>CM066921.1:8980900-9504744 GCA_033964015.1 Scolanthus callimorphus
TGGATTCGATGCAGCAAAATATCGACATTTCAAGCAGGCCTAACAACACTGTACACACTGAAAATGAAGCTGCCACGAGTACAACCCCAGTGGGGGGTCCAGTGGCTGAAAGAAGATCACGCAAAGAATTCGTTTGACAGTCAAATAAATTTGGCGTTCTTCAATTTTGAAAGTTCTCTAAAAAACCTCCTCTTGAAAAAATAATACCAATGCTTTAAAAATAGTTCAAGAAATAGATGTAGTTCATCGCGTAACGTTGTAATGTATGCGGACATGCCCCCAGTCACACCTCCAAATACGTGCATAATTCAATTGTTATGGAGAGCAAAGTCTACGCCATTGACAAATCAAACTTTTGCCTCCCATGCTATCGGTGGGAAACCCGACAAACTTCTAATATATAGTTCAAAGTCAGCATACATCTAATAAACCAATAATGTTTTCATGTACCTGTTGCTGATCCCCGGAAATATTAGTATCCCCGGCGATTCCGAAAAGGCGAGCAATGCCAGCTTTTCTGACAGCAGAGGACGTCGCTTTCACTGCAGTCATTATTGCATTCAAAAGCTGCGTCAGGTCTCCAGTTGCCGTCGGGATTTTACGTTGTTCATTAAGAACAAAACGCGTTAGCGTCATACAATTCGTGTCGACCATTTTAGAGGAGAAATAAACAGCTGAAGCTGAGTACAAGATGAAAGCTTCGAAAACGTGATAGTTCAACGTTCGACGTGGAGAGGGTGTTGAGCCTTCGGTTTGATCAGCGGTATTCAATTCTTTGTATGCGCGGTACCGATTTCCCTCATGCGCGGGATTTGTTTAGATGCCTTGCGGGCATTCTCGTACCCAGAGCTCCCCGGCTCACTCGTCACTTCGCAGGGGAGGCTCTGGGGACATCCAATTGAGGGCCGTCGCTGATTGGCTCATTTTGAACGTTGGAGCATGCGCTGAAAGGTCTTTCTCTCAGCGGCTCTGTATTAAATCTCGCGCATGCGTTAGTGGCTGTCACCAGAGCCTCCCCCGCGAGGTTACGAGCCGGGGAGCTCTGGGTAAGAGAATGCCTTGCGGGTTGTTTCATTTCCTGTTTCTAAATTTTAAACTTGATTATGTTTAATTTTCCCGCATTTCAGCTACAAAATACTCGATTAGAATGAAAGATGGGTTTATGCTTGAGAGGAAATTCCCAAATTAATGACTCTGGATAATTTTAAGCGGGAATAATCCTTCCTTAACCTGTTGCATTTCCGGTGGGAAATGAAAGATGGCGTCCACACATTTGTGGTTGATTGATCGCGAAGGACGAACATTCATCGTTAATCTTCGGGATAATTCCTGGACTGAAGTGTCAACTCCAGAGCTTGGGTCTAGGAACTGTTTCAAGCGTATCTCAGCTGTTAGTCAGTGTGCATGGGCGATTAATGCGAACCAGCAGCCATGTCTCTATGTGCATTCAACCGAGGTGGCTATCAGATCTCGCGTGGAAACGTGGGAAAACCAGCGATGGGGGATTATTAACGGTTGGGCAGAGAAATCGGTAGGTTGGAAGTCATTGCTTCAAGAGTTATAATTCTGGCCTCATCTATATTTGTTACTTTATTGTTATTCCTAATGGAAAAGGGGGGGGGGGGGGGGGGTTCTAAATTTATTGAATGTTAAAATTCGCACCCCCCTCATTAAAAAAGCCAAACAAAAATACCCCCCCCCCCATAACATCGATGTTCTAAAAAGCTTACCCCCACCCTGTAACCAGATCCCCGTTTGAACTAGTGGAAGACAATTTACAGAAATTGCTCTTTTTGTTGCGCGCGAAGCGTGCCCTAATTTTTATGCATGATATGAACGCATTTCACCAAACCTCAAAGAAAATGTAGATGAACATTCCATTTGCTGTGTGTAGTAACAAAGATCGCAAATGACGAGCGTAAAGCAGGGTCAAAATGAGGAATCTCTATCCTCGTAAAGTGGAACTCACGTTTGCCTAATAATTAGGCCTTCTTTTTTCGAACTGAGACAGCTCCGATGCTTATTAATGCAGAGCGTCTTTTTGGGGAGAGTTAGTTTTTTTTCTCCTGGCTAAGATATATTTTCTTGTAATGACATTCGTAGCCATTCCATTGCGAACGTACTCAAAAACTATTTTGTACATTCCGTTGCGCGCAAAGCGCGCCGAAATTGGCATACTTCCTATATGGCGTAGCGCGCGCTGTATACCACGACACGATAGGTTGTACATATTACTATTTAGTTTGAACCACAGTGTCCCTGAAAAAATTACCCCCTCTTTTGAGAGAGGGTGCCAAAAAGTTAGCCCCCTAAAATGTCTTCTAAATTTTTACCCCCACCCAAATTCCACTGCCCCCCCCCCCCCCCCCCCCCCCGTAGAAGTTATAAACGATCGGTCCCTTAACCAGCATTAATAATTTGGAGATAAAAATTAATGTTTTTGTTCATGTTAATGTTAAGCCATTCAGTATACTTACAGGGACGTCAACCCCAGGACTCCAAAAATCTGGCAGGGTAATTTCATGAAACTCTCCGGGAAGAAATACAGTAACTAATGTACGGCAGTTGTCTTGAATTTTTTCCAGGAGATGAAGTGAAAAATCTTGAGACTCACAGCAAAACTGGGAGAATTGGCATCCCTCAGTATTAGTTATTACTATTTATACAACAACACTAGTAAAACGCGCGCTCTGATTAACTGACAGGCCATGTGTTGTTAGAGTACCACGCACGATTGACGTCATAGCGCACACATGCAAGCAAAACCGAGTTTGAAATGCGCGCACTGTTTGAGCGCATTCATCTTTAGAAAAATCGCTTTTGTTGTCGACTGCATCTCGTTGCGTACTTTTTTGTTCATGACATTCTGTGACGTCATCTGTATATCTCTTACAGTACACATATGCACGCAAAACGAGATCTATTTGTTAGAGAGTGCAGATTCAGATGACTGTTGTGAGTAATTTGAAATTACTTCCAATCACTCCTACTTACACTATTCAGAATTGGTGTAATCACTTTACGACTGGTTTCACTACAGTCATATAAAATCTACTCATGGAAATTTTAGCATAAACCATTACCGGCCCCATATTTATAATTGTGCATTGTAGTAGTTAGTTAGACCATGTAACTCCATGGTTGGACAGAATGTACATGATTTAGGTACATGAACTTTTCATTGTAATGAAACAATAGCCATGTTTGAATTATGCTCCAATGTTCACAAAAGGTTCAAATCAGGGCTTCTGGTAGTTGCGAAAAAGAAAGACAAATTTCGTGGGATTTTTAGGTTCAAATTAATTGCAGGAAAAAACAACCCATTTTGTGGCAACATTCATGGAAAACAGCTGATTTCGCAGGAAAAAGGACAGAAAAAAACAGCAGATTTCCACAGGTCAGAAGCCCTGTCATACCGAAGCTCTCTCCTAGTTCCAATACATTTACAGTAATTTTAGAAGAGAGCCTCGACTTGAGGTTATTGTTTGAAGGCATTGGAGTATAATTTGAATGTGGCCTATTTCCATGAATTTTGTTTTAATAAATTACAGGCTCAATCCAAATTTAAGAATAAACATCTAAAGCAGCAAAATTTTACTGCCACTTAAAAGTTTGTACTGCTCTTTTGGAATAGGAAAATTAGGCAGGTGAAAGTGAAACATGAAAGTACAGTGAATTATTAAATAACAAGAGTTATGAGGTAATTGTTCCTAAATTTGAATTATCTTTATTATTTCTCAGAGGTTCAGCTCAGATCGCTGGGGTTTCAGTAGTGTAGATGGACGTACACATCTCCCTAAAGAGGAATTTAAGCTGCCATCTGATTACTGGATATGGGAGGGAGAATGGAACATAGACAGAAGCATACAGGGTGACATTGAGGTAGATTACATTATGAAGTAGTCATGATTGTTCTTGGTGCCATCTTTGCTTTTTATTGCTGTTTCTAAAACCATAATTCCTGTTGTATTGTAATTGGTTATTTGGATGGATTATTTCCGCTTATTATTCATTCAACATATTTTCCTGCTTCTGATTGGTTGAGCGCCACCAGTGAATTCTTGATGTTTTTAATGAGGACAACTCATTCTATCAATGACATCAAAGATTGGTTAAGTTGAAAAATTGTTGCAGGCATGACGTCACACACTTGTAGGCAGGCTGGCTGCTATATCAAAGACAGAGAGCGAGGAAATTCAATTTGAATGAATAATAGTCGAGCAATTAAAAGTTTGATATGAATAATAAAACAATAAATGAATATTCAGCTTTTGTATGATGTGGAGAATTATTCACGGCAGATCTTGGGCATGTTATCCACCTTGGCCTTCGGCTTCAATGGATAACATCCCATCGATCTGAATAGTTCTCCACATCATACTCAGCGGCATTAATTGTGACATAAGGATTTGGTGGAAAAAACGATTGCCAGATAGAGCACATTGTGTATAACTTTGAAAATGTTACAGCAATGTCCTGTGCCTTGTCAATGGCATAATGTTTATGTCATGCCATGACTGTACCATACAATCATGTTCCATGCCTTTTTCATAGTCATATGACATCTGCTCTACTATCTATGCAGCCCTCATCTTGCAATGTTAACATGTATCCTTGTTTTCCTACATATTTTTATATCCCCCTTCTACTTTCCCTTTTTTTAATGACAACCCATGCTTAGATTTCCAAAAATACCCCCTCCAATAATTCTCCCTCTCTCTTGTATGTATCATCCCTCCCACATGCCATAATCAAAGCCCCTTATTCATTTTGCTCTCACCCAAGATAGTAATCATCTACATTTTACCTATTAGTCATGTTAGATTTTTTGTTTCTTTGATCTTATGACTGTGCAGGGCTGGCAGTATGCATTAGACTTTCCAAGAAAATACTATGCAGAACAACACAGATCCTCTTGTGTGAGGCGCAGATGCTGGGCAAGATATTACAGATTTGATGGCTATGATAGATGGCTACTGGTGAGTCATCACATTGCGAGTGCATTCGGAACAGGATACTTTACCTCCCTGGTGAAAAACCTAAGAGATCTAGCAATACTTGCAGGTTGTAAATTGTTGTAAATGTTTTAGTGTCATTTGTTCACGCTTAGATGCAAACGACTGTATGAAATTCTGTGTAAAGGGCTCTTTTTGATGGGCGGGACTTAAATGTAATTATAAGTATATGTAGCATGATGAATGTGTTAGCCACGCCGTGTCTTTCAGATGCCCGGTGTTTGTGATGATCCCATCTTGCAACCATTTCAAGATATTGCGATTGGTGGCACGTCAATTCCAGGGCAGGACCCAAGCTATGTTGCTGTATGGGCAGCAACTTTCCATGGAAAGGTATTGTTAGTAAAATGATGTTACATTTAAATTTTAAGTTCTTGTCATCTTAAACTACTCTTCTTATTTCCCAATCCTAACTGGCCATCCTCCTCAGCATGAGATTTATATATTTTTTTGTTATTATTAAATTAATATAAATTTTATTAAAGATACTAAAATACATTGGTACACATACATTTTTTATTTGCATTTTAACAGTTTTTTTCTTTTTCAGACACTTAAATATATTTTACCATGGTTATCTGCTCAGGGCACAAACAGAGATATAGATGTATTATAACAATATAGTTGATGTTCACGGGTGTAAATATGTTTTGGGCCCGACTCAGGCTCATTTTAGCCCGAGCGCAGAGAGGGATAAAATGAGCGCTGAGAAGGGCCCAAAACATATTTACACCCAAGAACATCAACTACATTACTATTATTATAACTTTGGAGAGCATTGAGTACAAAAGCAAGAATTTATGGCTCTAATATGGCTCGCGCGGGCTCTAATAGAGCCGGCCAAATGTTCATTAGAGCCCGGATAATATGCCACAATGCTCGCCAAAGTTATAATAATATGCATTATTTCATCATTCCTTTTGTGCTAGGTTGTATACAGATCTGGGATCAATGAGCGAAACCCAGAGGGCGACAGGTGGGAAGAGATCTCCCCCCCACAGGGGTCCATTATTCAACTGTCTGTCAGCAGGACAGGTGCTGTCTGGGGCATCACATGGGAGGGTGTGGCATTTGTGAGAACAGGGGTCACCTATTACAACATAACAGGTAGGGGACAGAAAAGTAATGAAGGTGTTCCCTAATGTTAAACATAAACATTTATTTCCATCGGATGTGCAGGGCCTTAGGACTTGCAGGATGTCAGCATTCACAATAGCAGCTGGCTGCCAGTGATAGCCGGCACTTTTTCCAACTTCGTCAGCCATTTTTGGGTCAAAAAATTAAGATAACAACAAACATGGTTAAAACAAATTTAAAATTGTGTACAAAAACGACCAAAAACTGATTGCAAATTGTGCAGCAATTTTGCAGAAGGTGCAGATATTGCTATATGATGCGCATTACCACAACTTGCCAAAATGCCCCGGAATATTACTTTTTGTGCTGGCTATTTTTCTTACTAGTGCCCACATAGCTGGCAAATTTGAGTAGATTTTGATCCCTGATTATTTCCAGTAATTAATAAATTATATTCCTTCGTGTCTGACTTTTCCCATTTCTCACCCAAGGAACTTCATGGATAAAAGTAGATGCTCCTTTATTGTCATCCAACCCTGAAACCTGCCAGCTGCTACAAGTGGCTGCCGGAATTAACAGTGTCTGGGGGTTAACCAAGGATGGCCAGGTACTGCCAAAACAATAGGCAAGATAATTTTGAGGTAGCAGATAGCTTCTAGACAGATCGAAGGTCAAAACTCTGGCATTTGTTCACAATTTTTTTTTTTTTAGTGCAAATTCAGTCATTTGGTTGGTCGTTGGGTCAGTCTGTTGATTGGCAGTAAAAATAAACAGAGAAGAACAATTATTATTTGCAAGAAAGTGGAAGTTGATAAAGTTAAAGTCAATATAAAATTTAGAAATATTGACTGAATAAATAGGAGAGTATAAACATGAAATGAAAATGAAACAGCCCTCATGATTGTAAGCTGCGCATCAGCAATGTGTGCCATCTAATGCAGCCCATAACCTCTCCTTGTCTAGCAGTCATGTATTTCAACTGCTTGAAGTTCCCACACGATGAGAAGACAACCCTTTCTTTCTTTCCTTCTTTCTTTGAAGTTTTCGAAAAATGATATTGTATTTTGCTACTGTACATGTAGGTGTGGTTCAGAAGAGGTGTTAACACTGGCACAGCCAGCAATAATGACAAGGACACAGTAGGGTCATCCTGGATACAGATGGTGGGCAGGTTCCTACTCATTTCCGTGGGCCCTAATGAACAGGTAAGGACATCAATCCAGGAAGGAGGACAGCTCTTTTATTTGTCATATGCGTGATAAATGGGCTCTACCTCTGTGTAAGTTCCTGTGTATTGTTCAGGAGTTGTGTCGCAAAGCCTCTTTTGTTTAGGAGAATGAATCATGATGAAATAAGAACTGAACACAATGGTGTCCTCTGGGAATGGATCTTACACGGAGGAATTCCAGATAAATAGGCTGTGATGGTACTAACAGGTGTAATATTCAACAACCATCTATTGTTGAATTCTAGGTGTTTGCCCTGAGTACTTGTGGTGACCATCTGTATTTCCGTACTGACGTCAAACCCGATGAGCTGAGTGGCCGGCAATGGAGGATCATTCGCACCAACAGATCTCACAATAGCTCGTCATCTACAATCAGCTCGTGGGGCAGTCAAGGTAGCACTGAATATACTACACATTTACACTGCAGTACAATCTACACTTAACAGTTAGACCTACGGGTCGGCAGAATGGGCGGCTATTGACCCGTTGTCCAAGGGCTTGAAATTGTGCCCGATACAGGCGTAAATACGCCTAAAAAGTTTCCTTTTACGCCTAACTTTTTAGACTAAGGCGTAAAATAACGACTGTGTTTTCAGTTTCTACAGTGATCTCATAGTGGATTTACGTCTAGATTTTTGATGAAATACTCCTATACTGTTGGTACAAGGCGTACTGTTGTAACAAGGCGTACTACCTATGATTATTTCTTAATTTCAAGCCCTGTACTGTCCTTGAGGGCGAGAGGTCTTATTGTTTTAGTACCACCCAACTAGTTGGGACACAAAAAAGTGAAAACTTTTCTAGTAAATCATCAGAAACCTCGACAAAACGAGAAGCGGCCGCCATTGTTTTTATGTTCACAATCGAGGCTTTCGCTACAATAAATACAATTGGAAACCAACCATCATACTCCATTTCATATGCGCGTATTTTACGTTTTTCTTTCTCTCATATTAGATTCAGATGAAGGTTACAGTGGTAGCCCCACGCACTCCACCCTCCCTCGCAATATCGAGTTCCTGACCTGGATTACATCTGGCGCATGCGATGTAGATGCCGCTTTCTTCAGCGATAATCATCGCGGGCTCCTTTCGTCCGTCAGCAGCATGAGCATTAGTAACCTGGCCTTCCGTGACGCCACCTGGCGTAATGACGTGCTGGCGGCCCTGAGGTCACGTGACCAGAGGGAGGTGATCGCCTATGGGATGTACGAAGAGGCCGTGTCTCAGGTGCGAAGATTTATTTTTTTTTCTTTAAGGTCTGTTCACACGGCGCGATCTTAGCTGCGATTTGAGGCGTTAATTTTTCGGCGATCGTCGACGTCATATCGCACGGTGTGAACGGCCGGCGATTCGGCTCTGCGATGTTTGTCCGTTTGTTGAAATCTAACTAACAACTACTACTAACATGCTTTATTTACTTATCACACTGAACATTATATACAAAATGAAAAACAAAAAAAACATACGTGATGCTGCCTAGAAAATAACTTAAAAGCTAATCGAGCTAGGCAGCAGGGCTATATGTACGATTAAATGAAAAAGTGAGATGAGGCACAAATACAAACAACACAGAACAATAAATGCAATAAAGACAACCCAGGACAAAAAAAAAAACATTACGTCGGTGATGACAGGTGATGAAAGAGAAAGCGGAATGGGAGAGGCTAATATGAATTTAGAAAATTGGATTTGATAGAAAACAATCTGAAGAAATCGCTCCCGCGCACCCGCATCGCAGTGGAATTTGAACATGTTCAAAACGCCTGCGACGTCGCGGCGACATCGCAAGTGAAATCGCCAAAAGATCGCCGGCCGTTCACACCGCGTGATATGACATCGCCATGGGATCGCCACAGAAATCTCACCTCAAATCCAGGGTCCGACATTGCGAGTATATGGTCGCCAATGGCGACTAAGTTTGGGGTTTGGCGACCTAAATTTTAGAGCTAGTCACCAAATGGCACCCCATCTTTCTAAGTTCGGCTGAATCGACACTTACGTGGTGACTAAATATTGCTTTTTGGCGACTAAAATGTTTTGAATTGGTCGCCAATGGCACCTAGCGAAAAAAGTTAATGTTTGGCCCTGAAATCGCAGCTGATAATCACGTCGTGTGAACGGGCCTTTAAAAGGGAGGGAGGGAGGGAGGGAGGGAGGGAGGGGATGGAAGGTAAGGGTTGGACGAGAGAAAATCGAGCAACTGGACGATTAGTTAGATCTCCTTAGGAGCAAGTATCGGAAAAATGTAATGGAATCGTAGCACCCAACGCGTAGACTCAGGGAAAATAACGTAGAAAAATAGGTACACGCCTAAGGTTCAATGTGATCCGGATCGTACAGATTGGCTCGCTCAATGTATGGCAAATTTACTCCCCCTGCTGCTCGTAAAATTCTAAATTACAGCGGCACTATCAAAATCATGCGCGCGGATTGGCTCATTCAGGGATCCAATTGCGCGATAAATTACCAAGTTACACGTAGCAACTTGTCTCGAAACGTTGCGAAAATTGCAGCTCGGTTCTACATTTTCTGCAACTCGAAACGCAACAAAATATTGCATTGAGGGGGATGTTACACGCGCGCTTTTCGCTGCAACTCGCAACGCAACAAATATTGCGTTGCGAGTTGCAAGAATAAATGCCTCGTGTAACATAACCGATGTACACCCAAGAAAGCATCAACATGATGGTATTAATGTTCTCTGACTTATCTCCTTTAGGGCGAATGGTCAAAGAAAATCCGTTGTCAAATGGTAATGGACTCGCAATTGAACCTGTGGTGTGATTGCGTCATGAAACTCGACCAAGGGGCAAAGGACAGAGATGGAGCCCTTTTGTGTTACTACGAGAAAAACAGCGGACATCTCAGCTATGGCGAAATGCGAATACCCCTCACCGAAATCAAATGCGTTTGCATCGTCAGTAAAATGTCAAGAAACAATTGCTTTGCTATTCACACACCCGTTAGAACGTTCGAGCGAAATCCTCTTGTAATATCAGTCGAGGCAGAAAAGGACCTCAATGATTGGGTAACGACCCTTTCTAGTGCCTCTGCGAGAGCCCATGGCTACGAGGGACCTGCGCCTACTAAGGCCCTCTGGGCTGTGACGTCATGCGGGGACGTTTTTGTCTCAGAGGCACAAACAGACGGCCTTCAGCCTAGTCATCAATTTTGGCGCCAAATTGGGGGACATATGCGACAAGTGGCGGCAGGAGTTTGTGGTGTTGCCTGGGCCATTGGATTTGATGGCGTGCCATATGTGTACTCAGGGGGGAACGGTGGGGGAATTTTTCCCGGATTTTCAAGTAGCAGTTACGGGATTTATAACCAAGAGGACTATGATATGCATTATATTTATGAGAATCAGCGGTGGAATCCTATAGAAGGCTTCTCGGACAGGTATGACTTTAATTATGTTATATTGTTGAAAGAGTATTACGCACGATAGGCAGAGGCCTTCTGAATATGAATTCTGGTTGCAGCATGTCTTCTCCATGAGCCCGGTAACACTTGAGCTCTACGGTGTTGATTTTTTTCAGCAAAAAATCTTATCGAACTATCTTGCTAAGTGGGTAGAAGCATTTTTGGCAGTGACTAATAGGTTTTGTCTGTCCCACAGCCACGGAAAACGTGCAACTGCTGAAGCAGACATGGGGTTTATTTGGCATTAATGTTATTTTCTGTCACGTCTAAAAGCATTGTTATTTAGATTATTTTGACCGCAAATATGCAACGGATATTTAATCAAGTATGTGCTTTTATTGCAGACGACTTCCCAGCGATCGCCCTGTTTGGAGCGACAAGAGTGGGGTGTACGAACGCACCAAGGAGGGGTACGCCTTGCCCTCCAGTCAGTGGCAGTGGGCGGGGCAGTGGCAGGTGGAGACACGCCCTGGGGTGACGGACCGAGAGGGGTGGCAGTACGCTATCGATTTTCCAAGGTAGTCAGGCAAAAGTTTTATTACCTTATTGGTACTAATTTTCGCGGGCACTTTCGGCATATTTCGCGGGTCTTTATTTTCGCGATTTGGGTGCAAAATTATTTTCTTAGGAAATTAATTTTCGCGAAAATGAAAAATATATATTTCGAGAATTTTATTATTATTTTACACTTCTTATTGCTCAAATCATCAACTCATAATAAAACCAAACTATAGAAACCGCATCGTGTACCATAGGCATAGTCAAAGACATTATCCTTATGTTTAACGTTCTAATGCAATTGTATAATACATATTTACATTAGCCGTGAATTCTTCATTTAATTGAGAAAACAAGAAATATTGGAGGGTATTAAATTTTGCGATATTAAAGTTTGGGGGAATTTTTTTTCGCGTCGCTTTCAGTTCGCGATTTTTTTAAGTCGCGAAAATCGCGAAATTAAAGCGACGCGAAAATTAGTACCAATAAGGTAGATTCATCCGTTAGTCATGTAGCATTGGTTAAATTTTTTGTGTTAAACACCTTGTGTACGATAAGCGTGACATGTAGTTTCGTAGCCCATAAAATTCTATGCTTATGAGGTAACAGTAAAAGTAGTGAACTCAATCCGTTAAAATCTCATGTTATTTCGATCCATCCTTTGGTCTAAAACTGGCTTAAGGGACGTGTCATTATTTACCGGGGGGGAGGGCTCCCATTTTTTTCAAACAAGGCTAAAAAAAATTAGGACCCTCCCCTTGAACATAAAAAAATGTGACCCTCCCCCAGTCATAGGTAAAAAAAACTGGGACCCTCCCCCATGCAATTTATTTCTGAAAAACCTGTTAGATTTTCTTACTTCTGTCATGCACCAGTCAATTGACATCACGGCCCCCCAATTTAACATTCACTAAGTGTTAAATGTTACTATTTTCCCGATCACCAGGGACATGGTCGTTGTTAAAGCTCAAGGCCCACGGGGACACTTTTGCAACATATCGAAACGCGCCTTTATTTTGATAAACGCATTTCATCAAGCCTCCAGAGAAAAGATAAACGTTTTATTTTCTGCGTGTAGTAAAAAAGCTTGTTGGTTTTATTCTTCACGCGCTACAAATTATTATGATTCATGTGCGTGAAGCGCAGCCCAAAAACGAATTTCTATGCAGCTTGTAACGTCGAACTCACTTCTTTGGAACATATTGACTGCCAACCAGGCGTATCACTAGAGGGCTTTTGGGGCTTTCATTTGTCCTTGCCAAGATACACGTGCGTGTAACGACATTCGTACGCATTCCATTTAAGCTCCACAAGCGTATTGTTTTCTTTGGGCAAGTTCTCTAAAACTAGATTAGATGTCATTCCTTATGCGCGCGAAGCGCGCCGAAATTTTCAACATAATGAGTGAAACAAAAATGATATAGAACTCGTTGCTGGAATCTCTCTTTCAAGGCTTCAGGTTTCGAGAGATCCTTTCACTCGCCCAAAAATGAAGTGATCCCTCCCAAAATCCTCCGACCTCAGTCCTTAAACCAATATATTTTCGGAAGATAATCGAACTTCTGGCTCAGCGTTAATTCCCCGTTAATGCCCCGCTTAATATTCCCGCTATAGAAGGTCCGTGTTAAATTCCCTGCCCTTCCGTAGATTAATGTGTTAAATCCCCGGCCTAACCGCGTTACTTTCCCGCCCTATCCCGGGGATGGGGGCCGGGATGTCAATTGACTGGTGCATAAGGAACCGCGGTTATTATTCATTGCCTCGATTATTTACGTGAGGATGTTTATAATACACAGGTAAAATACATACATCCTCCCTCTAAGTGCAATGATTAACGTAATCCCACATCTCCCGTTCCCTGTTTGACCTAGTACTGTAGACATTTTACAGAAAAACGGGCTCGCCTATCCTTCGTTGCGCGCGAAGCGTGCCCAAATTTTGATAAACGTTTGTTTGTTTGTTCCTCGTTTTTTTGTTTGTTCATCGCATTTCATCAAGCCTCAGAGAAAGGGTAGATGAATGTTTTGTGTATGGCATAGTAAACAAAGCCTGTCAGGAGCTCAGGAAGTACACTACCGCAACTATATAGGTTAGGTTATATTATTCATGCGCACAACTGCGCTCCGCAAATGACGAAGTTATTATTATTCATGTGCGCGAAGCCGCGGCCCGACGGACGAATTTATATGCTTGTAACGTCGAAAACTCACGCTTACCTAAGGGGTCTTCTCTCAAACATATAGTGACTTGCCCTCCAGGCCTATCATTTGCAGGGAAATCCTGGGAAAGTTTGATTTTCCTTGTCAAGATAACTTGTTCTTGTCAACGGTGTCCTCGTAGCTAAAAGAGTATATTATGGCACTAAATTTTTATGGAGAAGTTGCTGAAATAACCACTATCGCCATTTGTTTTACCCTCTTCATCGTCCAAATGTTGCTGAAAAAAATTATGACCCTCCCCCAAATTGGAGTGAAAAAAATTTGGACCCTCCCTTTAGACACGCGAAAAAAATTAGGACCCTCCCCACAAAAATAGGAGCCCCCCCCCCCCCCCCCCCCCCCCCCTAAATAATGACACGTCCCTAAGTGAGATCGCATAATAACTCCATGGTGATATGTAGTCATAGAACAACAAACTAATGGTGTTATTTTGAAAGTTTTTTACCGTATTAGATCAACACACCTTGAACATATCATAACATTGTCACACTCATCGGACACAGGGTCTTTGACTTTGGTAACTGCCGAAAGTATGTGTTCCCCACCATGTACAATACCAGAGTGGGTTCCTTTTTGGCTGGGCATGGACAGCGGGACATATTTTGAAGTGAGGGCTTATTAGTGACATTTACGACTAATTGCTCGGAACGAGCGGAGAGCAAGGTCTAATTTTGCTGCTTTGCACGTTGCTTTGCATGTTGGTATGCATCACAATACAGTCGATTTACAAACGCATTACAGTCCATTTTGCAAAAGAATCTCGTTTTCCGTGTTACTTTTTCCCTTGTTCACTAGATAAAGAAAACTTATTTACTCTTATTTACTTATATTTCTGCCTATTCATTTTGCAGGCAATATCACCCAGAAAAGTACTGGAATGATTACGTCAGGAGAAGACGTTGGAAAAGGTACGATTTCACGACTTTCAAAATTCAATGAGAAGAGTTAATAAAAATTGTCTTGAAAAACTCCTGGAACAAGGGTCATGTAGAAGCTATCGGAAGACCTATCCTATAGGATTGATGCACCTCAGTGAAACAATGGAAACACAAGAATAGAACGAGAATACAATAGAACAATCATGTTCATCAAGCCAATGGCGTTAGATCGTACGAGTAGCTGCTACATAACTGTGGGACAAGTGCGATTTTTTAAAAATAAGTTATATCTATTTAGATTCATTTATTATTTAACGCACGTACAGCATGAGCGAGGAACCCCTCAAATGTAGAAAACGTATCTGCAATTGACTCTATTGACTCTGTTTTAGGCGAGCAAAGCTTACGACCACAGGCCCATGGTTGCAGGTCACTCCTTCAGTGCGACTAAGAGATGTGTCCGTGCAAATCGATCCAGTAGAGACAGAGAATGAGTGTGTGTCTGTCTGGGTGGTGGGCAGTAAGGGAGACGTGTTGTACCGACACGGAGTGACCAAAGAGTGCCCACAGGTAAAGAAGAGCTCGCTTATCTGTGTGTGCTTTGTTTCCGTGCAAATCGATCCATTAGAGACAGAGAAGGAGTGTGTCTGTCTGGGTGGTGGGCAGTAAGGGTGACGTGTTGTACCGACACGAAGTGACCAAAGAGTGCCCACAGGTAAAGAAGAGCTCGCTTATCTCACAAACTGTAGGGAGTTTAAGCTACGACGACGGCAACAGGGACGACAACGCCTCACTGAACGTATAATGTATAGTTAAAACTGCGTTGTATGAATGGTAAATGAATTAATGATCATCGCAGTTAAGAAGCAATCGAAGCGATCGCAATATTCCTATTTCCCTAGGGCCAATCTTGGGAGCAGGTGATGACGGATGTCCCGTTTGTCAGTATATCACTGGGCGGCAAGGGGCGTGTGTGGGGTATAGCTGAGGATGGAACCGCCTACTTTAGGGCAGGATTTGCAGAGAACAAGACTACAGGTGAGTGTCCACCTCAGTACAAGGAATGTTTTAGGAATTTGAATTCTAAAAGTTTGTTATAGGTGGATTTGCATTCACTACAAGTGCGTCATTGATTCAAATATATATTTCCTTTGGGGAATTGATTAAGAAGCTTAAAATGCCCGTGTATCAAATGAATAGAAATATCTTTAATGTGCCCCTTTTTCCATTCTTTGTTTGTTATGCATCATCAGCCTGCTTGTCTGCAATGTTCTGTCGGTCACGTTTGTCTTTATTTGTCAGTCTGTTTCTTTGACTAGTTTCTTTGAGGTTTGTTTGTCTTCATGTATGTCTTTCTGTGTGTCCGCCCTGTCTGTCTGCGTGTAGCTCTGTCTGCCTGTCCTGTCTGTCTGACTGTCTGTCTGTGTCTGTCTGTCTGAAGGTTTGTGTTTCTTGTATTTTATTGTTTTTGTCTGTTTGTTCATCTATTTGATAGCTTATAATATATATTTCTCCAGGTGATCGATGGTTTCACATCAGTGAGCGCCCGCCATATCTCGTCCAAGTATCTGCCGGTGCTTCGTCTGTATGGGCTCGTGAGAAAGACGGTGAGACACTCGACAAAAAATAAAGCGTACTTGTCCATCGGACAGCTGTTGGATTCCGTCCTAAATATTTTACCTTGCAATCTCAGGGACGTTCTGGTACCGCATTAAGATTACGGACACTTATCCAGAGGGTACAGCATGGAAGGTCCAGCAGGGTCTTATTTCACATCTCTCTGTCGGCCCTAAAGACCAGGTAAGGAGGCTTATAACAAAGATCGTATCACAAAAAGTCAGTGGTGGGGCTGAAAATGTATGAAAATTTTTCAAAATGCCCCTTCCCAAGCGCCTCCCTCTCCACGGTCCATGGGACTGTCATGTATGTAGATGGGCACTGCTTCCCAGGTGATCATGGCTGGTAGAACGCCGGCCGGACCAACACTCACGGTCTTTTTTTCTAAATAATTGAGGAGAAGGTGCTACCTTTGCTCTAACATCTGCAAGTTGTAAGACCTTTGCATCTTCTCGGACAAGGATCCGGTCTCTCACATACACTACACTAATCAGAACCAGAGGCGTTTAAGAACCACGTGGGCGCGCCAGTGACCATCAGTGCTTACAATAGAGCACATTCCCTATGACTGAAAAGTGCCGCCACAAAGTTGTGCGCGACCGTGATCCCGCCGCGACTACGGGATTTCAGTCCGTGTCTACAGCAGGCCAGGTTCAGTGCCGCGACCGCGACAGTGCCGCGCCGAATCGCGGCACTTTTCACAGTCATACGAAATCTGCTCTACTAACCAATACAACCAAGACTGTAAGCTGCAGCAGCAGGCAACCCCTATATAAAGATGAGAAATATCCTATACATGTAAATCACTAAGAGCCTTTGAAAGAAGCGGCTTTTAAACAAAGCACTTTAGGGGACACGGGAGTAACCATTCTCAGTGACAGTCCTTACAATACTAACCCACACTCTCGAGATTGTAAGAGGATGAGAAATATCCTAATATAATGGAAACCGCTTTGAGCCTTTGGACGAAGTTTTAGAAAAGCATGCCGGCCCGTGGAGAACGGAATGCAGACAAAAACGTGAGCCCGAGTAGGCAGACGCACATCACGGTTCGGTGAATTCCGTAGTAATTAAAGACTCGACGTTTTTCACTACTATGACATACTAGATATATATATATGTATACATGTACTCAAAGTGGTTCCTCTTTCTAGCTGTACATGTGTCACGGAGGGTCAATCGAGAAGCGTTACAAAGTCACGCGTGACAGCCCTATGGGGGCAGGATGGGAAATCATGACACCGGTAAGAACGCACTTGACAAGAAGAGAAACTCCCTTTGGATTCGTTTCTTGGCAACATTTTGTCAATGGCACTTTCTAAGCTTGGCTGCTTTAGAGATTGAAGTGCGGTATTATCGATATAACCTGTGCAATCGTCTGTCGCGTGGTTGTACCGGAGGGCAAAACATTGAGACATAGTTGATCTGTAATCTTTTTACCTTCAAATCAAATCGAATATGGGGACTCAATCGAATTTCGAGTTTGTTTGTTCATGCCTGTTGATTTACCCTTGGGAATCTAGAGGTCTATTCATAGGCTCGTAGCGAAATACCAAGCACATGACTGTCTAGCTTCAAAGATACTTCTGAATTCGGTAAATCAAGAATATGGTTTCGAATATGGTTATTTCGAGACATGTACACGTAATTCGTCTACACGTAATTTGCAAGTCTTACAAGAGTACACGTAATTTGTCTTCTTATGTCGCACGTAAACAAGAACAAAGGAGTAACTGACTGGTCTTTTTCTGGCTCCCATAGGACCACTGGTGGACGATATGTTGCCGTGGGGACGCTCCAGATGTGTTGGAAGATACAGAGGAGTGCGAGGAGGCCATTGAGCACGACCCGGAGACAGCACAGATAAGCTTACAAAATAAACTAGATCTTAGCAATGTTGATATATACAGCACCTATGGGAACGAGGGGTCAGTGGATTTGTTGAGCTCAGATGATGAGCTTGATAACCAGGAGAGAACGGTGCTGGTGTGAAACTTGAAATCCCATCTGGTCGTCAGTGCGACCAACAGTGTGACCGAACGTTTGGTCCTGGCGACTAAACATTTTATTTTTGTCGCCAACTGTAAAGAGAAATCGTAAGCTCTCCAGACAATAAGGAACATGGGCGACTAAAACCAGGAGAGAACGGTGCTGGTGTGAAACTTGAAATTCCATCTGGTCGTCAGTGTGACCAACAGTGTGACCGAACGTTTGGTCCTGGTGACTAAACATTTCATTTTTGTCGCCAACTGCAAAGAGAAAATCGTAAGCTCTCCCGGCAAATGAAGAACATTAGCGACTAAAAATGTCAAGTTAGTCGCCAACGGGAGGACTAACACAAGCTCTCCACGCAAATAAGGAATATTGGCGACTAAAAGTTCCGATTTCATTCCCAACTGGAGACTTAAGATCCTGCGTTCTACTATCATTAAAACTGGAGACCAAAAATTTCAAATTAGTCGCCAAACGGAAACTTAAAATCACGAGCTTTTCTCACAAATGAGAATTATTGGTGACAAAAGATTTCAACTTTGTCGCCAAATTGGAGACTTAAAATGATGAGCTCCTGCCTATGAGGAAAATTTACGTAAAATTTCAACGAGCGACATTAAATCATAACTTCGACATGGCGACATAAAATTTCTACCTAGTCCCCAATTGGCGGCCTAAAGTCATGTGCTCTCTTCGCCAACGAAGAAAATCTACTGGAAAATTGCGAGAAATGTCTGGTTGCCAGAACTTGACAGGAAATCAATTTAAAGCATTTTAATTCTAAACTCATCTAATTAATGGTAGATGATCACACCAGCTTCGGCATAACTACTGGAATACATCGCACAACTTCAATTTCCACTTTAACATTATTAATATAGTACGTACTGACATAGTGATACACACTGCCTGCGAAATAGCAAAGACAGCCGAGTCAGGCCTTAAAGGCCCGTTCACACGGCGCAATTTTAGCTGCGATTTGAGGTGCGATTTCTGTGGCGATCCCATGGCGATGTCATATCGCGCGGTGTGAATGATCGCCGATCTTATGAAGATTTCACTTGCGATGTCGCCGGGACGTCGGGGGCGTTTTGAACATGCGATTTCTTCAGATCGCCAAGAAGTGACAAATATCGCAGAGCCAAATCGCCGGCCGTACGTCGATGGTCGCCGCAAAAATCGCACCTCATATTGCAGCTAAGATCGCGCCGTGCGAACGGGCCATAAGGCATGCACAACCTCAAGTAACCTGTTCAGTTTTTGAGCACTAAGGACACCGGCGTTTATCCAAACGCTCAAGTTCTGTTAGACGCGTGCTTCAGCTCAAACTTTGTAAAAGTATAAATGGGGCAAAGCAAACATAGGTACATGTTCGAAAAGCATAACATAGATAATGAGGATTTCGGTTTCCAAACCTGTTAGTCTTGTTGTAAATATTGCTTACAGCCCACTAGCTACATTTGTAAATAGAACTGCTAAGAATTCTGAGCCAGTGACATTGCTTTCAGATTGTTCGGAATGGGTTGTAAGCGCGAGAAACTTTGACGTTAGGAACAAACTAGGAAGGAATGGCCTCTCAACCGCGACTTTTATATAGAAACAGAAAATATTAATCATAAAAATATAAACATATTAATATTATCTTCAATGGGAGAGACAGGGCTAAATTTACGCCCAGATTCCTTGCACATAAAATAATAATTTGCAAAATCAATTTAATTAGATTTATTCGAATTGCATCGCATGTGTACATAGAAGTATTGTAATTTTAGAATTTATTGAAAGAAAGTAGAAGACAAAAGATATTTTATCAGTGCTAGGTAGGTTCACACTTAGTTTGCTCATGTAATTTTTCACGGGAAAGTTTTTATTAAAACTTTGTTTCTCAAATTGGCTTCTTCTCCTGAAAGATATAGTGCTTTCGAAATTTTATTAACGGTTAATATGCCAGCTCTGCTTCATTTTATTATCCGTGTTTTAGTTCCCGGACTATTGATGACTTTGCTGTGATGATTCTTTGTACTTTGAAAGTTAAGTACTAAGTTTCGGGTGGCAACAATTTAGAAGTTGTAAGATATCAATATAATAGCTCGATTTGTTGCTTCTTGCTTTACAAATTCAAAACACCTATTTAGGCCCGGAGCACTCGAGACCATCACACGGGACCTGCGGAACCATACCTATTCAGGGCCCGACACTGCGACCATCTGGTCGCCAATGGCGACTAAATTTGGGGACTTGGCGACCAAACGTTTAAAGCTAGTCGCCAAATGGTACCCCAGCTTTCTAAATGTGGCTGAAATCCATATTTACGTGGCGACTAAATATTGCGTTTTGGCGACTAAAAGTTTTTGAATTGGTCGCCAATGGCACCTAGCGAACAAAGTTAATGTCGGGCCCTGTGTCAAGTGGTGCGATCCCAGCAACACACAGTATTTGAAGTATTCTAAGTTCCAATGACATCCACACTTATGTGGCAACAAAATATTGCTTTTTGGCGACTAAAAGTTTTTGAATTGGTCGCCAATGGCACCTAGCGAACAAAGTTAATGTCGGGCCCTGTGTCAAGTGGTGCGATCCCAGCAACACACAGTATTTGAAGTATTCTAAGTTCCAATGACATCCACACTTATGTGGCAACAAAATATTGCTTTTTGGCGACTAAAAGTTTTTGAATTGGTCGCCAATGGCACCTAGCGAACAAAGTTAATGTCGGGCCCTGTGTCAAGTGGTGCGATCCCAGCAACACACAGTATTTGAAGTATTCTAAGTTCCAATGACATCCACACTTATGTGGCAACAAAATATTGCTTTTTGGCGACTAAAAGTTTTTGAATTGGTCGCCAATGGCACCTAGCGAAAAAAGTTCATGTCAGGCCCTGCTATTTTGGCACGGCTAGGTCCGGCACGGTCCCGTGTGAACACTGTTGCAAAACGTAGCAGAATTGTACCGGTACCGTATGAACAGGCGGTACCGTACCACGATTGTACCGTTCTCGTGGGAACGGGGTCTTAGGTTTTTCTGCTGCGCCAGTCAAACTCTCTGACCCAATCGCAAATGTGTTTTCTGTGAGTGTCTAACTTCGCAGTTTATTTTTAAGCATTTAAAGCGCAACTTTCTATGACTTTGTCGGCGATATAGAGCACGGGTGTTGTTGGAGAGACACGAGAACGTTGTAAAATCACGAGCCTCAGGCGAGAGTGTCTCACAAGTTACAATAAAAAGTTACAATACATATGTTACAATATTCAACACGGACAGAACTTACACGTGACAAAATTTGAAAATATGAAAAGACGAAGGCGAAAAACTACTATTTGGAACCAAAGACATCCACGATAGATCAGTGCCCGGTTACATAAGCCGGGCTGTCCCGGTTAAGCGGGCTGAGTTGTGTTTATGTAAACTTGCCCTCCGAAGGATTTTAAAAGAATCGGATCATTGGTTCCGTTCCCGCTGATACTGTTGTTACCTGCGATTAGTGTTTCCTGTGAGTTTATTTAGGGATTCGGAGTTCCTGTGGCGAGCGGTCAAAAGCTGAGAAACTGGTGCGAGCGGAATACCGCGTGCGCGCATTAATTTACTAGCGCCTGTACACAGGTACCGTGCTAGCAGGCGGTACTGGGTGTTTTTATCGCGGAAAACCCGGTCCGTTCGCTGATCGGACGCCATCTTGGAATTTTGAGGCGCGCGGTCCCGGGACGAGCGCAAAAATCGGGACCGCGCGCCTCAAAATTCCAAGATGGCGCCCGATCATCGAACGGACCGGGTTTTCCGCGATAAAAACACCCAGTACCGCCTGCTAGCAGGCTAGTACACAGGCTGCTTTGAGGCCTTTTTTCAGGCTTCTTTTTTTCTTTAATTTCCCTTGGATTGCTTTATTTCACTGCGACAAATATAAAAGAACTCATATACTCACCGCAGCTCAATCAATTAATCGTGCGCTTGTGAGATTCTCCAAGTAAATACTACAGTAAGAGACGCAATTTCCCATATGTAGTAGCAGTTAAGCTTAATGAGCATCCCTAATATGACACTAAATGTTCTTTCCTGAGCTGTCGGTTTCTTTCCTGCGCAAACAGAAAACGCTAATCGTCTCATTTTGAAGTCTCTATCTTTCGGATGAATTACTGCGGTTTTCGTAATTCTGCGAACTCTCGCTAACGATTTCCAACCGTAAAACCGCCTTCTGGCTTCCGTCAATCAAAGCCCCGAGTCTTTTCGTCGTTACTCTTTGTGCTTTTTGATTGGCCAGCGCCTAAGCAGTGCTAAAATGGCTTCCTGTCGCGACAGCAACGTTACGTGCTGGCCAATCAAAAAACACAAAGAGTAACGACGAAAAGACTCGGGGCTTTGATTGACGGAAGCCAGAAGGCGGTTTTACGGTTGGAAATCGTTAGCGAGAGTTCGCAGAATAACGAAAACCGCAGTAATTCTTTATCTCAAAAGATGTCTGCCCAAAATTGAAGTTCTGTTTACACTTGTTTTAAGTCACCAGTTGCGCTACTCGGAAACGAAAAGCGCAGCGTGCACGTGTGACTGAAAACGAGTGTAATAAGGCCATAATCAAATGCAAAAGACCAAAAACCCGTCCGCGTAAGAAAAGCAAAGACAGAGCGCTGGACATTTTCTACGATCACAAAAGCACATATATCTGTCGTATATTAAATTTCTCACTAGATATTTTTAATTAAAAGTTCAGCAAAATGATGTTGCGTAAAGGAAAGCTGATCAAACATACGAGTCATTAGAGTCAATAACGCATACGAGCACTTAATTTTGTGCTTTTTTTGGAAACCTAATCCAACCTTTTTTAATCAACTTTGGCATTATGCGACTTACCATTTGACAACCGGCTAAAAGTATAAGTTGCAAAACGAAACAGGAGGACATCTAAGAAGACGCGTGTCCCTCTAAACTGGTATAGCACCGTTTCCTGGTCTCTGCTTTTCTACCTCTTAGTAGAACCAAGTCAGTCGTCTCAAGCATTTAATCTCGTCAACTGGGATTCTCTGTCTCTGGAATTACCTCTAAGGGCAGAAGATACTTTGTGCCGTGTTCTCGGTGGGAAGTAACTTCCTTCGTCCTGCGACCATACTTGTTCCGACGAAGGGCTACATTCGAAACGTCAGCCTGTTTGGAGCAGAAGATACTTTGTGCTGTGTTCTTGGTGGGCAAAAAAAATACTTCCTTTGTCCTGCGACCATACTTGCTCCGACGAAGGGCTACACTCGAAACGTCAGCCTTTTTGGAGCAGAAGCTACGTTGTGCTGTGTCCTCGGTGGGCAAAAAAAACTTCCTTTGTCCTGCGACCATTACTTGTTCCGACGAAGGGCTACATTCGAAACCGCGTTTAACATCAATCTCAACCTTTGGTCCATGTTTACGTCTGCTGCGCACAACTGTAGTCTCAACTGCTCGTAACTACAAGATCTGTATCTCTGAGACGAACTAAGCTTTGCAACACTTGCTCTAATAATGGAGCTAACGAAGCTTAACGGGACAACCTATACTTACTTTAACAGAAACCAAAGCGTTAGCAAAGGCAATGAAGCCAACAATGTATGGTTCCAGGTTACCAAGTTAACAATATGCGGCCTGATTGTTCTTGGTAACGCCCTTATGATTTATGTAATACTAACAGTGCGTACTGTTCGGGAGCAACATTCGCCTTATTGGTTTATAATGTCATTGGGCGTCGCCGACTTCCTGACAGGTGTTGTGGGAGCATTTCTTTACTTCAAACTATTTCGTCGCATTCACGAAATATGGCTTGTCCGTAATTGTCTTTTTTGCGCTTCATCATATAACTTATGTGCGCTGACTATTGATCGATATATAGCTATTGTGCATCCGTATATCTACTTCACGCTGCTAAGACCTTCTCGCTGTCTCCTGCTCATCCTGGCCGCGTGGCTCATCCCTGCTATTTTATGCATCATAAAATTTACCATTGCATCCTTTATCTGTGATATCGTAATGTCAGGCCTTAAATACACTTTACCAAGTCTCATAATGTTATACTCCTATGGAAGAATCATCAAAGAAATACGAAGGCACGCCGTTCACATTCAAACAATCGAAATGCAAGTTGGGCGAAACGACCAGTCTACGAGGGGAAATCGATCTTGTGACGAAGTAAGACGACGAAGAGACGCGAGGAACAGACGGAAATCTTCGTGGATGTCCATCGGAGTCATCGTTTTAGTTTTTCTTGTCTTTAATTGTTTTTTTCAATACTCAATTATCTGTAAGAGCCCGTTAGGAGTCTGCGACGTGTCTTTTGGGGAATACTACGCATCTGAATTATTAGGGTATTTCAACGCTTGTGTTAACTTTTTCGTTTATGCCTTTATGAAAAAAGATTTTCGCACTGCACTAAAGCAAGCCCTGCCTTATAGTGTACAATGAGTGAGTGTTTAAAAAAGCCCATAAGCATCTTTAAAAGTTCTAAGCCTTTATCGCGGTAATATTGATTGACAATATCTAATAACTATCAGGAAATGAAACCCGGTATTCGATTCTGCACATCCATATTAGTAAAGCTGCAAAGTTTCAGAATAACTTGAAAAATGACTGAGATATAAATTTCAAAAACTTTGTATTCTGACTTACCTTTTAGAAAGACATGTATGGGCATATACGTCAAGTCGAGGCTGGGAGGGCATAGAGTTCGACTTGACGTATTTGCCTATACATTTCTTTGTAAAAAGTAAGCCAGATTATGAAGTTTTGAAATTTATTTAAGCAATTTTCTCAACACTCTGCAATGTTACTAATATAGATGTGTAGAATGGAATACTGATGTATATTTGCTGATAACTATTAGACATTATCAATCAATATTACCGTGACAAAGGCCAATTACTTTAGTTCGGCTGGTACAACGCTGGCAATGAATGGCTTCATGAAAGAGAGGCAGCGTAGCCGATTGGTCAGCGCGTCGGACTTGTAATCCGGTGATCCGAGTTCAAGTCCCACTCGCTGACCACTAACAAGATTTCTTTCTCGGTGCTGTAAACATTGCAATGCCGGGATCGACATCTCGGACACGCTTGGAGATAGGCAACTGGTTTGCCTCTCTGCCATTTTGGGATTCTTAATAATTAGATATTTGGTTTCAATTTGAGTGGAGTGTCTGTGAAATAGCTGGCTAGCTAAGTGCAGTACCACTATAAACATCAATTTACATTTTTACATTTACATGAAAGGCCGTTTCTAACTTATTATTACTATTTTCGTAGCGTGAGCTAGTTCTCTATTTAGTCGATGCAGGTGCCAAAAAAACAAACAACATTTACCTGAAATTAAAATAATGGTCCGTAGCAATCTCAATAATACTGTATGATTGATAAACTCAGAATCATGATAAAGACGGTCAGTTTTGCGAAATCTCTAAAGTCAACCTTCGATCCGTTTACTGGAAGTGGACGAGAAAGGAGAGCCTTTCATTCACATGGCATCCAGTAATCACTAGAGATTTGCGAGAAACAAGAAAGACTTCGAAGAGAACAAGATGTAAAATCAAGTTTCCATATTGTGTAAGAATACGAATACAGAAAATGGAAGACCTGGAGAACCCTACACATCACGTGAAACAACCAACCATTACCGAAGAATTCTTACAAATAATCGAAGACTTCGGAGACTACATAGAGAAATTCATGTTCGAGATCGTCACGTTCCTCGCAGTGATCGATTCGTCTATGGGGCTTATCAAAGATCTCCTATCCATGTTTGGTTTCTCCGGATGGAAGATGACATTCTTTCCCTCCTTTTCCTTTGCGGTAACAGTGGGTGTATTCCTCTTTGGGTCCAAGAAGAGGAAAGGAAAGCGCGACGCGGAAGCGGCTGGGGCGCAAGGTCTAGTCGACGCCTTAGATGTGCTAGATGATGTTATATATGTCGCAGACGAAGTTGCTGGGGAGATTGAGGAGGAAGGGAATAAGGATCTAGGGTTGGGAGACTATGGTAGTAGCGATGAGGAGGGAGAGGAGGAAGTGGAGGTGGAGGAGATGGAGATCCCGGAAGTAGGGGCGCGCGTGGCATCGGATGGGGGAGAGTACCAAGAAGGTAGCCAGGTAAATCAAAGCGTCATCAGAAGAGCCGTTCGACTTATAGTGGTGGTTATAGGACTGCTGTCAAGAGTCGGAAGAGGTGGAGGCAAAGACCGAAAGGAGGGCGTTAATGCTGAGAAGCAACTAGAACCAGACACGGACTCGGGTATTCCTAATGTAGCTTTTGAAGCGACAGGTGGAAGTGGGTCTCCCGCTGAGAGAAAATCGAAACTTTTAAACAATCAAAATCCACATGAAAATAATGGAATTACATTTGCTGAAGCTGGGAATGAAATACAAATTGAAACAGCTGGTTTGATCAGAGCTGCGCATAGTGATGTACTGAATGCGGGGAAGTTTCTAAGAAATGAATCCATAGAAGTTGGGAGCTCAGTGCATAAAAGCACAGGACGCGTGCTTGAGGCTAGTGGAGCGTCAAAAGCTGGTCGCGGTTTGATAAGGGAAGTTGATTTTATTAGTGGAAAGATAAACAAAGAAGCGACAAGTGCGTTAGAGAGTGCTGAAAGGGAGACCCGAGCGCAAATCCATCATTTCAATGAGAAATATGTTTCTAGAAGTAAAGAAGCCGACAGAATTGGTGACGGGTTGTATAGAGAAGTTGAATTCGTTGGCGGAAAGATAAACGAACAAGCAACAGGTCTTGTTGAAAAAGTAGAGAGGGAAACCCGAGCTCAGGTGGATCAATTAAGGACGCTTCCTCAGTTAGATGACAGAAAAGATTTTAATAAGAAAAAGGCTTTGATATCTGGTAAGGCTGCTGAAGGACTGGCTTCTGATGCCCCTACGGCAGAGGATGAAATAATAGCAGAGACGCTATCGCACTCGTTCACCACTCCGCAAAGTGATTTCCTTTACTCGGAGAGGTTCAGATCTAAGAGTAATACTGCTCGCGCACTTGACGAGAACAAATTTCAAGAGTCAGTAGATAAAGTTGACGGAGAAAAAACCCTCGCTTCCCCTCTAGAGCAAACTACTGAAAAGCATTTATCTAGTTCTAGTAAAAACGCAGGAGATCTAGAAGCAGATGTGGGTAATGCTTTTGTGGCTTCAAGTTGCGATGAAATTAAAAACAATGACAACAATGCTAGAGCCCCGCAGGTTTTACATCTTTATGAAGGTAACGACGACGAATTTAGTACCTCCTCAGAGATTGATGAAGCCGTAAATTCGGAAGCGTCGTACTTTGGGGAGGAACAGAATCAGGGCTCTGAAGAAATTAGGGGAGCATTGAAAACGGAAACGGCAGAAATGGCGAATGATTTTATAAACAGTGCACAAGAGATGGCTGAGACAGCAACTGCGGCTACTAAAAATGTCAACGAGAAAACTAGAAAAGGATTACGCGAAACGCAGAGACGTTCGGGTGGGATTATACAAATCGCGGTTCGACTAGTGCGTCTTGTTATGCGAATAATAAACCGCAATAAAACAGGGGATACGACAGAGAACGACAAGAAAACATCTGATAAAGATAAGTCCTCGGGTAAAGGCTCAGTTCCTGAGGCTGGTGCTCGTACAGCGGAAGGTGGGAGTGCATCAGGTATATCGGACCTCGCAGGTAGCGCCACATCAGCTCTAAGTGGACACAAGACAAGCGGAGTTGCAGGAATTATTCGGACCCTAATGGGAATAATATCTAGATTAGGATCATTTTTTAAGAGATCAAAGACGGAGGGGGAAGAAACCCCGGGGGACGAAGCTGACCGAAATAGAGAAATTGTGATCGACGAAGATTCGGGTTCTGACTTGGAATTTTACGACGCGGAGGAAGATTTACCCAATGCTGCTTCACGCGCGCAATCAAATTATCAACTTGGAAATATTCCTGTCATAACAATTGCAAAACCTCATAGCGAATCAGTGTACTCAAGCTCTGCTTCAATCAGCCGTCCCGATGTGTCTCTCTTAAAGCCAGAGGGTAGATTATCTGCTGCACGTTCAGTAGATTCAAGCCTGGAATACTTGCCTGCTATTGACACGGAGTTTGTTATGGACAGGGTCGAGAATAACGCACTGAAAGTTGAAGGTGATGCGCCGTCAACAAGTGTAACGATTCAAGTATCTGGAGCCTCAAAGGACATAAAAGAAGTCACAGAAAAAGAATCGAGATCTATTTTTATAGATATTGATGCCCCTGTGGTGTTGCATTCCAGAACAAAGTCTAAAGATCCAAATGGCGAGAGAATAAAATATATTAAAGAAGGTGAGTCATTACCATTGAGCAACCGTTTGTGAAAGAGAACAAAGACTCTCGAGGGCAAATCCCTGAAACTGCAAAAGTAGAGGAATCAGTCATAATAGCAAGCAGAGAGTCCGACGTCGGGCGTGTTCCAGGACATGAAAGACAATATCCTTGGGAAGTGCCCCAAATACCTATTTTAGGGAGAAGCTTTGATGATAGGACATTTAATAGAAATCCTGATCTAGGAAGCGCGCCAGAACGTGCGGCATATCCTTGGGGTATGCTCCAAAAGTCTGCTTCAGGGGAGAGTTTTGATGACAGGAGCTTTAATAAAAGTCATGATCTAGGTAACGCGCCAGTGCGGGGGCCATATCCTTGGATGCTGCCTATAGTTGGTACAAAAGACACGATATTGCAGGAATTTCAAAGAGAGCGGCAAAGTTCTGGTAATGGTAGAATAGAAGAGTCCGTTATGACGGAAAGAGCTCTTGATGTAGGGACGACCAAGGTGAATCAGCCAGAAAGGCCACTTCATGACATACTTCCCAGTATCCCATATAACTTGGCCTCGACAGAGAATGACAAAGCTCTTTTGAGTAAGAGCCTACCAGAGTTATGGGCCTCAACTAATTCTCTTATCCCTTACTCTGGCTCCTCGGATGAGAGTCTCGAGGAAAGTCCTAGAAAGAAGAAGTTGTCAGTCGCAAGATTTGGCTCGAGTAGCAATGTAAATGTGGGACGTGATCCAGGCACTAGATTTAGTTTCCCGGGCTCCGTAAGTCTTTCTTCCAGTCTACAAAATAGCTTCGCCAATGGACGTTCAAAAACGTTGCGTTGGAGCAATAGAGAGGAAAGATTGGACACTATTGGAAACACAGAAGTGAAGTATTCTAGCCCAATAAAAGGTATTTTAAACGACAGGAGAGTTAATACAGTTTCCTACTCTTCTTTGAAGACCTTTTCGGATACAATCACAAATGTTGATGGTCCTTCGAGTGGGATGATGGAGCCATTGCTACAGGGACAACAGTCAATAATCGGTGGTAGAGAAAAAATGAAAGCCGGCTTCAGAAGCTAGAGAAAGATAAAGTTAGTGCAGAAGGAGGAAATACGAAGGGGGTGCGAATCAAAAATACTAATATGATTAATAGTCCAGGAGCAATCCTTGGTAAGAGGGAGTCAATGAGAAGTCGATTACAGCATTTGGGAGAAGACTCGAGGGATGCGTTAACAAATAATGCGATATCTGCTAATGCCAAAATATCGGTAAGGCCTCTTACTCTCACGGGGAGTCCTGAAGAACCTAAAAGGATATTTAGTGCGCAGGAGCAATTTCAACGGCAAATGAATCAGAGAATACATGGGTTTGTATGCCAAGAACCTGAGAATACACAACAACTGGGCTATAGTCTTCCTTCCGCTAACCTGCCTAAAGTAAGAATTAAGACTCGCAGAGTAGAAAGAAAAGGGAAATAGACAGAATTTTAGAGCAAATTGAAAGTAGTAAAACTAAGAGAAGGAGCTGCCCACCTGCTAGTCCAAAGAGCGGAAGTGATGAAGCAGACTCAAAGGTGAAAGGTCGATCATTAGAGTCGCCATTGAAAGGGTTGGAAGCAATAAGGGATCTGTTGCAACAGCTAGAAGTAGATCCAAGATCGTCGACCAAGAAAACTCAAGGACGCCGCAGGCGAACTGAGAGATTAGCAAAGGAAGCTAATCCTTAAGTCTGAGTTCAAGCTTATAGTAATACTCATGTTAAAATCTTACTTTTACAAAGAAATGTATGGGCAAATACGTCAAGTCGAGGCTGGACGGGCAATAGGCCATGTTCGAATTACGCTCCAATGCCTACAAACAATAACCTCAAGTCGAGGCTTTCTTCTGAAATTACTGTAAATGTATTAGATCTTGGAGAAAGCCTCGATTTGAAGCTTTTGTCTTGTGAGCATTGGAGCGTAATTCGAACCTGCCCTATTGATGCCGGTCCACCCTCGTTTCGATGTTTCCCATGCATTTCTTGCAAAACAATAAGCCAGAATACGAAGTTTTGAAAATTCACTAATTTACTAATACGGATGTGTAGAATTGAATACTGGATATACTGGAATTGAATACTTCATTTTCTGATAACTATTAAATATTATTAATCAATTTTGCGTGATAACGGCCTATAGTCTCAAGAATAGACCGATGACCTGCTCACCACAGAGTTCTCAGTTGGTAGACCATCCGACTAGTAACTGGATGGTCGTGGGTTCAAGACCCGCCTTGGAGCTCAGGAATGTTTTCTCACTGTTTCTTCTCTATATATACTGGCAGTTAACCCATTTTAGAACTTGCAGGTTGCAAAGTCATTGTTTCTAGTAATTGATGTATTCCTTTCTTTCATGTATACCCTGCTGGATGATTTAACTTTCACACGACCTGTTCACCGCAGAGGTCTCAGTAGGTCGTCGTGGTTCAAGTCTCATTTGGGAGCTCAGAATATTTGAGGAGTTGTAAGTGCTTTCTAGTAACTGGAAGGTCGTGAGTTACCACATAATCCACTGTTTCGCGGTCACGCCATTCTATTTATTTATTTGAAATTTGGAATACTCAGCTGTCGATCAAAGACCAAGCCACTCGCTTCGCGTAAAGCTATCCGTTATCCAGAAAGTTTAGGCCGGAGGGTTTTCTACCTATTAATTCAAGAATTCACTGAAGGCCCACTGAACCCCGCCATTTTCCGTCAACGGCGTACCTCCTTGGGTGGTTAAATGGAGAATAATAAATGGGCGCGCGGGGATATGGAATTGATCTTCGAATATTCATTTGAACACGGGAAGACAAATTTCATATCTCCAAGCGCCCATGTATTTTTCTGTTTATTATATAAACCTTTTTGTGAATTTTTTTTTTGGCTACAGTAGGCATTATCGTAATTTTTCACACGTACGATATTTCTCAGTGGCCGAAATCCTGATAAAAAGCTATAGTTTATATAATAGTCCCATCTTATCTGGGAGCTCAGGTTCTTTTGCTTTCTTTCGAAACATGGTATGTTTTTAGGATTTTGGTGGAGGTCTTTTTGGCGTGTTTGAGAAGCTCATCCGGTCTTTCCGATGAGACATGGTCCCGTCTCTCAATAGACCCTTATCACGCTAATATGGCTTAATGATATCTTATAGTTATCAGGAAACGAAGTCTAGTATTCAATTCAGCACATCCGTATTAGTAAAAATGCAAAGTTTGGTGAAGATTGGTTGAATACTGACCAAGATATGATTTTTCTAAATTGATGATTTTTACAATAAAATGTATGGTGGTAGCGCATCGATTTTCCCCATACATTTCAAAATCAATTTCGAAATATGCCAGAAAGCTAACCTTTCAAAATTCATATCTCAGCCAGTTTTCGAGTAATTCTTCCCAACTTTGCAGCTTTTCTAATACGATTGTGCTGATTTGATTTATGGACTATAAGATATTATTAATCCATATTAACGTGATAAGGGTCTATACACTGCACCAAAGCTGATCATGAGGGACGTGAAAGAACTGCTGAACTGGTCCTCCAAAGACTATACTCAGTGACAGAACTCACCACAATATGATATATAACCCCCACTTATGACTGTAAACTGCACTTGTAAGAAACTGCAGTCCGTATCTTAGAGATCAGACATCTCGCAATCTGTAAAGCGGTTAGAGCCTACTGGAAATAAGCGCTATATAAATACATAAATGTTTTTATCTATACATATGTATGTGTGTTTCTCTTCTTTTCATACCGTCTTTCATAACATGGACAATAAAGATCGATATGAATGTTCTCATCATTTTATTCTCTAATATAATTAATTAATGACCGTTAATTTATTATAAATATATCTGCATTATCCTTAGTAAAATATATTGCACCATTCTTTTATACCGTAACACGACATCAACTCCTGATTCGAGAACATGTTGGCCTATACAGTAATAGTCGAATTTTGCTTTACAAATTGAGCAGAAGAAATAATCTCAATTTAACAGAGAAAACATTTTGAACCAAGGAACAGATGGTGGTGTTCGAAAAACGTTTCATTTGGTATATTTCCTATTAAGCGATCATAATACGTGACAATGCGACCAACTAGCGCCAGGTGACGAAACGTTAAAGCCTGTCGCCAGCTGCCGACCACAAGACTTGTTTCTTCTTAGGCATATAGTTGCATAGATTGTTCAACGAGAGAGCGAGGGGAGAGCAATAAATAATCAGACCAGAACCTATTTTACTATGGCCTACCCCAGGTCCTAAACTTCTAAAAAAAGTACGCGTTTTTAGACTAGTGTAGACATATTTAAAATCAAACTTCGATCCGAAGAATATTTTGTTATTCTTCCTGCAGATAGGATGTTTCATTTATCTTTCCTCCCAAGTCTCAAGCTCAAGTCAGAATTTCAAAATACGTCTCTTAGATTTTGCTAGTGTCGTTTTTAGTTCGGTGTGTTCAAGCAGTTCGGATGAAGTTTACGCATGTGGGACGCCCTGTGATCGGAGCGGCTGAACGCTCTTCCGCACAATGGGCATGCGTAAGGCTTCTCGCCTGTATGACGTCGATAATGTCTTTTCAGCTCATCTGATCTCCTAAACCTCCAGCCGCAATTCCTCCACGGGCAGCAGAAAGGCTTGTCCCCTCCGTGCGTGCGCTTATAACCACTACCAGACTGAGAACCTTGCGAGAACTGCTGTGCGCAGTTATTGTAACTACATCGAAAAATATCATTCTCAGGCGTCAGTGGTTTGCTGTCTGGATATTCGAGGCACTTGCTTTGAAGCCTCGGGGCTTCGTTTTCAGAGTCACTGTGGCTCGATCTGCTACTGTCCGGGCTTGCGAAGCTTGACTCACTAAGATCTGAGCCCCTTCGACTAGTAAAATCCAATCCTTCATATGAGGGATTTTCGCTGTATGCTTTCGGAATTTCTACGGTTGACTGGAGACTTCTAGTTTCTAGGTCCATGAAATTAGAGTTTTGGTCTTGAGGTTGCGTTTCCAATTGCGAATCGAGGTCCAACAAATTTGGCCCTTTTCTGATCCCTGTACCCTCTAAAGGTGCCACATAGTTTTGTTCCTCAAAGCTTGGTGCTCTGACAAATGGAGTTTGATTCGCGCAGTATACTTGCTGCTGGGACTGCCTTAGTTCTGAGCTAACTGGTATTGTATTGTAACCTGAATTCACGGGTACAGAGCAGTTTCTTTCAAGCTGTGATACCGTATAGTTGCCTTGAACAAAACAGGTGTTAGGATTACTTGCCGTCAATGAAGATACCACAGGCGCAGGACTTAAAGTAGAATCCATACTTTGTTCATAATTCCATTGCTGAGGAACATTGTTCTGATTCATGTTAGGCAAATTAGTGCTAACTGAATACGGATTCTCCATTCTCAAACTCGTTGAGTTGAAAAGTTCAGGCTTGAGGTTGTAGCTCCATGTGGTGGAAGTGGAATCGTGTTTAAAGTTGGGCAAACTGGGATTTGTTGTCGATTTAGGAAAACAGCTCAATGCACTTTCTTGTCTATTTAAATTCATAAATGCAAGTTGTGCTTCCCTGGGTGCACTCCTGTCCAATTCACTAAAACTTTTATGAAGCCTCGCAATAGGATTTTCCTCATTTTCAAACGAGGATAAAGACAGAGTCTCCAGTGGTGAATAATTCTGATTTTGCAAGCTACATGTCCACCGATCTTTGTCAGCAGTTGTTGTTGTAGTGTATAGACACCCACCGTCTGTCTGTTTCGCCAAAGCCTGATCGCTTGGGAAGGTGTTCCCCATTGCGGGTACCGATGGGATGAGTTGAGGTTCAACTTGCGTTGTTCCCGTGTTTAGATAACACTCGAGTTCTGTAAGAGTCTGCAAACAAGACGATTGGTTAAGGCCGTGTTACATGAGGCAACGCAACGATGACGAATTAAAAATCATTGCGATTAGTGCCGCGGGATGTCACATGATCGCAATAATTTTTGCAACTTGCAATGCACCCGCATGGAAAATTCTAAATTACAGCACCGCTCTCAAAATCAAGCGCGCTGATTGGCTCATTCAGGGAACCCATTGCGTGATAAATTGCCAAAACATGTTACACGTAGCAACTTGTCTCGCAATGTTGCGAAAAGTGGAGCTCGGTTGTACATTTTCTGCAACTCGCAACGCAACAAAATATTGCATTGCAAGGAGATGTTACACGCGCAATTTTTGTTGCAACTGACAACGCAGCAAATATTTCGTTGCGAGTTGCAAGAAAATTGCCTCGTGTAACTCCACCTTTAGGGTGGAAGTGGAATTCTGGTGGAGTCAAATGCAGCCTGGCATCTTTAAAACGTCGAGGGCACTTACGAATGCGAACCAGTCTCTACCTTTGTATAAAACGTCGTAAATAAAAACCAGCTCAGTTTAGCGGGCGCTACTTGAGTGATAGAGAAATAAGCAAAAATAACCGTGTAGATGAACAACAACAACCAAAGGTTGAGAATTATGTTAAACGTGGAAAAATGGTGTTTGCTGACGTTTCGAGCGTTAGCCCTTCGTCTGAGCAAAGAGGTTTGTTAAGTAGCCTTTGTAGTTTTGTTAAGTAGCCTTTCAATCGACTTTCAACTGCCAGATAAGAATTTGGATTGTATATTGAGGTGGCATCTACAATGGCGCACGTCCTTCAGGCCTACTCTGGGACCTTATCTCGCCGCCAGTTTAAGCGAGATAAAGCGATATAAGGCGAGATAAGGGGAAAATGGTAAGGGGAAAAAGGCGAGATAAGGTGAGATTAGGAAAAATTGTGCCAAGTAGGAGCAGCCTGCGAGATCCAGAGTAGGCCTTCCTTCGTCTAAATCTGCTGATTTGATTTAGTTGTTGGTCAAATGGTATTCGAGAGAAGAGAGCTGTTAGAACACTTCCCTTAGAGAAGAGAGTTTTACAGGGAATTAAAAAATACTTTTCCTTTTTTGTTTATTGCCCAAGTTCAAACTTCGTGGGGTGCTAGTATCTTGCACTGGGCGCGAGCCAGTTGCAACCTCGTTCAATAGTTGTTGACGCAATAGTTGTTGAGAGGAGATCTGTTAGAGGTTTACAAGATTAAAGAGCCTACGTCTGCCACTCCTTTGTTATTGTTTTCGTATTGTATCTAAAAACAAAGCTTCAGATTTGATTTACCAAATTCAGTCGAGAACTTGCTCTATATTCTCTAAATCAGCCGATGGAAAGGGATGCTTTCTCCGACTTGGTATGTTGCTTTGCTGTCAAAATGGCGGCTGACACAGGCTCTTTAAATGCAGTTTCTACTAGTTTCCTTTTTGTTGTATTGCGTCAGGTCAAACTTCGTGGGGTGCTAGTACCTTGCACTTGGACCTCAGCCTTTTGCATACCTCATTACCTTTCTACTGCTGACGTTTAAAGGGACACTCGCACGCTTATTTTTTGTACAACCTGTCAAAAATAAGTCTTATTCTAATCACCAAAATACATTAAAGTTTACCGGGAATAACCAAAATAACAGTCCGGGTTTGAGGATGGAATTGGATTGCGATTTGAATTATTTGCGTGTCAGGCAAGCGTGCGAGTGTCTCTTTAACACAGAGAGCAAATGATTTCCCTCCCACTGAGATACTGCATTCTGAAAACACTACTGCCATCATGGGTCTCAACCAAGCATTTTAAGAAATTAACTGTTTAACTGAGTTAAGTGGGCAATTGCAATTTTTTTTACCACACGTGGAGACGTGTGTCGGCTTCTCCCAAAAATAGTTTCAGCAACCAATCATATTATCTCGAATGAGCATCGAGAGAATTTATACTTTTTGAGTTAAGAATACGTCCTTGAGCTTAACTTTCAGATCCCCGCCTTTCCATAGTTTAAATATACCCTTTTCCCTTGAATTTCTAAACTACAACCAGACGCTTTCCCCTGGTATTACTCGAATCTATTGCCCCTCTTAGTAAGCCCTCGATTTTCTACGACAGAAAAAAAAAGTTCAATTTAAGTTCAGAATGCGCGTCTGACGATTGTCCTTTTCACAGTTCCTCACCCATTGTGATTCAAATGGGAATTCTAGAATGAAGTCGAGTCTACCGTTGACCAATGTATTGTTTGGTGAACGGTATAAGAATCGACTTCAGGCTAGAATTTATTTCTATTTTTCGCTATTACGAAAACACACATGCATGGTCTTGTTAAATAGAAAACTGTACAACTCATTGGAGTTATTAGCCATTGCCAGAGCGTGCAGCAGCAAAGGTAATGATGGTACGCGAGAAAAGGCTACCAAACTACACTGCGCTCCGTTAGGAAGCATTAATTCCAATTTGAATCACAAAAGAGAGGAACTGTGAAAAGGACTATTGACTTAGAGGGTTATGTCAAACAGATCTCTTTGTCATACTGAAGCAGCCCTTGCTTCTTCATCTTCATCTTCAGCCATTGTCTTCACCAATTTGCTCTCATACAATGAAATTCCTCGTGAAAGATTCAAATATCCAATTCCTTCGCAAAAGTAAGCAACATATTTCAGACCCATAGACAATTTTCAGTAACATATTTCTTCGGGGGCCCGCAACTTTTCGTTTCCTGCATTGTGTCTCCCAGGATTTTCGAACTGCATAAAACGTGAAAATTCGTAAATCTGTTAGATCCTTAGACTCTAAGCTAGCAAATCCGAGCAGATTAATAAACTATAGGAAATAAAACGTACCCTAGTCTGCCGTTTTGATGTTCAAACACACCTAATAATACTACTTCAAGATGTTTTGCTCCAGTTTCTCGTTGGGTGTTTGGCCAATGAAATCAGTTCTTGGACTATCAACTTCTAGTAGAAAGTCATTTTGACATTGATACGTTTGTTATTGATAAATATGCTTAATTATACTTACTAGCATATTTGATTCCTCTATATGGAACTGCGACATATGTACCATCTTTTAAACGACCTTTTTGTCTTTTAACTAGCCTACAAACTATACTCAAAGAATGTATTTTGAACACTAACAAACTGGCTGGCTGTCTAGACTTTTTAATACACATTTGCCTATGAATCAAACTAACACTCTCCGTGGGAGGTTGTATGAAACTTAAATATTGCGGTATTTGATATTGTTCTATTTCCAGGCAATTAAATCTTCACCGCGCTGACTAATCGCTTGTTGTGTGTAATAATATGTTTGTAATCAGTTATTAATCACCCTATTTCGAATGCTGAAGTTACTTCAGAAGCTTTGAAAATGCGCTTGTGTTTTTAATTGGCCAGACTGAAAGAATAGAAGGCTTTGCTTTAATTCTTGTTGACATATATACTTCTAGGTATACTATATCGTTTCAAGTACTTTCGCATTTAAATAGCAAACATGATAGTTATTTTAAAATTACCACTTCAAATGCAAATGAGAAAACGTTAGCTTTTGAATCGTTGCCTAGGTAGCTTAAAAATTGAAACAGTTATGTGATAAAAAAATGTCCCAAGGAAGATTTAGTCGATAAGAAGTAGACAGAGCGCCGTTGCAGGTTGAAATTTATTCGTCAGTTTAGCGAGGGGAGAGCCTATTTTTTTTAAATCACAGCAATTTTAGCAAAATGCAGATATGCTCTTCCGCGCTACAGGATTATTTAGAAAAAAGCAAACTTGGAGTCCCTTTTTGTATGGGCAGTGCCGCGCGATATTTTGTTTCAAGCTTCAAACTATATGTATTACTAAAAGATCTAAAATTGACGTCTGACTTTCTAGAGATAGGCGGTTATGAAGGCACATTGTGAAATAATGGCCTTTTCCTATTGTCTTAGTTTGTAGGGAGCGTAGTGTATATATAACCGAGATGTACATTACAAGGTCTAAACCAGAGGGGGTGCATCCATATAACAGGCACATTAGACACATTACAATTTCGTTATCAAATCAAAAGCGCAGTACAAGGTACCACGCGGCTTATATAGAGATGTGAGACAATGGCTCACGCATTATAAGATATGGATTTCGGTGTGAGTTCTAATCGTGAGTGGTGGGTCGTGCGAGTTAACGTCCTGAGGTTTGTGTTAGGGGCAGTGAATTTGGCGACAGGTTCTCGAATTGGTGTCGCATGCGAAAGACGTGCGCAGAGACAGTGGGGGATGGATAAAATCCAGAGAATCCAGTCAGACACGGGGAACAGGCATTCTTAAATTTGACTGCGCCCTTTTGGTCAGAAGAAAATGCTGCTCTGCGCTCACAACGACTGACTTTCTATTGCCGAACGGCTTCCTTGTTTGGCAGAAGAGGATTCTTTATATCCTGATGATCTATAGCACATATCTTAACAATACTCATTCATTCATTATCCCTGTATGCAGATATAAGCCCTTGATCACATGATAGTGGCTCTTCTCTTTCTCTAAAACCGAGGAGACCTTTTCACATTAAAAATATTCATAAACCTCTCCGGGTTTTATATACATCTATAGTTACTACATAACTACGAAAAGTGGTAGTTTACAAATCAATACCCCTGAGCTCTTACTCGCGAAAACTAAGCAGTGTTTACTCACTCACACTATCTCTCTCTCTCTCTCTTTATAGCACAAAAAAACAAATTCGGTTATCGCCAAAACCAAGGAGTTGTAACAAAAAACTACTCAAAGTGCTCAGTGGTAAGTTCTCGTTGCTGGCAAGAAAAAGATGTTGTGCCCAGTTCCCAAAACTAGTCAAAGTACTGTTCAAGTTCTCGTTGCTGGCAGAGAAAAAGACAAGGCGTGCACTCAGCTTTCAAGTATGCTGCCACCAGGAAAAAAAACATGATGTGATCGATGTGCTCCTAATTAGCTGCCATCGTTGTACGCCAGTTCCCAGGATAATTCCTGTGAAGACTGCCGAAGAGAAGCCACTCCCACACTTCTCCTTAGTACTATTAGTACACATATTAGTACTCATTTCTTGAGCCTAATCGGGATTGTACGAATGTAACTTAGCTATGTTACTAGCTATTAGCTATGTTACTAGCTATATGCTACTCCATACAAAATATATTGTTCTTCAAAACAAAAGCTGGGTGAAGCACCAAATGTGAAGATTTTTGGAATCAGGTTTAGTCTATTGTACTTTAGTTTGCTTGCTTTGTTTATAAGTGTCGTTTGTTTTGCTTCCCTCTTTTTTGGAAAATTTTCTAAGTCCAGACGGCCTCTGAGACGTTACCCTAGCCAAGGCAGCCCAAGTATCGGGCATTCGGGAAAGGAGGAGGAAAGAGGAACTGTCCTTCTGCCCCCTTTTCCAAGATGTAGCCAAGATGTAACAAGGGTTTCCTGGAGGGTAGTACTCGTCTGCATGAGGTGATCCAGCCCATGCACTCCGTACCAACAAAAGCAAAAACGAATGGCATTTTTGCATATTACACTAAAATTAAACTAACTTAGATTTACTGTTCTCACCTGTTGTATATCTTCTTCGTTGGTCGGCAAAAGCAAGGAGTATATTCCTGCTGCCAGCGGTGTAAGGTCAGTCGTTAATCCATCGTTTGTCATCGTAGCGGACTGTTCGCTGTCTTCAACGGCCATTAAACCTCCAGAGTTGAACAATATATATAAATTCAGACCAGTAGAAGTGATCTCTAATTATCCACGGAGTAAATCGTCAATTTCCTTCCTCCCTTTTGTCAGGGCACAAGTCCTGTGTTTCTGTAATTTAGCGTGATAATTTCTGCAGCGTAAATCCTTCAGATTGAGTCATAGCATGTCACTGCCTCGCTTACATTAGATAAATACTGAGCCTGGTCGCTTTTAAATGTATTATATGAAAGCCCTCATGTGCGTGATGTCTGGCCTTTCGTACTCAATTGATCATATACATTTACAGTTTGACTAAAGTGCACTCAAGCGTTATATTTCACGTGTCACGCTACTCCGAGTGGCTTCTAGAACGTCGGTGAGCCGTCGGGTTACGTAGACCTTGCGAAATCTCATCGATTAGGTAATTGTTTCCGATTGGAAATACGACAACATCAAAAGCTTTTCTCTTCAACTGCGAAGCTTAGGAGAGAAATTACGAGCATTTCATACGCAGTTTTTGATGCTATCCATTCTTCTGATACTATCTCATTCTCCTTTCACAATAAACTCTCGAAGGATAACTTTACGTATCGATATACGACTGCATTTCGAAAGCTACAGTGAAGTACTTCGAGCCGGGCCCAGCAGGGCGATGGAAAATTCTAGAAGCGTTGCTAAATCGAGGGACATCGGAAATGTAGTCGGAAGTATCTCGCAATTTCTTCGTTACTTCCGACTGTTCTATTCTATTTACGTACCTAATGCGCGAACGTGACGGGGGTGTGAACTCTAAACATAAACACCGTACGACGAACTGAACCTGCAGTTCAAGAAACGCGCTACTCAGAATACAGAGTCTAGGACCTTGCAGAAAGAGTTCTTTTAGCCATGGCTTCTTCTCTGCTCCAGCAATTTGTAGAAAAGGTAGCACTTAGAATAATATTTGCAACGATTTGAACCTCTTGTTTAACCGATTAATTTAGTTATTTTGAGCAAACATTCATTTTGTTCTTTTGTTTTGCTTAAAGCAAGGAGGTTCACACAACCTTGCTAAGGGTATTGAATAATGAATATTCTAGTGTTCTTTTGAAATTGCTGCTTGATTATTAGTTTGATAAAGAGGTCTTTAAATAAAATGTCGACTTTAATAATTCCCTTGCGCCCGAATTATTTGCATAAAACACGAAATGTTTTGCTTATTTATTTAGGGGCTGTCGAGGGTTTTTCAAAGGCCACATCATTATAAATAATAAGAAATAAAACGTTTCTTAGTACGCATTTTGCATCGCCTCAATGCGTCGATGTAAAAGGAAGGACAATAAAATTTAAAAGAATAAAAAGCAGTCATAAAAACTAAAAATAATATTTAAATAAAAGTTTAAAAATATATTATTGTAAATACATTATATACATCACAAAGATTTGGCGGTATCTCATGCGTGTATCCCAGGCCATAAAGTTCATATTTTTGTTTACAGCTAAGACTGTTGCATCGCGACCCGCGTTTTCAAAACATCGATAATTTTTGGCTTTGCTGTTCCGTCAGTCAAATCTTATGAGCCAATCAGATTCTTGCCCTTTTTCGACGCCTGGTGCATTCGCCTGGCTTTCCGTCGCGACGTTGTCTGGTTTTAGTTCAAAGGGAAGCCAGTTGACTGCAATAGGCGAAACAGAGCAAGAGTTTCATTGGCTCAGATAGTTTGATTGACGGAACAGCAAAGTAAAAGATCATTTGATGTTTTGAAAACGTGGGTCGCGATGCAGCGGTTTTAGCTGTAAAAATAAAAAAATGCCAAGCAGCAGGTAATCAAATCCTAGCATGCAATTTTGTTCTGAGGAGTATCCCTGCATACAGCATTTGCTTGTCATCGATCAGAATGTTGTCGTATGTGGATCTATTCCATCTTATAAACCTGACTAGCTGGTGCCCGTGAAAAATTCACGGAAAGCAACGGGATAAATTTATCTTACTTTTCTTATTCTCTTAAAATAAATGGAAAAAAAGAAAAGAACTCACAACGGGCATAGAATATGATTTGCTTTCTGATGTCATTTCCATTTAGCGCGCGCTCTGCGAAGCAAGGCAGTGACTATGTACGTTTGCTCAAACTTGAATGAAAATTATTCTCAGTTCAAAGCTTTCGAATTAAAATAATCCCTGCACATAACTGTAAGCAATCTTTACAGAACAATTTGGGTCTGGATGTCTATGGTGCTTTCGGCTGTGCGAACTGAGTTCTTTTTTAGTTTCTGTGGGCGAGTCCAACATGGCGGCTTTGTCCCTCACTTAAGGTGGATCGACCCAATAATTTTGCACCCATGCCAACCAATTTTGAACCTCTCATATAAAAACAGTTTGATTTATATAGCGCAGCTAATAAAACACACCTACTACAAATAGACTGAAATACATGTCAGTACAAAAGTTTGGGAGATTGGAGTTAGTATCACGTGACAGTATCACCCCGACATATGGTAAAAAAAAAACATAAAAAAAACTAAGAAAATTATCATACATCGGAGACTAGCCAAGCAAGGACAAGCCCACGTGCGCTCCATTGGAATTCGATTTTGTGCCGAACGGGGAACAATAGCAAATCCCAGAGTAGAAACTACAGAAATCGATCCAATATTTACCGATCTTTGCGTTTCCAGTTGACAGCCTTAGAGCCTCTAACGGCTCTAATCCGGGATTTCAATTGATATGAAACGTTGGAGACAAACTTTACATTGGCCGTTTTCACACTAGAAGACGAACAAATCGTCTAGACGGACAAATCGTCTGACGATTTGTTCGTCTTTGTACGTCTAGTGTGAATTCAGGTCGGACTTTCGTCGATTTGTTCGTCTATACGAACAAGTTGTCCATGAAAAATCGTCTTCCTAGACGGCCAAACAGACGAACAAATTTAGACGATTTGTTCGTCTGAAAATTTGTTCGTCCCGTTTTCACATCAGACGATTTGTTCGTCTACAGACGATTTGTCCGTCTAGACGATTTGTTCGTCTTCTAGTGTGAAAACGGCCATTGATCGATTGGAGTCGTCCAAAATTTTGGAGCGAAAAAAACTACGATTTTTTAAATCAGACCAAATTTCGTGAAAGTAGGCCAAAATTTCGCGTGGCCCGATTGTCACGTGATACTAGCTCCGATCTCCTCAACTTTTGTACTGACATATATTTCAGTCTATTGGTAGAATGTGTGTTATATTGGCTGCGCTATAGAAATCAAACTGTCTTTATATGAGAGGTTCAAAATTGGTTGGTATGGGTGTTGAATTAGAACTTAGCTCAAGGCGAACCTTTTCCAACAAAACATGCACACTGGTGAGATTTCCTCCTTCTGTTCAGGTTTGTGAACTTCGTTTTTTCGGTTCCAACATCTCTGTTAGGAGAAGAAATATGTCTTTTTTTCTAATTGATCCGTCTTTAAGATATCAGCTGTCAAACTTTTGTTACTGCATCGTTTTATGGCAAAATTTGTACAATTCTAACAAAAATGTCAAAAAGTGCTGTAGCAACAAAACTGTAATTCCTCATAAAAGACATATTTCTATTTTCTTTCTTATTGTATAAGGATACTCTATGCAAATAATCAAGCCTATCTGACTTAAACTGACCTTAGGGTAGAAATCTTGCCATGTTGGAGTTCTGTCGGGGTTACATTACATTTTCACATAATTATATTGCTGAATAGAATTACCCCAAAACGCCGCATTCAACATGTATTAATTGTGATGTACTACTTTTTTTATTTTTTTTTTTGCATTTTTCATCTATTCCATTCCTTTTTTGTTTGTTATTATACAGCTCTTGTTGAAAAGATACATTGTATCTCCATTGCTAGTAATATTTGTTAGACTTTTGGCAATATTGATGTGATTAAAATTGCTAATAACGAAACCACATTCTTTCTCTTTCTGGTAACAATCATCTCTCTCCTCCATAGAAATTAAGAACCTTATTAAGAACCTACTTGGCCTAAACTGCTAATAAATGCCCCGAAAATATAAGAACCTATTTTGCAAAATTTTGAAAAATGTAGGGTTTTACACGCTGGTTTTTACTGTATCTATCTGTGACAAGACCATAATTCCGAGCCGTTAACTTTGTACCATTTCTCTTTCCACGTGACTAAACTTGATCAGCAATTACATTCAAATTACCTCTAACTGACTGTAATGTCCTCTCTCACCTGTTATGTTGAACATTTGGAAGTGGACAATTCTTTTAGATAACCCGATTTGCAAATAACACTTCGAGATTTGTTTTCGTTATTCAATGCCAATGACTGTACCCATCCACTCACTAGAAGAAACATAGAAAACTAACTCATCCTATCTGACTGGCTTAGTCAACTGTAAAGTCGCTAAGTATCGATTAATCGTAAAATGGCATTTAATGGTTTGATGGCCTAGATGAGTTTTAGAAACTTTGAGAGAGACTTTTTGAAGACCAGAACTAGGAGTCATTTGAAGATTTTAAAACGAAGCTGTTTTAAGTCTAACTGATATGGAAAGATAACAAATGAAGTTTTTCAAGCAGATTTGGGTTGGTGTCCCTCCAATTTAAACCTACCAATTAAGCGGTGTATCTGGAGCAAGGAAGGGTTCCCTTGATTGTTCTAGTCGCTGTCCTGGAGGTACACTTTTGGTTGCATATCAAGCACCTCCACTTTTGAAAGATCTAGTATTGGATGGACCACAAAAGTGGTTTTCACCATCAACAACAAGTGGATTTTGCAAACCATCGTTTTTCCACTTGTGTTGTTCTAAGACGTTGAACGAACCATCGTTTTTCCACTTGTGTTGTTCTAAGACGTTGAACGAAGTTAGTATATAACCTAGCTATTTTTGCTAATTGTTGAAAAACAAAATTGTACAATAATCTGGCTGCCAGTTCTATGTGGATCGATAAAGCACTTTCCAGACCAACATTTGAGGGGAGAAGTAAGAAGCAGCTCCGTACTGCATGTATTCTATTATATAAGATTTCATAGTTTTAGTACTGTAGAAATATTATTATTACTTGTTGTATCTTTAACAATTAGACCTCGAGGCCGAATGTGCTATGATGAATAGACCATGAGGCCGAAGGCCGAATGGTCTATTGATATCATAGCACATGAGGACGAGAGGTCTAATTGTTTTAGTATAAACCAACTAGTTGGTCAGTTTTGGCAATGAATTCCATTATTTTATGTTGAAAAAATCAAGTTTTCTTGCAAAGAAAGGTGGTGATTTTGCCAGGCACGGTCTATCACTAATAGACCATTAGTAGCTCAGCCAATCAGAATGCAGGATTTGTAATAGACCATTAGTTGGTTTATAGTAAATACTATTATAATCGGGTTGTCTGCGCAAATGTTTCTGATTGGCTAAATCGCCCACACTCACTCCGCTTAGCTCTGAAGCTGTGCCGCCAAACGAAGTTCACAATCCTGAAGTGAAGGTGGAAATCTCGACAGTGGGCTTGTTTGGTTGGAAAAGATTCACCCTGGGCTAAGTTCTAATTCAAGCGATTTCTTAAGCGAGGGACAAAGCTGCCATCGCCGCCATTTTGAAATCTCCCACAGAAACTAAAAAAGAACTCAGTTCGCACAGCCGAAAGCACCATAGTCACCCAGACCTAAATGGTTCTGTCACAGATTACTTGCAGGAATCTGCAGGGATAATTCTTATTCGAAAGCTTTAAGCTGAGACATTTTTTCATTCAGCCTGAACAAACGTACACCACGTCCTTTCTTTCCTGAGCGCGCGCTGAAGGCGAAATGACACATTTACACAAAGCAAAGCCATGAATAATATTCTCTAAGTATAAATCCTGATGCTGTATCGCAGCATCATAGAGGAAATCTCTCCAGTGGGCTTGTTTTTGTTTGAAAATATTCACCTTTGGCTAAGTTCTAATTCAGGCGATTTTTTCAGCGAGGGACAAAGCCGCCATCGCGGCCACTGTTGAAATCTCCCTCATAAACTAAAAAAGAACTCAGTTCCCTCAGCCGAAAGCACCATAGACATCCAAACCTAAATGGTTCTATTACAGATTACTTACAATTATGTGCAGGGATAATTCTAATTCCAAATTTTTTGAGCTGAGAAAAATTTTCATTCAAGTTTGAACAAACTTCCACCACTGCCTACGGATGTGGGTAAAACATGGACAAACATGGACGGGGACGCGGACGTCGTCGGGGACGTGACCCGGGACGCGGATTTAGGTGAACGAAAATATGATCGACTTTCCATGGTACCTAATTCACGCTTGGGTAAATTTAGTACATAGACACCACACTTGGTTAAATTTAATTATTCTCTTCCCTTACAGAGATATGATAAGCATAGAAACAATCCCGAAGTCAAATGGTTTTTCTTTCTCATTTAATGAGAAAGGGTGTTCAGACAAATGTTGGTATTGAATCAACACTAATTCTGGTGCTAATTTAACACCAAGCAAGTAACACCACCCAATGGTGTTGGGTCAACACCCCTCTGGGTGTTGCTTTAACACCCGGAAAAACACTTGAGATTTTCACACCATTTAACACCATATGGAGTGTTGAAGTAACACTCTCTTGATATATGAGGGGCGTTACAACAACACTTCACTATGGTGTTAATAACACCATAGTGAAGTGTTGTAACGCCCCTCATATATCAAGAGAGTGTTACTACAACACTCCATATGGTGTTAAATGGTGTGAACCCCTCAAGTGTTAAGGTAACACTTTTTCGGGGTGTTGGAAAAACACCTACAGGGTTAACGTCCTTAGTGGTGCTACAATAACAACTGTAGGTGGTGTTATCTTGTAAGTGTGTGTTAAAAACGCTCTTCTGTAAATATCGACTCGCGAAATTTAAAAACTTTGCGAAATCGCTCAAACGTCATCTACCTCTAGTGGATCTATAACTTCTGTGGAAATTTTAGTTCGATCAGATAAATATTTTGGGAGAACGGGGGCCGAGTTGAATCACTCGGCTGACTGCCGATTTTGAGGCCCGTTTTCGCCTTTTCTACCATACCCGGTAGAAAAGGCGAAAACAGAAAAGTCAACAGAATTCTGACGCTCGCGCTTGCCAATCAAAATATAACTACATTAAATCAAAAAGTAGACTCTACTTGCCATTCTGAGTGGAACGTGACATCAATGTAAAATACTGAATATTGTACAGTTTTTTTAAAATTATTTTTACATTTTTCACCTTGATTCCCGGGCTTAATTTCGAGCGCTTATTTTTCCGATGTAACCCGGAAATCAGTTGATTTGAAATTGCCATTCCCGAAAGCAATGCTTGATGTCCGCATTTGTCAATAATATTTTTGGGCCAGGCAAAATGAAAAGTTTAAGCGCGCCTACGAGTGAGCCCATTTGGAGACTAAATAGTGACACCTGTCGATCACGTACTAGTTTTAAATTTTATCCAACTATGTCAGGTGAGCAGGGGCTAGCCTAGTGGATAAGATGTCGGACTAGCCTAGCCTAGCCTAGTGGATAATATGACGACTATCGCATCCGAGAGCTCGAGTCACTGCTGCAGCGTCAGGACAGAGTTGTTCCAACACCATGTATAGCGCTTGTTTAACACCTTATTCCAAGTGCTTGTTTAACACCCTGCATTTAACATCATTTATGGAGTTTAACACCCTAAAATTAACCAGTCCGGTTCATTACCAGTTTTGGTAATATCAATTTTGCTCATTATGCATGCATAATAGGACGAAATGGCGGCTGTAGCTGATATTAGCGTACCCTTCATAAAATGTACCTTTTCCTCCTCTATAACGTCCCTACCCATGAACCTTTGCCTGAAAGACATGACAAGGGCAACAGGAACTCCATTTTGCTTGCGAAACTAACGAAATCGGAGCGAAGTACGAAAATATTTGAAGATTTACAGCTGCCTCTATCAAGTTTTTACACTAATTTTTGCCTGATCGTATAGGAAAAAGGCGGAATTGAAGTAGGTTTCACCCATATTTGCAAAAATTGCACCCATAGGCGTGAAAATATGGTATTTTTGCTTCCTATCTATACAAGAATTACTTGGGTCCCGGCGATTTCGTGGGGTACTCGCGATGTGAAGTCAAAATCTCTTCGCCGTCGGTAGATGTACTCGAAGCGAGTAGCAACGCCACGTCAGAAGTCGTGAAGTCGATAATAACTACCACTGAGGAAAAAGGCAAGGGGAAGAGCTCATCAAGATCAGCAAGGAAACGAGTTTCTGCCTGCGGGACGATGCCAAAAACCCGCTCGAATGATAACAGCCGAGACCGTTTAATTGATTTCAAGGGTCTGTTCTTGCCTTACAAACTAAAATACATTATTTCTCTGTCAAAATACTAAGGCCGGGTAACGAGGATGATTTTCTGTGAGTCCTGTTCGATTTATAGCCGTCGTTTTATTAAGCGCCGCCATTTTTGTTTTGAAAGTACATGGAACTACAGTGGGGGGAGGGGGAGAGTTCTGTGATCTGATTGGCCGAGCGGTTTGTTTACAAAATATTACCAAAACTGGTAATGAACCGGACTGTTAACAGTTTACGCCCCTTCCCCGTTTCCGTTGCTTACATTCTAGTGAGCGGGGAAGGAGACGGAACGAATAGACGCATTCTTATAATATTCATCAATTATTCATGAAGCAAGTATCCAATGAGAAGGCACAATTCAGGTCACATGACTAGCCTTGTAAACTGGATACAAGATCCATCAAACTAAAAGAGCGGGGAGGGCTTGAATATTCAGCAGGGAAAGGGTGGGGTTGATGAATAATAACAATAGTTAATAGATCTATTAGTATTCTGTAAATATTTATAGAATACTAATATCGATATTAGTATTCTATAAACATTTACAGAATGCTAATAGATCTATTAACTATTGTCATTATTCATCAACCCCACCCTTTCACTGCTGAACTATTCGAGTAAAATTACGACTATGAAAAAACATTACTCAAAACTTTAAGCAAGAAAAGCATTTGGCAAAACAAATGTTACAACAATTAGGCTAGTTGGTTTGTCGACAATAATAAACTGTATAAGAATAAGTTCAAGAACGGCTGCAAGCAGACTAGTGTTCATTTGACCAGAAAGCTGTCTTATTATATAAAACTAACAGCATTAAAAAGACGCATTTTCAATAAATAACCAGAGAGTCTGACTCAGTTGAACTGCTTTCCCTCCACTGCTTTCCAACAATTTCTTGACCTCGTCTTGTTCACTTGCTCCATTGTTGTATCTTTTCCAATCACTCTGCGTGCAATGCTTTCGAAACCAGTTTGGAAACCTTAAACACATGGAAATAGTTCGATATTTAATGTATTTTACATTTAATTTAACAACAAGTCTGATAAAGCAAAGTCGCTATACTCAGAATAAAACTAACCTTGACATTTCTTGCTCGATTGTAAGTCTCAAAAAGCTCGACCATATAGTTCGCATCTCCTGTTACTCGTATCGGTACGAATGCCTCCAACTGCTGTCCTGCCGTGTTTTAGACTTTCGGAAAGTCCCATCCCGACACACGATTTTGAAGAGCAGAGAAAGCGACTCGTGACGAGTTTGGCGTACCAAAAGCGCTACGCTGCATTTTTTTTACAGTACTTAGCATCGACTGAATAAATTTCATTGCACAACTTTCGGCTAAAGTTGATAACAAAAGCCTGTTCATTATTTTGTGTATTACATCATTTACAACAAAAGGCCTATTCATTGTCATCAATAAAACAAAAGAATCCTACAAACCTTTTTAACTGAATTAAAGTCATCCTGCCTTGGATTTTCAATAGTACTTCAAATTGTTTTCAACAAAAGAATACAAACAAAGAATTTTCACCAAAGAGTTGTTGTCTTGACATATCATAAGTCATTTACAATATTCGCGTCCGATTTGTATGGAATGCGGCCTGCGGCCTCGAAATTGTAAATCCCATACAAATCGGCCGCTCATATTGTAAATATTACTTAAAAATCCCACGTTTCTTACCGTGTTGTTATAATACCAAGGACCAAGGAGGCTTACGCTTTTATCTCCGTTGTTTGATTTCACACCAATTGAAGAACTCCTTGCGTCTACGTCTTGTCGCTAGACGTACACCGCTCTTAGTCAATCTAGCCTATGAGGCCGAAGGCCGAATGGACAATTGACTCAGAGGCCATGAGTGCGAGAGGATTGTTTTAGTCAAATCACACACTCAATTTACAGATAGCCAAAACCTTTTCTGGTCTTGTCATTTGCCATTTTCTGGCTCTCAAATCCGAACTCGTGAACTGGCTGCGTTGTGTCCAGCTCACGTAATGGGCGTGGTCGAGTTCAAGCGTGCCGTGGCGATTGCAATGGCCTACCTCGGTAACTCATGGGCCATCACCGGGTTCCCATCGCAAAATCTCTTACATTTCTTGCAAGGCCCTCTCCGCAACTAGGTTATTTTTTGCATGGTAGCTAGCTAATAATCTAAAGCCTGATGCAGGGTAGACTCGCACGACAGCTATTGGGCCATTTAGTGGGTGGGAAACCAAAAATGAGAGGCCGTTACGTAGAGATGAGTGCTTCTCGTCTGTTGCAACACAGGAATCAATGCGAAACCACCCCAACAACATCGGGTGGTCTTCTGGGGATTGGGCTACTAACGAAGTAGGGAACTTGGGTACGACGGGATGAAGAAACGCGGCTTTTAGAGATATTCATGTCGAGAGCAATGAAGTGACGTTTCACAACCGTTTGATGGTGTTTGATGTTGATGGCAAGATCGATAATCAAGGTGGATATGAAGTGCCGTACGTAAGCCATATAGGACATAGCGGGGAACTATTATCGCCTCAGTGGACGCTGCGTCGCGCTTTACGACTAGCAAGTCGTCGCAGGAAATTGATGCACGCCATGGTACCGCTTGATGTCTTATATCTTAGCCAATTCCTTTGATGGGCGTGTGACTTGTTTCAGATGGGCGTGGCCGTTCTAATGGCGAGTGGGAGTCTTGAAGCGTCATTGGTGACGTCCTGGACAGTCACGGAGTGGAAACCAGAGTCTTCTGTTCCGTAATGAAGGAACTGTTTTGGCTCTAAGCATTCGGGCGCGTTGTGACTAGCGTAATCTGACGGAACGTTTGCTGTTCCGGCGAGGTGTCTAACAGTTATCTGATAACGGCTTATGAATGCAGTAAGAAAGCAGTTAAGACGAAGGCTGGAAAAAACTCCCGCGATAATGCACGTCCACAACCTGAGTGCAAGGTATGCTGTCTATGAGGACACAAGTATAGGGCTGTGGGACTTGATCACAAAGGGACTAAGTGCTTGACAGCAGTCGCTATATAAGAAGAAGCCGGCCAGGTTCAGACGATTCTCACGTGTCACGTAGGGAGTCGCAATAAGACCACGGCTCGTTACTGAGGGATCTGTGACTATCCACAATGAGTCTGGGGAAGGGAGGCGAGGAAAGGTCACGCTCTAAAAAGTTAAAAGTTCCATCTTGAACTAAACAAAAGTATGAAAAAAATACGCAGACACGCTTTTTGAGAAACACCTTTAAGGATCAAGAAACGGTTACTTGGGAGTCTGAGGTCCAGCAGTGCGACGGCGTCAGTTCGTGAAAATGACACACCAAAATATTTAATGAATCTTTAAAAAAATGATTCTGTACGCTAGTCTATTCTATAAGCTTTCCAACGATATATAGGGACACATGTTAAACTAAGGACGTGTATGATTGCTTTTTCGAGGACGTGAATAGTAGTATTGCTGCTTCCACCACGCCAGGGTAAATAAGGGAGAAATCTTTATTTTTTGAACTTTATTCGGACCAATCCAAACCTACACACGGAGATAAACAGGTGTTCTACCCTCCTCCGCTGACCAAGTGTCTGCTGGTGTCTGGTAGTAAAGACTTAATCATTTTGAAGCGCACGGTATCGCATCAAGGGAAATGTTGTGTCTTGTGAAAGTTTTCAACTATTTCAAGCGAGAAGTGAGCGTGCGTTTCAAAGAAAATTTAGCATGGCGTCAACTATTTCAAGCGAGAAGTGAGCGTGCGTTTCAAAGAAAATTTAGCATGGCGTCGAACGATCGAACTTTCCCTTCTAGCAGAGGCTACTTTTTACCTCCCTGTTTTTTATTTTACTTTTAGTGTTTTCTTGTGTTTTACTACGCAAAAGTAGCCTCTGCACACAATTTGCAAGATCTCTAGTTGACCGTGGAAACTCCAAAGCTTGAATGCCCTGTGGAAATTCCGAAGTAAAAAGGAAGGCTCTGTGGAAATCCAGGGTCCAAAACAACTACCCGTGTGGAAATGTCAAACACAAAGACCTCCAAGTTCGTAAATAGGGGCTAAAGGATATTAAGTGGAATACCCCAAGGTGGGTGGCTCCCCGTATCAAACGTGTGCTCTACCATCAGTCAAAGTGAGTAACACTACTGCGGTAGGCCACTCATAGAGCGGATTTCACATGACTGTCAACACTTGTTATGTAATTGCGATTGCTTTGCGTTCTCATTGGCTACTCGTTTTTTCTCAGCCAATCAAATTCTTTAGTAAATACAATTGCATAATTACTTAGTAATTAGTTCGGCTTGTGATTGGCTGAGAGAAAAGGCATTTAGGAGCAAGTGGTGATTTCTCTCGATTCTGATTGGCTAGTGATTGCTCAATTGCAATTGTTTTCACGACAGTCATGTGAAATCCGCTCTATCTTACCGTGTGGTTTACCTACAAAATGGGTTTACTCTAGTGTTTAACAGCAAAGCACTATAGCAGTTTTCAAGGTCATGGTTGTTAATTTGCAGGTGTTCAAATTTCCTGAATGTTGTTTGTGACGAACTTGCCTCAAATAAGTATTTTTGTAGCCTTGTTGTTTCTGCTTCCGCTTAATAATATTTCTCCATTATCGATAAAGCAGTTTTGTAATGAAATGTAGACTGCTTGCAGCCCCTTCTTCGGCGAACGTCCGTAAATCGAGGGAACTTTTTTTTTTCTTGCGGTGCGCTTCGATTTGTCTACAGTGTCAAGTTACTCAGGAGAGGGAGAGAAGCGCCACGGGGGGGAAACGCCGTCCCCCCCCCCCCCCCCCGTGGCGCGTCTCTCCCTCTCAAGGTAACTCGGTAACACCGTAAACAAACCGAAGCGTCATGCGGGTAGAAAAACATTCTCTCGATTTACGGACGTTCGCCGAAGAAGGGCTTTAATGAAATGTGGTACGCGTCTATTTTTGGTCAAATCAAATATGCACAACGACTTCATTTACTGTACAAAATGAGGCCATAGTGTCAAAGAATTTAAAATATACATATTGAAAAATGTTAATATTTGTGCCAGTCAGGGTCATATCATATAACCAACATCTTCGGTTTTACCTATCGTGTTTCAAAAAGGTTCCTAATAGACTTTAATCCACAATTTATGGCAATTAATCCCATTTAGAATAATACACTGACAGTAGGAGTATTCTAAATTCATTTATTACTTCTACGCCGCCTCTACTTTAAGTAAGTCTTTTAAGTTCTACCCCCTCTTTAAAATTGGCATCACCTAGTGTTTAGGTGTTTGGTGTACGTGCGACTAATTTTTTTCCCCGCACCACATTGCTACTCACTCAACCGTGTTTTTTAAATCGTGAAACTTCAGCAAATTAACAAACTACGACCCAGCCACATAATATATAATTTGTCTTTTGCTAAAATGCTCGATTCTTTTAAATGAAACATTTGTCGCCCACAAATTTGCAAAAAAGGGCAGGACAATAAGAACTTCACGGGCACAATAGCGGACGTGCCCCTCAGTTAGCCTGCATATTCCTCACTCTGTTTCGCATTTGTCTCACGTGGAAGTTATTGCGTCCCGTTTTAGTGCAGGGAAAATATTCCAGGTGTATTGAATTGCAAGTACAAATACATTCAAGATTTAGGCCTACGGCAAACGCCGTGCCAGAGTCGCGCCGTTCCAATACAAAACAATAGTAATTTCTTGATTATAAAGTATAACGAAGCGGCATCCTTTGAAAAAGGAAAGGTTCGAAAGAAGAAGAGCGGCTGAAGTTCGGCGTTTGCCGTAGGCCTAAAAGAGCCCGTATCAGACACTCAGACACTTGTTGTATTTTCGTAAAATCCCATAGCTCAATTCTTAAGTGCGCGTTGATTTGCTAAAAACGAGTGAGATTCACAACGAGTGCGACATCGTTTTTCAAGTGAAATTTATTGTGGAATTCACGAGTTCAGTGATGAATTTATCCATAGAAATATCGAAATATTCATCTACAAACAAAGCTTTATAGTAAATTAAATCCAAAATATCGCACTGTAGACGGGACAGTGCATTTCCCATTTCAGTCGATGAAAATGGATGCTTCCTCTAGCTTGGAATGTTGCTGACATGAATTTAATGTGGAATTCACGAGTTCAGTATTGAATTTAATCCATAGAAATATTGAAATATTCATCTACAAACAAAGCTTTATAGCAAATTATATCCAAAATATTGCACTGTAGACGGGACTGTACATTCCCCATTTCAGTCGATGAAAATGGGTGCTTCCTCTAACTTGGAATGCTGCTTACAGGACTGACTGAGATTTTTTACCGCAGCCGTGTATGGTGATGAGATTCCAATATAAATAAAGTTCACTAAATAACTACTGGCAAATTTAAGCCATCTTTTATTTTCTTCTTTGACATTTCTTACCCGTCGTATTTTAAGGCTATTTTACAGTCAAACTACAACAAAACCGTAAACACTAAAATATATCTGGAATGTTGATTGAAAGTACTCTGGTACAAGATTTTTGTCCACTCAAGATTGAAATTACTCGATCTCTTAATGGATTCTCTCTTTATCGCATTTTATCGTGTGTCCAGGTCAAATCATACCCTCTTGCCCCAGCTAATTACAACTTTGGGGACCTGTAGATCTGAGGCCGAACATACGAGAACGAGTGCAAGTTTTTGTCAACGCTTGCATCAAAACATGACCAAAAATATACAATTATAAGGGAAAAAAAAAACATGAAAACTAAACTTTTGCCTCAACGACTTGAGTCAGCAAGTTGCTATTGTCGCTGTTATCTTCGTTCTATAAAGAAGTTATTTCGTCTCTATTATCCCTGTTCTTTGTGTGAGGTGAGGTGTATTGTTTTATTGTCCAACCAGAGATCAGAGGGACCCTGCCAGAGATCTGAGGGACCCTGTCAGAGATCTGAGGTGTTCCTGCCGAAGTGTCTAGTTTGTTTGTCGTGAGTAAATAAAGTCTGTATGTATGTAGAGAAGCTTTCAGCAACTGCGTACCGACCCTTTTTAGTACGTATACAAATCGGTTATGCCGCCTCAACGAAGCTCATTCTCGTTCTCAGATCTAAAGGAAGACAAAACAGTAAAGCCTGGTGCACACTTGCGACATAAGAAACATGTCACGCGAACAAAATTTAGTGGTTTCATGAAGTTGAAGTCGTCAAAAAATAACATAAGATTGCTTTGGTGAAGTAATCTAATGAAGATCCATGGAAAATATTGATTGTTTCAATTATTTTCCCGTACTTTTTTCGTTGCAACATAACGTCCTTATGTCGTTATGTAGCTAGTGTGCACCAGGCTTAAGGGGTCGTGTTATGGCGAGAAACGAGCGAGTATCCCCATGCGGGCGCCATATTGGACGGGTGGAATTTTGACCCGTCCAAGATGGAGCCTGCATCGGGATACTCGCTCGTTTCTCGAAGTAAAACAACCTAAAAAAGGCAAACCAACGCCTGCTAGCAGGATAGGTAAATGCAAGATTTTTCGAGAGGGTCCAAAATTCGAGATCGAAACGATCAAAGATTGCTCCTTGTATAGTCTCTGTAATTTGTCAGAACACGAGATTGCGAGGCAGCTCTAGAGATTTCTAGAATCCCTAAGAATTTCACGAGATTCTCTATTTTCCGAACGACCATTCGCCAACCCTACAGCATATCCTAGGATAATATGTTGTTTGCAGAAGAAAATGTCGTTTCACCCGTGCCCTTAATGATTATTTCTAATATAGCACCTCGGTACTTAAGTTTACCTATACATAATTGTTTTACACTATTCACAGTGATACCTTATTTACAACCGCTAATATAATCCTGAATTGACAACCTTAATAGCCATATTATATACAGAAGAAAAAATAATAAAGTATTTTAAGCCCTTCATATATTCTTTGCATTAGTTATTTTCTAAACATTTTTTATAGTGAGGAAGCATTTGGAAAGCTCTTTTGAATCATTTAATTTTTGACAACACTTAAAATAGTAAATAAAAAAAAAACAATAAAAATTGCATCAAAAGTACACTACAAATCGGTTACGAACAACGCTAAGTTTCTGATAATTTTGTTGAAAATTTAAGGTGGCCCATAATTCACTGGAAAACACAAGCGAAAATAAATCACCCTTTTTGTCCAGAGGACGAGACCATTTAAGATAATACAGTGTATTGTTTATGTTGAGGCAAGGAAGTGCCCTTCGGACATTGTATCTGTGAGAATTTGCTTTTGAAAAGCTCCATCAATTTCATTTGGTATGCGGTTTACTAAAAGGTGTCAAAGTAAAACAAGCGGCCCCCAATTCAAAACAATTTTGTAAGAAATGCGAGGGTACATTGTTCCATTTTGTGGTCTGAAATACTGTCGTTTCCTGGGCAAATTTACTTTTGGGTTAATGTGTGTTCCGGGAGATAGCTATGGGCCACCTTAATTTTGAATTCGTTCTAGAACTTTTCATTCTGTTCATAATGAGGGCGGGAGAGGTGTTTATGTACAATTTCAAATTAGGCTTAATAGATGGGATGGCAGATTTAGAATTATAAGCAACAGCTAAATGTCGTATTACCACCTTGATGAAAATACGAATTTAGCGATAAATTAGACGAGATTACTAATCAACCAAAATTAGAAACTAAGGGTGTGCTCGAGTAATAACTGCACTCGCAAATTCTCATTTCTAAAATCGTAATTGATGAATTCTCTCAATTGTCATAATGTGCCTATAGCGCGTTAATTAGAGTGTTCGTATGAAATATCGAGGAATTGTTGGGCATTGCCAAACATACTTCGAACAAAAAGATGCTCAAATGGTATTTTCAGAATGAGAGCGTTAACTTAATAATTTCTTTATATGGGGGTGGGGCTCACTGACTCAAAGAAAGCTTAGCAGTCTTACCATATAACCTCAGTCCAAAATAAAATATTTCTTGCCAAAGTACCTTGAAACAGTAACGTAGTATAGAAACCTTGGTTACCAGTCTATTGGTACTGTCCCATATTTAAACCAAAAGTCGAAAAATCGACAGATTTCCTGGTTGTAACATATTCACAATGTTTATTTAGTTTTTATAAAAACAAACCAATGGAATGTCCGGCTTTAAATAATTTCGGGTTCAGAATTTGTGAGCTCATCCTCCACCCAGAAGAAGGCCTCGCCATTAACCTGGTTTTCAATTCTAGCTTTTCATAATAACATTCCCTGGAGGCATAAAATAAACAATATTATAGAGAGGAGAATAAGGGGCGTATTTCTCTGAGTTTATTGCTAATAAAAAGGAGATTAGAACAAAGCTAAAGCCCAGATATTCTTAGTATAATGTTTAATAATAAATGTGCTTCACTGTCTGATGTTTCATCTGAAATTGCACTTTGAATCAGTTAAATTAGACGTCTTATTGTTTTGATTAATCCAATTTATGACAGAAAATGCCCAACTTTATTCAAAGAAACTGCTAGAAATTCCCTAAGGCGGAAGGCCCTAGCTTGCTGTGGAGTAATCTTAAGATTTTGAAAAGAATTGTTGAATTATTAACGCATTGATTTGCTGGGGAGCATCTTGGAGAGGCAAAACACTTGAGTAATAGTAGATACAAAGTACGACACTCTTTCAAAAGCACTCAAGACTCAATTGCGGTTTTTCGAGAACGAATAAAATGCATTTTACAAGTACCTTTGAAAACAAATGTTCTTGAACTGATACAAAAATGTAAAAAACTATTTTCCAATCGGCTTACGATTGAAAATGCTTTCAGATTTGCCTTTCATTAATCGAAACTATTACGCCAGTTTTTTTTGTCTTCAAAAGTATTCTGTTCTTCAAGAACAAAAGTCTTATCTCTGACCACATGAAGTATCAAAAGGAAACCTTTAGGTAGTCTTGATAGTCTAATGCATCAGGTGTTTCTCTTTTTAGACCTAGGCAAAGCAATTTTGTGATGCGAGATCTCAGGAAACCTATTATGGACAATGTTCCTTTTTACCAAAGAAGGAAAGAACATACTTGACCTATCACATGCTTTTCAGTTTTCTTACACAAGACTTAAGTCGAAAGTTTTTAGTAATTTAGTAAAACGCAATTCTATAGATATTCTAAAGAATACATGGAGCACCAATGGTAACTATTTTATTATTGTTTTGATCGTCTCCATGGAAAACTCTCGCGAATTTTCGCCGAATTCATCCCACTCAAAATGAAACAGTACATTATTCCTCCAAGGAAAATAAATACCACTTTAGAAATTCTCGAAAAGGCCCTAATCAGCCAAATATGGCAAACTAGGCGAAGGGCCTGGTGTAAAACATCAAAACTGATTTTCTTTCTTTCTTGAAGGCCTGTTTTCCAATCTTGCTGAGTTTTGCAAAGTATTACACAGTGTTTAAATCCCATTGAATGTGGCAGCTTTTTTGCATTTTACATCGTATATTTACTAAAAAAAGAAATATTTCAACGGAAAATTCCCAAAGTACATGTATTGTTTCTATTTTGTGAGTAAGACCGATTTCAAATTGGAAATGAACTTTTCAAAACTTGTTCTATTAAAAAAAATCCCTTATTAATCTGCATTCCCTTTTTTTTTCAAAAAAGGTGAAATACATGTTGTCTTCTGATCTCTAAAGAGCCTAACTTAATAAATTAGATTACTTTTCGTTTGATATGCATTCTAACATTTTTTAGCTTTGAAATTTTAATCAGTATCCGGTTCTATTCCCCACATCTTGTAAAAATCATACTCCTTTGCTATCTGCATACCCGAGAAAACTACCCCACAAATGCAAGAAACCGTACCAAAAACAATAATTAACACATCCAAGGCAATATAGTACCACGGTAGCGTCTTGTGATGTAATTTTACGTGAAAAAGACACGGGTAAATATAAACTAAAATTGAACCGGTAAAGCCCCCAACAAATGCCATGAGAAGACCAAAATGCGGCACAAATATTGCAACTACCATCGATAAAAGCACAAACACAAACCTTGTTACTAATTTAGGCGTGCAAGAACTGTGGCACTTAAGCGGCTCGTCGCCGACTTTCTTTAAAAGAGGGATGTCGAGTTGGTTTTCGAAGATGTCGTACAGGGTAAACATTGGGACAACGTAAAATAGAAGGGCTGTAATTATCACGAGGAAATCTAGAACAGTCCTGAAAACCCCCATTGGCAGGCTCAGAGTCATTAGCTGTTCCGTGTGCTTGCCAAAGCAAAAATACACCAGGATCCCGTAGTTGTATTTGATAATGGTGACCAGGACGTATGTGAAATTCATCATGGCGTTGAATTCTGCCGGGTACTTCATGGACCTTTCGATGGCGGGCAGATAAGCCGTGGATGAAAATGTCACTGTTACAATCCCCATAGCTATTGACATATGTCTGAAGTTGAAGCTGGAGAGGTTGTGGGTTTGCCATTGACTGTGGTGGTAGAGGCTGTAGGCCAGCACACAAGTGGATGTCCCCATCGCTATGATGACCGTCATGAGACTGATGTGAGAGATGTGCTTCATGGTTCTCACAAACGCGCATGGGATAACAGCCAGAGACACTATGCATATCCAAAGACTCTCCGAGATCCCGCTATCCGGGAATGTATGGTGCATTACCGTTCCGCACATGATAAGAAAGAGCGTACAGTGCGAGAACTGTTCGAAAAAGTTCGTAATATGCACCATTAATCTTCCGTACCTGGGCCAGAACGCCTCTCCAAGATCAGCATAGGTGAATTTATTAAACGCTCCATCCGGAGTGTTTTCGTGCAGGCAGTAGATAAGGATTTTTCCAGTATAGTTCCCCAAAACCGCTACAAGAATAGTGATTGCAACTCCCCAGTAACCTGTCAAGCGGATGACATAAGGCATGGCAAGAATTCCAGTTCCCATGTTAGCGTTGAAGATATTGAAAAACGCCTGAAAAGAATAGGTTTCATTCTCTTCCTTGTGAACTTCTTCCAGACTTTTCGCCTTTACAAGAAGCGGTTGCTTGTCCTCCGCCGTCATTGTTCCGCGCGAAATCAATGCGTTAGTTTTTAAATTCACGAAAGCATCTTGTCAACAGTAAGAAACCCTCGGGGCTTGGAGAAAGTATAGAGAACTTTGCGAGTGTCTTCCCTGTTCGATAGCTCAGTTATGTCGGGGCTCGCATTCCATCAGAGGGTTTCTAAGTTCTTGAATGAAATGGAGACAGGACTGAGTCTAGCACTTCCTTCATCGATTTGGGGGTCTTTATAGATCTTTAAATCGGCGAAGAAGCTTGACCCTCTTTTACTCAGACCTAAAGAAGGTAATTTATTTACCCAAACCTCGCGTGTGATTGGTCAAGAATGCCAATTAGTTCTATTTTGAAGAAAAAGGAGCCAATAAATGGTATCCTTTACGAGAATTGACAACATTAACGATTTACACCTGCCTTTCCTAAAAGAATTTTTGAAACACCTCTCTATTCTTTTCGAAATCTCTCCTTTTCTTACATCTCCTGAAGCATCTTTGGTCATTTCCTTAACTCAAAAAATTATAGCAAGCTCTTGAAAAAATTGCTAATGTTTCTGGTGACCTTGCTTACAAATTTGCATCAGTGCGAAATAATTTCAGCCCAGAGGCGTAGCAAATTGTATATTTGCATAGCCTCGGCAGAGCAGATGGCTATGAATTATTGAGCACACCATTTTAGTCCTCGAATAGTGTTGCATCTTTCTAATTAGCTAGCCTGAGCTAGGGTACACACGAGACTGTGTGGCAAGAAAGAAGTAATATTTGCGAGATTCAACCGATAAACATGTATGTGAAAATGTAACCGTTTATTAGCGGTCTCTGAGAGTTACTTCTATATACGTAGCAACGGAAAAAATCTTTTTCTTTCTTGCTCTGTTTACAGTAAAGTAGCTAGGTAATTTCCCGTAAAAATGCCTATACTAATTTTAGTAATAAATCAAGTTAAATATGATCATTTGCTTGGCGTCTCGAAAAATTTCTTTTCCGTAGTTGTTAAATTGTTTATTTGTTAAAAACTACCTGTTTACAACTAATATATCATCTGGTTTCGCTTTTGAAAACAAAAGGGGCTTGCCTACGATCGAATTCGGTTCTAGAAAGTTTCCAAAATTAGCGCAATACCCGGCAAAACTCGTTGGAAAAATGGTACACTTGCCCTTCGAGAGACCCCTTTTATTTGATCATTAAACAGAGATTCTGTATTGGACAATTCGTGAAATTGCGGCTAGCCCTATTTCAATTAGCTGAAAGGGTGAAATTGAGTGGAACATTCAATGACCATTCCCAACAGAATGATAAGGAACCAGATTTTAGAACTACCGTGTAAAGATTTGTTAACCTAGTGCAGGCTTTGATTTCTGTTTCAAAACAAGTAAAAAAACAAATCTAACGAACAGGCGATTCCATGTTAGGTTATAAACTTTACATCTTGAAAGAAAGGAAATTAGAAAGTATTCGTAAACAGTGAAGCAAATTTATTATGGTTCAAAGTTGAAATTCTTCGTACTGTAGAGGTTAGGGGTTTTGAAACCCTTGATAAAAACCTTTGAACGATGATTTAATAAATGTTTCTATCTAAAAGTTTTTTAAATAAATGAGCTACGCAAGGAAACCTTCAGCATGATACACCCAGTAAAATTAATGCGTTAAACATTTTGTCAAACTAAAACTAAAACTGAATCTAATCAGTTTATATGAGAAACTGTAGTGTTGTTACTTCCCCAGTGGGCCATGTTTTGACGAAGAGTTTCAATAGATCTTTATATAAAGAAATATGGACAAAATAGAATAATGAAATGGGGGCGAATATTAAATTCAATCAATTTTCTCTCTGTATGCGTTTAGCGTGGGCAAACCGCGGTATGTTATAATTTGATTTCACGCCAGCAAAAAATAAAACAATTGTATATAGACCGCAAAGAGAGAACCTAACTAATCTTAAAAAGCAGGAGCTTTTCCATCAAGAAACCGTAAATGGAGAGGTTTCAACCCAAGAAAAAATATAACCTGAAAAATTCGAATACTGGAAAAGCAAAGCTGTGAAACTGCAAACCTTTGAAAAACGTTTATGTCCACGACAATATTTGCAAGTCTTTTCGTTACTAGTCAAAAGCGTTTTCCTTGAAAATCTACTTTTCAAAGCGAATGCACGTACGATTAGGAAAAATAATTTTTTTTCTCAGAAAATTAGGCATTGTTTCAAAGTGAATGCATGTTTAGGGAATTCAACGCTATGGACAAGGGGTCGACTTTTTAAAAGGGCAAACCTATGAAAAACGTCGATGTTCATGACAACGTTTGCAAGTCTTTCCGTGGTGAACAAAAACACGGTCACCGAAAACATCAAAAATTTTTAACATCGCGAACTATAAAAATAACCTAAACTAGAAAAGAATGCTTTCAACATGATATGGTGAAAATATGAGGTCATTTTGATGAAGGATTGCAAAGATATTCGCGGATTCTAATTACAGAATACATGGGGAAATTTGACTCATTTGAAATCGGTCCACGGGAATTTTTTTCACACTCACTTAATTTGCCAACTTTTAAAAGTCGCTCAAATCTTAGCAATCCTCCAGCAACTTTTTTTCAAATTTACTTTACAAATTATTATTTACAAATCCAGCCTTTCTACAAATAGCAGAAGCTAGTCAAGGTAGGCAGGGTGGGGACGTGACTACCAAAAAAAATTACACGTTTTTCAAGTATTTTTACAAATAAATTATATCTGGAAATAATAATTTTCCATGCTACGTCTCCTCTTAAAAAGGTTTTATTTACTTAAGTTGACTGTAAGCGCATTGAGATTTTTCAAATACGCTCAAATAATGTTTTTTATTGTATTGTATATATTGTGTCCCTTTAAAGAGCCTGTGTCAGCCGCCATTTTGACAGCATAGCAACATACCATCGGCTGATTTAGAGAATATAAAGCAATGTTCTCGATTGAACAAACTTTTATTTTTAGATGTTTATTAAGAGATTTCTACACGTAATTCGTCTTCTAATATCGAACGAAAACAATAACAAAGGAGTGGCTGACACGGGCTCTTAATGCGAGAGGCACATGTTTATTATACCTTTTACAGAAATGCCTTCCAACCAAGGCACGTGCTTGACATACTAAACTGCTTGTTAAGGCATGTTCCTGCCCACTCATAAGCGTCCTAGTGCGTCGCCGTTTTGACATTTTCACCCCATATTTCTACGTTTTGCATTCTAAGAGTAAACGAACGCGCAGAGCATAGAAATTGAATTGCTTGTTAAGGCATGTCTCTACACACTAATAAGTGTTCCAGGTTGCCATTCTGAAATTTTCACCTGTTCAATGACGTCACGGGTTATCGCCTAACAGCGGTGCTCTTCGTGTGGGCTCGAAGGTGACGTCATACTAACACGTGGTTAGCTGACCATGTGCCCTTATATGGGTAATTTTCTTCAGCTCTGATTGACCAGTTTAACAACAACAAGAAAAAGAACGCTTTTAGATCAAATAGGCTTAATGGGAAATGACCTTTTCTAGAAATCACGGCTAATTGAAATAGGGCTAACCGCAATTTCACGAATTGTCCAATACAGAATCTTAGTTTAATGTCTTTCCACACTACATTGGTGCTTACTCTCTATGGGCTCTAGACAAACAACGACAACAACAATAAAATTAACACGGACGGATAACAACAAAATTAACAGTGACAGACAGAGTTTATTCTTAGTGAGCCGTATACAAAGAGCACATAGGCGTAGCCTCTAGACATTATATAGATTACAAAATTGGCCAAGTTTGCCTTATGGCGAAGCAATCGTAGATATATTTGGCTATTGTGCGAAGTGGAAGCGAAGACCACTCCCCCCCCCCCCCCCCCCCGAATAATTTTGATGGGGACAGCGCCCCTTTCCCAAATGCTGGTTACCAACATAAATAAGGCAAAACTCGATATTTTCCAAATCAATATTATCCAAGTAAGTGCGCTGAACGTTTTTGTTGTTCTTAGCTGGTTTTTGAGTGGCCTTTTCACAGACGAGATGAGTCAAAATCTGGTAATTTGAACAAAATGATAATGCTTTTCCGGCCGCGGTTTCTGAGGCCTAAAAGTTGTAATATTTTTTGGGGAGCGCAAGTTCTAAAATTTATGCGCCTTCTTCCCGAGATTTTTAATGACAAATTCCAATACGCAAGTAATATTCATAGTTATAACGCCAGATATTCAACCCAAAAAAACCTTTACAAACCAAAAGTTAGAACAAACATAGGTAAACAATCTGTCTCTTTCTTGGGTATAGACATATGGAAAGATCTTCCATCTGCATAAAAGACTCGACATCTACTCTATTTCCAAAGCTAGCGAAACATTATTTACTGCTCAAACAAGAAACTTAATACATTTATTGTAAAACGTATCATTTGTAAAACAGTTCTCTCAGGGTTCCTTTTTTTCTTGGGGTGGGGGGGGGGGGGGGGGGGGGGGGGGAGTAATTACCTGGTAATAAAAATAACTTAATAAGGCTAGGGAAACTTACTCGAAAACCCAAGGGTTAATTTAGTTTTCCTGCTCAAACTTTTCTATTGCTTTTTTCTTCTCATTCTTGTAAACTGACACTTATTTTATACACAATGTAAATAGATATACCATTAAGAGCTCAATAAAGATAAAGATTATAAAGCATGTTCCCGCACCCCAAGACGAGGACAAAACAAATAAATCTTATTGCTCCCGCCGGCAAGGTTGATCCCACAGGTTAGAATTACAAAATAGCTGAATACAACATTGTTTAATTAGTCACAAAAACCTGCTTTATTTCACACTTTTCAAAGTTGATACATTATTACAAGCAAAAGTGACTAAATTGCCATTTAAAATAGAAAGAAAGTCAGGGATCAACGTTTGTACCAACATTAAACAGTCGACTACTCTCGCTTGCACGGGCCCACTAATCCGGTCATCCTTTGGTGCAAGATTTTGGACTTAAAGGAAATGCTACAAATTTGTACTGATCTAACACGGCCGTCCCAAGGTGGGACACTCTGGGGGCACAGAAGGGACGATTTGGCAGCGGAGGGACACTTGGGGGAAGATGCCCACTTGGGGACAGAAGGAGCACTTTGGCCTCTAGTGTGCGAAAGCAGTCAACATAGTACTAAGAGACTCGTGCAAGAGCGCTAATAAGTATTCGCTGCTTTTGCGAGCTATGCAAGATACATCCTGACTTTATTTCCAATTTAGAATGACTCCTTTACATGACTGAGCTAGGCGACCGAAGTTCTATAAATAACCTTGCTAAAAACAGCATAAGTCAATAAACCAATAAACCCAGCTACGAGTTTTTCCTTACAATGCCACACTGCTGAGAACAATGTGCCGGACACGTTCTCACTGGAACGCTGTCATGGGCGTAGTTTGTAATACTAATAGGCGTGTTTGCGCTTTCTGGTGCATCATGGGTAATCTGGACAAGATGTCAGGCCGCCATTTAGACAGTATAGCAGCATACCAAGTCGGAGAAAGCATCCATTTCCATCGGCTGATTTACAGAATATAGAGCAATGTTCTCGATTGAATTTGGTAAATAAAATCTGAAACTTTGTTTTTAGATGTTTATTAAGAGATTTCTACACGTAATTCGTCTTCTAATATCGAATGAAAACAATAACAAAGGAGTAGCTGACACGGGCTCTTTATAAGTCTGAATCTCAAACTTTCTCCAATCCAGACATGTCTTACAAGTATCGAGAAACAACCAAAATCGGTCTGAAGTCCATAGCCGTTTCTGTGTGTTTAATTCCAACAACAAACATATTTTCTGTCGTGTTTTACGAATCCGCACGGGCTGCCTGTGGTAGTTTTGACATCTCGATCCAGTCCCTTTTGCCTAGGAAAAACAAAATGGCGACCAAGAGAACGATGTTTCTCGAACATCTGCAAGTTTTGTTAAATTTTCCTGCTACATTCCCCTAAGATATGAGTACAAATACTTACAGACCTTCCAAGGGGGATTTCCTAATAAGGATGTTTTGCGAAATTTTCTTCATATGGCATACATTTGCTGTATTTTGACACCAACCTATAACTTAGCAAGGATTGTATGAAAAAAAAACGCTTCACTGAAAATAATTCCTAAGAAGCAACTATTGACTTGAAATCGATAGCGTCACTTCTTTGCACTAAATTGAAACCTTTGGAATGGCTAAAGATCGAGATTTATGAAATTGATAATACAATGCTCACCTTTCCCCTACAAATCCGAATTAGTTCTGCCATCTTGCCCTGATTATCGATGATGCACCTGAGAGCAAACTCGTCTATATAGTTACTACTGCAAATACTATAAATACTTTGTAAATATCATGAGAATTGTGACCTGCGCATATTCTCACTGGAATACTGTACTAGTCACTTACATAACAGTCAATATAAGTATGATATTATGCTAGACTAGATAAATGAAATTAAATGGAAATGCAACAATTTGCTAAGGTCTAGAGTATGCTTGAGAATTGTGACCTGCGCATATTCTCACTGGAATACTGTACTATAGTCACTTACATAACAGTCAATATAAGTATGATATGCTGGACTAGATAAATTAAATGTTAATATGACAATTTGCTAAGGTCTAGTCTGGAGTATGTCATGAGAACTGTGGCGCGCACGTATTCTCACTGGAATACTGTACTAGCCACTTTAAATCTAGTCATTTAGTCATAACGTAAATAAGTGATAATAATTTATGGTTACATGAGACGTCCGTAAACCCATAAATATGTCGTATTAGAAATTCACAGGAAAATCCCATTTGGAGATCATAGCATGCTATGTAATGTAATTTTTAAAGCTTGTTTTCTGTATATTCGTTTAGCGTTATTTATACTCAGCTAGCTTTTACAGGGTTTACAGCTTTAAATTTATCTTGCGAGTTGATCTTATTTAGATTTACAAACTTCACAACATGAATTACTCTCTCTCTCTCTCCCCACGAGAGATTAAGGGACTCTGAGGTAGAAGATCTGCGGAAACCTTTATGAATCTCCAATAAACCGATCCCATCTTTGCTTCATAAATCACCAAACAATGGGCAGTTTTTCCAGTGAAATTCAAAATTATTTTCTAATGAATTCTTCAGCTTTTCCTGATAAAACTATCAAACACATATATTATGAAGAAACTTCTAACATATTCCTGCAATCTGTTTCTTTTTCATACTCTAAATTATGTCGAAGAAACATTTTGGCTTGTGAATTAGGAACTTTATTTGTTGATGTCTACATGACATTTTCAAAAATTTTGTTTAAAAAGTTTTGGGAGTGGATTTGAATCTTGTAGCAAATCCAATTTTTTGCCAAAACACTAGTGAGTAGACTAGACTTATAACATGCAACATTATCATCTCAACATAATATTAGCAAAAAGCTAAACATCACAAACACAACAAATGCTTATCACTACATCTAAGACCTTTTATTGGTCCTATCAGTTTTTATGGATGAAAAAATAAATTGCATTTTTACACTGAAAAAGTGCAACTTTTCAAACAAATCATTATGATTTAACGCAACATGTACATACTCACTCTGAAGTCCTATACATGTGATTATAAATTCTTTATAAATATAAAATATACAACACCAATATTATTTTTTAAGGTGTATGTTCTCCCTGAAACAGTACACCTGCGATTTTACAAAAAACAAATACTTAAAAGGACCGACTCAACTACCCATAATGCACTACGCCACCATAAGCTTGATTTTCTTGTAAGTTTAGCAGATTTCACCGTACAAATATGAGAAAAAAACTTGTAATAGTAGAATTCCGTTGCACTAAGCCAGAGTTTCTTAATGCAATGAATCATGTAAAACAAATGCAATGCATTATGGGAAGGGTCAGTTGGCCCTTTAAAGGATAATAAAGTCTTATGATATATATCCTCTCTCGAACAGTATACCATTCTATAATTTACACATGATTCATTGTAAGGGGCAGCAAATGGCTTGCCAACTTTTGAAGCTACACTTGCTACATGGGATGTAAGTCACTTTACACTAAGCTGAAGTACAATATAGCAAACGATTTTCCCTGGTCCCATTGTGCTCTATGCTAAGGTATGGGTTGGGGGTTGCAGTAGCTGAAAGTGGAGCTCCACCAAGCCAGGTGAGCACAATGAGACATACAGTAAATAGGTGCACAGTAATAAGCAATACCCAGAATGGGTGGAGTGCCCTCATTGTGCCAGTCACAATTAAAGAGGCTCTCGCACGCTTGCTGGCCATTTCTCTGACAAGAAATAGCTCAAATCGCAATCCAATTCCATCCTCTTGATAACAGGTCAAAACAACCTAGAATTGCATTTGTCTAACACTTGAAAGGTTTGTCTATTAATCTGGAGGATTATCTTGATTAGTACGGGCAAATGTACATGTGTTTTGCATGGATACAATTTTACCTATTTTAAGTCCACGGTGGACGAATATTAAGCGTGCGAGTGCCCCTTTAAATGGCGAAGGTGCTATAAATTGATGCAAACGTCATGTATCACACAATGGGACCAGTGAAAATAGAATTTTATGGGTTGTTTAAGCAGACAACTAAGTGAGAACAACTAATTCTTAAAACAATTATAGCAAACCTAAAACAAAGAAACTACCATTTTTGTTCAATTAGAGCCGAGTCGAGGATAACACTATCCTTTGTATCTTTCAACATTTAAAGTGCATGTCCTCTCTGGAACAGTACACTGTATTAAAATAATCTATATTATAAAGTATTATTATTTGTACATATTTTCTCTGAAATCCTGTACAAAATTAAAAATCCACTTCTGTCTATAAAATAATATTATGCATGCCCTCTCTGGGGCAGTGCCATAAATACAAAACGTTTGTTATAGAATTCATCATTTAGGGTTTCATGACTGCAATTTTTTTTTATAAAATATGCATGCCCTCTCTGGAGCAGTGCCATAAATATATATATATTTTTCTATTTTTTGATCAATGTAATTTTTAATAACATTTAGAAAATAACACCTATGTTGTATTGTGAATGTGCGCATCCTGATTGGTTAAAAGGCGTGTTTGTAAGAGACCTGAGAAACACGATTGTCACGCAACGCTGTCGCGTGTGTGTATGTTATTTTCTAAAAGCAATAAAAATACTTTCTGCGTGCTCTCTGGTTTCTTACAAACACTCGGGGAATGTTGGTCAAACTGATAAAACTTGAAAGACACTCGTGTCTTTCAAGTTTTGATCAGTTCTCCCAACATCCCCCTCGTGTTTGTAAGAAAGCAGAGAGCACGCGGAAAGTACTTTTATTGCTTAAATACTATCCTAACTACTTTGTAGTTTGAGAATTATCTAAGTTATCTTGTTTTTTAGTAGCAACTTATACAACTTGAATTTTAGCCTGGTGACACTTGACATTTCCTCGTACACTGTTGTTCCCTGCTAGCAGAGGTCACTAGCATTGTTTCTTGGCATGAGAGACCCTTATAGCTGGGAAGTACTGCTGATACTTAGTTTGTTCAATTTCTATGGGATTCATTGTAAGGCAAAAAAATCCTATCACTTTCTGCCCTGTCGGTCTGTGTCAATCCAGTTCAAGATCTGTTGAGCATACCATGTTGAATAAATGTTGAACTGGCCAGACATACCCCATTCAACATTATAGGAGGACCTTGTATGCAGTTCATGAAGTCCAGACGTAGTCATAATTCAATGAAGTTCAGCATTGATATGACTACGAAGCAATGTTGAAATGGTTTGGCATAATAGCAGATTTCAGAGGACTGACGTGAGTAAGTCGCAATTACTTTGTAATTACTCCTATAGGTTTTGTTCAGAATTGGTGTAATAGCTTTGCGATTGGTTTCACTATACAGTCATATGAAATCCACTCTATATCAAACATGAGACAGCGTGTTTCAGCAGGATTTCCAAGCACTGAGAAGTGGGTTGAAAACACGAGGCAAAGCCAAGTGTTTCATATAGCTTCTCAAACGAATCATTTAATGCTGGGAAAAAGGAAGGAATAAAGTCCAACAGATCTATGCATATTAAGACCACATATCCAAACCTCCTTCACGCTTATTGAGTTTGAGAAATCCCATTCAATATGGCGTGCCAAACATTTGTTGAACAGGCTCGATGAGACCCATATGATAATTTCTAAAGTACTCATCTTTCAAGCAAGGCTAACACAGGCTACACGTCTTGCATGTCATCTTTAGATCTTGATGTTGCAAGGATAAGTTGTGTGTGACAGGAGTTGCATTGCTTGTCATCTATAACCTGGAATGTTATGTCATCTCTGAAACAAAAGAAAACATTAGGGACCGTTCATTTTTTATCAGGGAGAGAGGGCTGGTGGAAATGAAGGGGGGCCACCCAAAAAAATACGGCCTCAAAGGGGGTGCCACCCAAAAGAATATGCCCCTAAAGGGGAGGGGGGGAACGAAAAGTTAGTTCCTCAAAACAGGGCTAGAAAATACACAGTGTGCAACCTCAACTCAATGTCTATTCGAACGCTTGCTATTGCAGTACGTCACTTTTATATGTACACTCACTTTCATATCAACTAAGAGGGGGGTCATCAGAAAAAATACAGGGTCCCTTCTCATATCCACCAGCCCCCCCCCCCCCCCTCCCTGACAAAAAATGAACGGTCCCTAATTATGTTTTTTTTATAGTTGATTTAACTTATATTTACTGATTCGCCTGGTCTGCCCATGGCCGATTGGCTGATTTTGAATGTTGGGGCATGTGCAAAAAGTGGTTTCTTCTGGTGGCTGTGAATGAAATAATGTGCATGCACTAATGGCTTTCACCAATGCATCCCCCAAAGAACAAGAATGTCATACATGCAAACCATGTTTTTTCTTGACAAATAACAATAAAAAAGTCAGCATAAAGCATGGTCATGGCCACACTTGGACTCTACCATTGTCTCATGAGAAAAATGATGACTAAAGATGAACTAGAAGAGGATAAAATTTTTCGAACACTGTACACCAGGCACTGCAGAGCATAATTTTGATGGGGGGGGGAGGGGGGGCTGAATCGGGATGAGACAACTTGGGGGGTCTGAAATTGGTAACTTTTTTAGTTTTCTCGAGAAGCGCCAGGTGAATTAGAGAAATATTTTCAAAATGGCGGCCAAATTATTGGGGGGCTAAGCCCCCTCCTAGCCCCCCGGCTCTGCAGTGCCTGCCTGTACTCCTGCCATATAAAGGTTTGTGGTGTGAATAAGTGACTTACATTGGTGCCTCAATCACTAGGAGCTCTGCGTGATCAGATGCAGACCTTTTCCCCCTGAAGGACATAAGCAAAACATTAAAAAAAACAATTATTTTTATTTTTTGAGTTCTATAAATTTCTGCATTCACATGTTCTTATACTTCTGAATACTTCATTATGCTCATGTACATGTATCATGGGGTAGCCCTTGGAAATTCAGTACTTTATTAATAGCAGCATGTCGTATTGCCGGAGAGTCATGTTTGATGTTGCAAGAAATGTATAATTAGTATATTGCACAGAGCTGTGTTTTAGGGTCTGCATACTGATAAACAGTATTTGAGAAGATACATCTACATCTATCAGTGGCTGATCAAAAATTTTTAAGGGGGTGCAGAACATACAATGCTGGTATGTGGCTGAAAAAAAAGATGTTATGCACTAAACATCTCATATATTTTATATCAATTAAAAAAGAACAGGAAAGACACTCTTTGGTGGGGTGCCAGGTGAAATTTCTGAAGGTGTTGAAAATGACCTCAAAAATGACCTCCTCCATAGGGGTGTGCAGATGATAAATGGAATGGTCCTGTGTTATAGAACCTAGGTTGCCTTGAGGTCAATCCTGTAAATGAGTAATTCTAAATTGGAAATAAAGTGAGGTTAATTGTATCTTGCCTCGCAAAAGCAAGGATTACTTAGCGCTCCTGTACAAGTCTCTTAGTCCTATTTTTGGAGACTACTTTCACAGGCTAGAGGCCCAGGTGTCCCACTTTATCTCCGAGTGTCCCTCCTCTGTCAAAGCATCCCTTCTGTGCCCTCCAGTGTCCCACCCAATGAACCCCCTAAATCTGCCACTGTGTATGTCATTGGTAAATAAACTATAACAGTTATAAGTGTTTCATTTTGCAGTCAACTCACCTTAGCCTTCTAAACTTGACACTGATAAGCAGAATAAGAACCAAGAGTGCAAGGCCACCAAGGCTACACCCAATCACAACAGGCAAGGACAGAGCACTATCAGTTCCTCGGTGGGATCCACTACTGGTAAATGCCACATCTTTGTTAAACAGAGCTGTGCTGGCCCTGACCATGGGGCTTGTAGTAGTGGAAGTTTGCTTCTTAGTGACATGCCGCACAACAGTTGGACTGATTTGCATGACAGATGCTGTTGTTGCTAAGAGCGAAGATGCTACAGTCACAACAGAAGGTATTGCAGTTCTATTGGATGGCAAGGTTAAGGTTGCAGATTTTGCCAATGTTTTTGCTGATGGAGAAATTGTTGGTGATACTGGTCTTGGGATTACTAACGACACTGGCTGCTGTCTACTTGAGGGTGCAGTTGTTGCTGTAGGTGTGGGCATCACCATGCTTGTTACTGCTGGTATTTTGTGTCTGGAACCTATATGTTTATATTAAAATCCTTAGCATCTGTCAGGGAAACATTTGAAATAGGCTGATGTTTCCAACAACTTTTGCCGCATGGGCGTGCAACACAGGAAACCCACAACATGTTTTGCTGAGCTACAAACTTGAAGATTACGGAGTCTTCTCTTCATTTCTTTTCAGTGAGAAAATTTCAGGAAGAAAATAATTTACAATTTTTTTGTCACAGATTATTTTCTGGTGCACATGTAAAAATGGAAAAGATGAATAACATTATTTACAGCAACCAGCTGATCTCCCCTTCACAGTGCGCAAATGATTGTTTGCCAAACGTTTTGGGAAGCAGAATCTAAATTTAATTATTGTACAAGTCAAACCCAGTTTACATTTGACAAAAGGCAAGATTTTCTGAGGATGGAAAAGTTGTTTTGCTTAATTGTACAATTGCTCAATTACTGTTTAGAAGAATAAAATAATAGTTATCATGATTCTGCAAATGGGAGCAAGTTCTTAGTAACTTAAATGTAGCAGACATAAGAGTATCCAAAGCTCTGTGTTACAACTTTCACAAAAACAGGTTGTTGTACTGACAGTATAATTTTTTTGTTTTTCTAATGTTATGTATTGCCCACCCTACAGAGTTTATTATAGTATGATTCAGAGTATTCCCAGTAGATGTCCTAGGAGTGTACTGTACCTTAGCAAGCTTTGGAACTTGGGTGGGGGGGGGGGGGGGGGGGGTCCTAGAGGTGTACTGTACTCTAGCAAGCTGTACTCTAGCTCATGCTATGCTAGCTTTGGAACTTAGGGGGGGGGGGGGGGGGGGGGGTGCTATGCCACCACTTTACAGAAACTTTGATTCTATTACTGTACACGTTATTCTTACCATTATCTTTGCATCCATAAAGCTCAATCCTTAAGCAAGCCATGATGTGACATGAGACAGGAAGGATCTTAACAAACTGTGCAGTTATAGCATTTGGAAAAGTGTTCTTTACTGTACCAACTCCATCACTATTGCCATCAAATATCTGTCATCAAAATAATGATAAAAACATTCATGTTCCATATCATGATGGACAGATGGCAAGCAAACAAGATGGCTGGCAAGCACAAACATGCAGGAGGGCTTGCAAGCACACACAAGAGCAGACAAGCACACAGGAGACCCAAGTAGGCTAGTAAGTCCTGGTCATTTTGACCAGTTGATGACCAAAAAAATTCCAGAAGAGGAGGATGGTCTTTTTGATGGTCATACTTTTTGGGAAGGGGGTCTCTGTGAAAGGGGATATCATTCTGTGAAAGCCAGAAATTCCAGAGTAGGGGAGGGGGTATTTTTGACAGTCCATAAATTCAGTTGCAGGGGCATTTCCATGGGCAAGTCTTTTTGAGAACTGGAAAGTGTACAGAAACTTCTTGGAGCGGGTTTCACAGGAGTAAAGTACATTGATCATACTCATACCCCTAACCCAAAGTCTGTTCCTGCAATTAACTAATGAAAATAAGCAATCTAGGTACCTTTGCTTCATTTCTCTCTACAGCCCATTTCCAATGGTTCCATCTTGGCTGTACAAAACCTTAAAACTCCTAACAAAGTAATCATTGACTCCAACAAATCCTTGTGTTGCGATACCAGTAAGGTTCATAATCTCTCCAAGATCAACCATGAGCCACACTTCTGACTTCCTTTTTCTGTGCCGCACACACCAGGCAAGTGAGCCATCAAGTCTTGCATAGTTGGGCTTCAGGTCTGTGTATTTGCCATAGCCTAGGTAGTAATTTCTTACAAATGCTGATGATGTGAATTGGGAATCAGGTACTGCCCGTGGATCATGAATATTGAGTGAAGTGCTGCAACCTTCAACAAACAAAACAAAAAGAAAGTTGGAGCAAAAATTGCTGGTTTTCTTTACTGTAATCCACCCTCCACCCCCAGGGGATGCACTTGTATCTGAAAGTGGACTTAATTTCTTGCACCCCAAAAAAATCCCCCTCCCCAAAAAATAAATAAATAAAAATAATATTGTGTATTTTAATATAGTAAAGAAAGTCTAACCAAGAAAGGCAAAAACAAACTTGGGGGTGCTCATCATACCTTTTAGAGTTTAAAATCTGGCCCCTGGTACCCTTTAGGGGGTAAAATTCGAAAACTTGCATTTTTTTCCAGATAGGTACTTGTTGGAGGTCCGTTCTAGCAAATCAAGCAAGTCACACTTGTTGGTAGCCTGAATTTCAGAGGTATTTCCCTGGTAAAAAAATACGAGAGAAAATTAAGAGGGAAAATTGGTACCTTTTAGGAGTCAAAATCAACTAAGGGACAGCATGTTTGGTACCTTTTAGGGGTGAAATCGAAAGTTCCCGACGAGCACCCCCGCCCCAAAAATAGGAGTCCCCCCCCTAAGCATGTTATACTTTTGCCTATTGTGTACCCCATGCATGACGGAATAAACCTAAGGACCCTTACCAAAACCCATGAGTTTCCAACAAAAATATACCAGTAGTGTTTTGATACATATCTTTTCTTTTTCTATACTGAAGTCAAAATGTAAAGATACATGTAAGGTAAAAAGCCTATTTATAGACCATCTTAATGAACTACAATGCCCTTGGGATTTTAATTAAATATACCTTCAATAAACTACCCCTGTTGTGAAAAATCAGCACTTAAAATGCAATTACCATTGTTTCCACAGCTGCAGAGCAGAACATGATCCATCATAAGAGAGGAAAAGGTATTCCCATTAAGTATAAAATATAAACACACCCCATTGTTCTACAAAGTAATCATAAACACCAGTTTCTACAGCTGAAGCCGACCATAAAACAACCAATCAAAAGTTTTATTTGTTAAAGTAGAACCCCAATGAAGATATGGAATGAAAATATTTTGTTGAATATAAACAGAATAACAACAGAATCAGATAAAACCATCCATGCAGTGTGAGGTAGAACAATTTTTGGAATTTAATGTTATGATGTCTGTTGCCCAGTTACCACTCTTTGCACTTGATTTCTATGTACTATTAGGCTGTAAATGTCTTAATCCCCTTTTACCATAAAATACTTATAAAGTTTTTCAACTTTGAGGGTGAGATTCACAGAAAAAATATTTCTGGAAGAAAGTATCTGATGGAGAAATAATCATGGCAAATAACTCATAAAATAATTATGATCTTTTCAATTCAGCAAGTTCATGAAAATCCATCCACAATTGAAAATTAGTATATTTACCAAGTTTCACAGTGAAAGGTTGTAAAACGGGGAAGAAACAGCCCTGTGTTCCAGCAAGGAAAAAGCTTGCCTTCTAGGTGCAAAAAAAACAAAACAAAAAACATTGAGACCTGTATCTCGACCAGTTTACAACATTTCAACCTGGAACTTGGCAAATTTACTCATTTTCAGGTCCTGTTTTCAGTGGTGTGGATGGCTTTTAATGAAGTTGGAAGGGTCTACTGCCAGCGCAAATCAGCCAACTACGACACAATTCATCAGTTGGAAACACACTTGACCAAAGCTTGTTTCCTTTAGCGACTTTTATTATTGTGTATTACTATTAAAATATAAGCTACACTATGACATGATGCTCTAATTGGCTAAAAAACTATGCTCTATTTCACTGATAAAGTAATAGCTATATACCATAAAAGCATTAGGAAACACTTTTCTTTGCCTTTATTGGCAAAATCAGGGCTTGAAATTGCACCCGATACAGGCGTAAATACGCCTAAAAAGTCCTTTTACACCTAACTTTTTTAGAATTAGGCGTAAGATAACGACTGTGCTTTCAGTTTCTACAGTCTTCTCCTAGTGGATTTATGGCTGGATTTTTGATGAATTGCACCTGTAATGTTGGAACAAGGCATAAAATTACGACTATGATAATTTCTTAATTTCGAGCCCTGGAAATAGAGAGAGCACTTGTGATGTTGGGAGATACACTCTTAGAACGTTCACAGGAATTAATTTCAGATAAAACTTGGACAAGAAATCAGGGCTACACAATGAAAATTCAATGGGATATGGACAACTCCTACAGTACTGCCTTTTGATATGCATCTCTTCCTCAGTTTCTGCTCCTCCTTGATCAGTAAAATAAAAGTTAAAGTTTTAGCATTCTACTCTGTAGTTAAATTACATCAGGATCCTCTTGGAAACGTATTTGTAGTAGAAGTGATGAAACAATAATTTGTCGATCGTTACTTGTTAAACTCTATAATATTGTTTGCATGCTGATTAAGACGCCACATGACACTATGAAAGGCACCGACCGGTACACGTGAAACAAGAGATCAGTTTTACTAAATAAGACTGCAACTTGTAAACTATCTCTGTTGTAAACAACAAGAAAGGTACTTATTACTTCTTCGATCTCCAAAAGCAAAAGAAAATATCCATTGAACATGATCTAGGTTCGTTGTCGCTTGGAAATAAACTCAGAAAAGTGCCGGCTTTGATGGCAACGTTCCCTGCTAGAAGAGGCCTTTTTTCTTTGCATTTCGCTGGCTGAGGTTCGCGAGGAAAAGAGACCTCTGCGCTCGGTCGAAACTCGTTTTGTTTTTCCGCCGTCCATAACCTTGGACGGAACCTCAGCAAGCGAAATGCAGAGAAAACAGGCCTCTGCTAGCAGGGAAATGGCAACGAAAAGACGAGTGCAAACAAGTGCAGTTTTGATTGAAGTCGAGCCAAAAAGGTTTTCTCCTAGGGTTTCAATTTGTCCTCAAATTAACTACTCATTAGGGATACTCATACCTTAGAAGTGTCTGTAGTACATTGTCTTGGTTTTGTGATGATTATTATTGTCAACGTGAGGCCAAAAACGGAGAGAAAACTCAGACCATTCCCATCACTCCGTATCATCCTTATCATCTTCATGAAACGTGACAAGATTCGAATATCTCCGGGAGGGGTGAGGAGAATTGCGCCTGGCCGCGCATGACGTATCGCACGCAAATCAGAGCGCGATATCGCAAATTTTGAAGTGTTCACTTTTGTTTTGGATATATAATAATTTATATAGCTAGTTTGCAGAAATTTCGACATGCTTATACCCTACTTTCAAAATTGTGCCGTTTTTTTCCTCTGGGAACAATTGGCGAGGCATGACTCGCAGGTCTTTTTGATGACTTTTTAACGATTTATTTTTATGAAAGGGAATTACTTTTCCCATGTTCATAGTGCTATTTTATATGGCCCTTGGGAAAGAACCAATTAGAATAAGGATGCCATTGAGATTGGCCTTTCGATCCGGGCCAAGCCGTGACAGCGAGATTTGTCAGTCCATTATCAAACTGAAAGATGGTCAATTGATAGAGCAGATTTCGTATGACGGTGAAAAGTGCCTTCCCCCCCCCCCCCCCCCCCCCCCCCCCCCCCCCCCCCCCGGGACTCCCATATTTTTGGGGCGGGGGTGCTCGTCGGGAACTTTCGTTTTCATCCCTAAAAGGTACCAAACATCCCCCCCACCCGGGAACCTGGCCTGCTGTAGATACCGAACGAAATCGCGTAGTCGCGGCACGGTCACGGTCGCGGTACAACTCTTTCGCGGCACTTTTCACAGTCATGCGAAATCTGCTCTATTTTGAAACGCTAAGTGTTTTAATTTCAATCCGTAAATAAAGTTCATAATGGAGGTTCATTTGTTCACAACGCCATGGCTGAACGAACATTGAGTCGCCATGGCAACGTAAATGGTGCTTGCGCCGAAATTTGACAAGTTTAAAATTCAAAATAGCTTTGGTTTGTTTGCTTATACTAAAATATGAAAATCCGCGAACGAGGTATTTTGCCAAGCTGGATCCTAAAAAAACGCACCTGTCAACCAGTTGAACTTAGAAAAATACTGGGCGTGAGTTACCTAGCAACAGATGAATTGAGTCAACTTTACATGATGAACGAGTGTATAATAGGCCTTTTGCGCTAGAGATCACGTGACCCCGTCACCTTCACGCAAATGATGCTCAGAAATGAAAAGATCATATTGATTTTAGTAAAAAGCCCAAATTTTAGCAAGCTACAATTTTCAGGCTCTCTTTTCATTTGTGAGCATCATTTGGGTGAAGTGACCTCTAAAGTGCAAAATAACATGAGGTAGAAAGGCCTATTCTGGCTTCGTAGGTGCGTGGGCCTGGTATAAGTTACCTAAAGTCGCGTAAAATAACACTGTTTCATCTAACCCAGCCTTGGCACGGAGGGTTTCCACTGAATTTTTTCTATTGAGAAATCGAAACATATATGTTTGAGTGGCGATGACTGGCTCGAAAGTCCCAGCGCAAACGTGTCGAACTTCTTAAATGTGTTACATAGCCTACGTGGCACGCCCTTACTCGGTTTCCGCAAAGAGGGTACTATAAATTAAAATTATTAAACGTCAGCCACTCAGACAGTTGGTCGTTTATCTTTCACGTGGCTTGGCAAAAGTATCGAATTATATTTTCTACTTTGCCGATTCTCTCTTTCTCTCCCCCACACTACAGCTGGGAACTGAGTCTACCCCCGTCTCACGGAAGTGCGATTTTTATATGGATTACGGTTTGCACTCTATAGCAATAAAGAGCAAATACGCTGCTCAAAATTCAAAATGTGATTTTTATTAGCTACTAAATTCAGATTTACGACCACCACTCAGTCTGCTACATATAAATTTACACTTTTTTCTTTCGAGAAATAAATATAGTTAGTAGCAAACTCCATTTTTCTTTTGTAATTCACACAATAGTGGGTAGAATACCGATTATTATCGGCTAGTTTTATTTAATTCTTTGCAGTCTTTTCTGGCGGCAAAAAATATATCTACACCGCTTTTAGATCAGTAAGCGGTATAAAGGTGCATTTCATCTGTTTTTAGCTTCTCCCCTGGACAGAGGCCACTTCTGTCTGTTTTGAAGTCGCCTACTTTTGCGAAGTTGAAAAACACAAGAAAACAAAAAAATAAAATAAAATAAATAAAAGGACTGAGTCAAATCACTGGTGGTCTATTGTCAATGCTGCGTTCTGATTGGTTGAGCTAGTAGTTTACGGCCTACTAGTAGCGAAAGTATCGGAAATGGCAAATCATGACCAGACAAGAAAACTTTTTTTGCTAAACTGACTTACTAGTGTGATTTGACTAAAACAATTATTCCTCTCGCCCTCATGGCCTCTGAGACAATAGCCTATTCCGCATTCGGCCTTTGCCCTCGTGGGCTATGACTCATAGCCCATTCGGGAGCGAAAAAATAGCCTCTGCCCGCAGGAAGCCTTAGCTCCCCCCCCACCCACCCTCCTAAAAGAAACAACTTTTTATTTTAGTCCTCAAGCTCAAAATAAATATCATCTCAATATCAATACCCATAAACTTATATTCTTACATTGTAAATGGGAAAATTGCAACACATTGCTTTTATCAAACCCTTCAGACACACCTGTGCTGTATCTTCCGTCCTCTGATAACATTTACTTTTTACACGATAAGAGGGCAGAACGAAATCTGTATGATTTGCATAATTTGTATCTCAATTCATATTCAAACAATCTTCCACCAAATATCTAATATTTGTGCAAATGAAACATTCAAATCGTGATATACTCACAACTGAGTATTGATCAACTTATCAAATTTTCTATAATAACAAATAATGGATTAATTTACTCAAGCTCGTATATTTTGAACTGCGTGTTCCAATTTTACTAATACGGATGTGTAGAATTGAATACTGGATTTCATTTTCTGATAACTATTATATATTATTAATCAATTTTGCGTGATAACGGCATATTAAATGTCAGAAAAATTCAAAAGCGAAACGGAGCTTGGTTACAACTATTTCAAGAAGCTTATACTATGGTTATCCATGTCTTGTAGGCCGTAGTGCTTTTATGCGAGAAACCTGATTTTCTATGGCGCGACACAGAACTCGAACGCATGCCTCACACAGAAACCGCGCTTCCGAAATCTCCACAGGAGCCCCGAGCGCAAAAGCTCATCTGCAGGGAGCCCGTGGTACAAATAGTGAAGCCTTGACTTCCACGTGGCTGGCACGTGGGCTGATGTCCACGTGACTGACATTACTTCCTAGCAATAATATGATAGGCTGTTACTAGTGCTATACAAATAAACGACCAGCCAAAAACAAAGAACAACCAAGACCGTTGACGAAACATCGAGCGATGCTTGTTGTCATAGCAACCCAGGATTGTCCTTAGCTTTTTGCGCCCGCAATACACCAGGAACGCGGGTATTAGGTACTGTACGCCAGTCCCCGCATACGACCCGGTCACTCCGACGAGTATTTCCAGATTTTGCGTGGCGAAGGCCACTACTATTGGAGGCAAAATGGCGACGAGTGGAAACACCAATCGGTCAACGGCCCACGGGAACGGCCGCCCTTCACGGTAAAACAGGTTTTTCAGGTTATCTCTTAGAGTGACTGAAATGATTGGAAAATTCGTACTCAGCGTAAAGACCGGGAAGAGAGCTAAGAAATAGCTAATGGCGTCTTTCCTGTACCAGAAATTCAAGGTGTAGAGATCTTGCAAATGTTCGAACGAAAACATGGCCGTGAAGGACAGGACGGCGTAGAATATGAGAATTATTGTGAAGTCCAACACGAAGATTCGTGTGACGCGTCTTTTGTTTCTCAATGGCGTGATTAGAGAGGGTAGGGAGTGCTGGCACATGAATGAGTACACGCACACTCCGAACAGGTTCGGGACACCGGAGATGGTGGCAACTTTGACGTGTCTGTTAACCTTCCCTTGGGTTATACGTATTACTGCGAGAACTATCATTGTGATGAAGGCTGCGGAGAGGAGAAAGACAAATAGATTCAGGCAATGCCTTTAAGGCCCGTTCACACGGCGCGATCTTAGCTGCGATTTGAGGTGTGATTTTTGCGGCGATCGACGCGACGGCATATCGCGCGGTGTGAACGGCCGGCGATCTGGCTCTGCGATATTTGTCAGTTTGTTGGCGATCTAAAGAAATCGCACCCGCATCGCAGTGGAATTTGAACATGTTCAAAACGCCTGCGACGTCGCGGCGACATCGCAAGTGAAATCGCCATAAGATCGCCGACCGTTCACACCGCGCGATATGACATCGCCATGGGATCGCTACAGAAATCGCACCTCAAATCGCAGCTGAAATCGCGCCGTGTGAACGGGCCTTGTTAGATTTTTAACTCCTAGCAACAGAAGAAGACTGCAGTAGTATAATACATCGCCCTGAGTTCCCTTAAAAACCCTATGCCTACCTGCGTGACAATGTTATCATACATTTGTACAACAATCAACTTTAAAATTTTTGGATCGTATCAGATCAACACACACTGAGGACGGCGGAACAGTTTTCAAAGTGGGGGCTCATTTGTAAGATTGTATGACAAGGTGGCGGGAGGGGGAGTTTAGTGAAAATGTACATACATACACACTTCTATGGTGCCGTGGAAAAAACATTGACATTAACGTATGAAACTTGACGAAATGTAAGGAGGCTAAAGCCCCGCCCGTCTCCCGGCCCTGCTCCGCCATCCCTCACACAACAAACAGATCACAACATTCTCACACCCAGCGGACAATGGGTCTTTAACAAACTCTCAAACTTGTTTTGCACTTGCGTTCTGCTCGACAAAGTGGCGCGCGAGTGGAACTCTGCATAGTCCAGTCCCTGAACTCTCCTTCGCGGCTCCGTTGTTTCCTGTGGTCGCCGAAAGGAGAGTCCAGAAACCTTTGGATGCGCATGCGCTAGATCTGACCAAGAACTTGGGTTTTTTCGTTAGTGCGCATGATCTAAATACCGCTGTCGGAGATTGATTGTTGAATTTTCGCGGTTACGGTCACAAGGGCGTCCTATCTTGATGGGCAAAATTCATGTAGCCAACAATCAATCTCCGACAGCGGTATTTGGATCATGCGGACTGGACTAAACTCTGCAAGGCTTGCTGTACACATACCTATCCACCGCAAAAACGTGGTAACAAGCTGAAGGTATTTTGTCTTCTGCACGTTGAAGAAGGAGAAGGGCCCTAGAGTTAGCACGAATATCAACTGAAATAAATGAACAAAATGTCATGCATGTTGATCTAGCCTAAACTGCATGGGCTTGGGTGTATTTAGGTTACCTTGTTTTTCAATGAAAAGAACCTGACACTTAAAGGGCCCGTGTCAGCCACTCCTTTGTTATTGTTTGCGTTCGATATTAGAAGACGAATTACGTGTAGAAATCTCTAAATCAACATCTAAAAACAACGTTTCAGATTTGATTTACCAAATTCAATCGAGAACATTGCTCTATATTCTCTAAATCAGCCGATGGAAATGGATGCTTTCTCCGACTTGGTATGTTGCTAGGCTATCAAAATGGCGGCTGACACAGGCTCTTTAAGATTGATTAAATAAAGGCTGTCTTGGGTAGCTTGGGACATCACACCTGGGCCGGTTCACCCGTGCTTTTTTTCTCCTCTTACGGATTCTCAGCACAATGCTTCCGCTTGACGCATGCTTGAGTAGTTGGTCATTTAATCCAATCTAGCCAGCGTAGCAAGCGTTTCCGAGGGATTTAAGGGTCAGAGAAAAGCCGCTACCGCTACCTGTGAGGCCCTTGGGAAACTCTTGCTGCTACGCAGATTAGATCCAGTCGAACCGAATCCTCGGGGCGAACGGAAACAAGTCGCGCGACAGGGGAGGAGACAAATTGAACGAGACATTCCCGAAATACTGGAAAGGGACATCACCTTTGCGGAATCCTGGAACGGGACACCCCTTTACGATTTCCTAGAACGGGTCACCCCCTTCCACTAAACTCTGGACAGAAAGAAACCTCTGATCACAGCGTACTGCGACATCTTGGGCCTGGACAACCCTTCACGAAACCTTCAAAAGGGACTGCCCTTCACGAAATCCTGGAACGGGACACTCCCTTGACGAAATCCTGGAATTGGACACCCCCTTTACGAGATCCTGAAACGGGACACCCCCACGAAATCCTAGAAAGGGACACCCCTTTCAGGAAAGGGACGTTCCTGGAATTTGCACCATTTTAACATACCAGATATATTCTATAGACGTTATCATCTGTTATACTGCCCCAGCAGAGCTTGGAGTGAGCTGTAGTCAGGTTGACCCAGTGTGTTTTGTTATCAGCAGGTTGATGTGCGGAGACGACGCGTGTGTGTCTTGGTCATAGCCACCACTAGGAAACATAATGTGAGTGTCAAACGTAAATCAGACTCTACCAGGGGCGTAGCCAGGATTTTTTTTTGGGGGGGGGGGGTGGTAGTGAAAATATGGGACGAACATTTTCAAAAATTTCCTCCGGCAAATACAGTAAATGTATGGGACAATCTCCCGCTCCCCCCCCCCCCCCCCCCTGGCTACGCCCCTGTCTACACTTTCCCATTGCTTGAGGTATTGATTCTTTGTTAAAGACCTTGTGACCGATGGGCGTGACGAAGAAAAGTTTCGCATCCAATAAAACTATGTTAAATGAGGTAACGGTAAAAGTAGTGAACTCAATCCGTTAAAATCTCTTGGAAGTTCGATACATCCTTTGGTCTAAAACTGATTTATGTGATACGAAGTCACAGAACAACAAACTAGTGGTGTCATTTTGAAATTTTCTTACCGTAATCGGTAAACACACGAAACCCAATCATAGCATTGTCACACCCATCGGACACTTCTTTAAGTCAGCCAAGCAGAATGCGCAGAAAACCCCAAAACGCAGTACCTCACTTACTTCATCTCTGATTAGCTGAATGTGCTTCGTTTCTGTTCGGCTAAGTGTATTTTCGTTTTGTTTAGTTTTCGACACTCATCAGAATTCTGCTCCTAAAACTTTTTAGCCCTTCCCCCTCATGTTTTCACCAACCCCCTCCCCATACAATAAATAATGACTCCGTAAACAATAGTTTTTTGTTTGTACTTGCTTCTGTGCAATTCGCACTAGAGTAGATTTGCGTATGACTGTGAAAAGATCGCGGCACGGAAAGTTTTCGGGCGTTTCGAGAAACGACCCCCCGACCTGCTGCAGAGAAACGGAATGAAATTGCGTAGTCGCGGCACGGTCGCGGTCGCGGCGCGGTACAACTTTGTCGCGGCCCTACAGTTATACGAAATCACGTGAAATCTGCTCTATGCTCAGTTTAAAGTTGTGACAACAAAAATAAAATAAAATAAAATGTTTATCGAATAAGTTTTAAGTTTCACTCAAAAACGTCAAGTTTTGATTGTCTCCTCGCGCTCAGCGCCACGGCTTGGCTGGTCACTAAACAAAGCGACATTCAAGGCTCTGGATCCAGGGTACCTACCATGATATTTGCGTCAAGGACTTGGGGACGGCAGCAGCGTAAATGGCTAAATCACCATATAGATAGATCACCAGACATAGGTAAAACAGTCGCAAACCAACTAACAGAACAAACAATAATGAATAATACACTGTTAATTGAGCATGCGCAGATTGAGCTGAAAGTTTTGAAACAATCACTAAATTTATTTATAATATAGCTACGATATAACGCGCGCTGTGATTGGTTCAAATCTATGCTCTATTACACAGATGAAGTAATGGTTCTCCCCCGCTGTATCATTCTCCCCCGCTGTATCATAAAAGCATTAGAGCACAACTTTCTATGACTTTATCTGCAAATAGAGCACTTGTGATGTTGGGAGAGACACTCGAAACGTTTTAAAATAACTCGCCTGCGGCTCGTGATTTTAGAACGTTCTCGTGTCTCTCCCAACATCACGCGTGCTATATTGCGCCGATAAAGTCATAGAAAGTTATGGTCTAATGCTTAAAGATAGCATTATAGTTTATAGGAGGGTCCAAGAATCGACCCCCTCGCAACGCCATTTGCTAGCTATTGATAAACGTATCGAGTGCCTCTTCAGAACTTAGTGAGTTTCCTCTCCTGAACACCAACATCAGAAAACAACCCTCCGATGGATATAAAATAAAAATAAACCTTTTTAAAGCAGCTTTCTTCTTCTTTTTTACTCACACCATTACAATGCTGATTATCAGCTTGTCTGGGGGACAAAAAGCATTTAACAACAACATGTGAGTCTTCCAAGACAACACAGTCCTCAATTCACAGATCAGAGCAAATAATATAATTACTACACATACTTTTGTTAAAGAACATCTTGGCCATTTGACCCTGGAAAAAGCACAAATCATGAGAAATTGTGGTGCCGAAGGTGGAAGGATAGGTGGTGCTTATTATGTAATTTGGCTACAATTTATTGACAGAGGACATGTTATTATTTCCTGCATGCTCAACAGGCACTACGGTAACACCAGGGAAAACGGAACAAGCCGTTTTTTGACCGAGCGCTAGAACAGCTTGGGATGCGGCTTTCCAGGAGTTTTCTGGAGTGATTTTTGAGGGCCTGTTTCACAGGCTAAAAGTAGGATGCAGGTAGCACGCAACATTGTATCCAGACACAGGCAATGCTTCCCAGTTTAGCCAAATGGGAAACATTGTTGCATGCAACAAATTTTGTAGCCAGGACACAACTAAATGCTTCTTTACAAGACAAGAAACATTTTATGTGTCCAAAACACACGCATGCAATGTTTCTTATTTAAGCTACGTCTAAACTAGCATATTGTTTCCCCAAGCGGCTAAACTAGGATTAGCCACTTGTGGAAACATGCAGGACACAAAATGTTGCATGCTACATGTGTCCTATAGTTTAGCCGTAGCTTAACACAGAAAATCTACTACTTGTGTCCTAGTTTAGCTGAAGCTTAACACAGAAATTATGCATATAGACTTTTCATATTTTTGAAACTCCATGAAAACAAAACGATTATCTCGGTAAATTACTCCAAAATAAAAGCTGCATAACAAAGACAAACTAGACACACTTTTCATGTATTACACTCACAATTACACACAAAACTACATGCACACTACACTCACACTACAAGTGTGTAAGTGTTAACATACATTATTACATGATTGACACCTTTTCTATTGTTATTCAAGACCCTTTATTTTACTTAAATCCCTATGAGTTAATTACATTCTTAAAGAACGGGGAGGGTTTGAAGTTTCAGCAGGGAAGATTGGGGCTATTATTGAATAATTAGTCATAAATGACCCGCATTATAAATGCGCGGGTCTTTATGGAACAATTGATTCTCATAAATGACCCGGCGCATTTAAAATGAGGAGCAATTATGACTAATTAGACAAATAAAGCCCCACCCTTCCGATGCTGAAACACATTTACAGCTAAATGATAAATGCTACAAAATTGTTTGCCCCTTACGAAAATCACACACATGTACACATGTGTTACACATGCATTTCACATGTGTAAAAGTACTGCAAAGGTGCAGCACATAGGAATCACATGTAAATTATATGTGACTACATTTTTTGCACATGTATGAAAAACGTAAATTTGATATTTCACATGTGTGCATATGTGTATGCTGAACTATGATGGTTGTTTACACATGTGCACACATGTGCAGTAACTTTTTAATCAAACAATCCAAGCTATACACATGTGAACATATGTGATCCTGAATGAGAAATGATTCCACGGCACAAACTGGACACTTGCACATGTATTGCACATGTCTTTTCACATATGTACACATGTGTAGAACTGAATGTGCACCTTTCTGACATATGTACACATGTGTACGAGCTCGTCAGTTCTGCATCACATGTGTTCACATGTGATCCTGGATGTGAATGCTTTTCTACAGGGCTGTCGATCAGAGTACTTATACAATGGGCACTTGACACTATTCCAGCCTTTTTAAGTACGTTCTCTTCTGTCTCTTCCTTTGTTGGTGCTAGATCTTTTTCATTCCTCTGCTTTGCGCCTGGAGATTTCTATTGAGGTACTTGTTTATCAGTGCCAACCATTCAGCAATTACAATAATTGCCAATAACTCTGAATTATCAATTGGATGCACAAGACAATGAGAAAATGAACCTCTGCCTCTGGGACATCCCAAGATAATTATCATATTTTACAAAATTCAAGGTGAAAACTCCTAAAAGATATCACAAACTGCGATTTCATACCCCTTAAAATATGATGTGCACCCTCCTCGCTAATATGGGAGAACCCCCTCCCCATCAGTTCTACTGTATAGTAACTTAACAGAGGATGAGTGCTATATAATATTCTGTAGATTTAACAACATCAAGTTTATATCATTCTGCTAAATTTCATCATAATATTTGAAGAATTCTGTATATTTCTAGGCAATCTACAAGATTTAGTTATTGCGAAAAAATGTAGCATAACATTTGTCTAAATATAAGTGCTTGAACATGAACTAGTCCATTCATGTTGTTGTCCATTAAAAAATGCATAAACTTACAGAAAAAAAAACAGTCAGAATGCCTTTAGTAAAGTCGTCAATAATTCACTCATTTAACAATTCATTCCACCTGTTGGGTAACCTGTTTTGAGACCCATCTTTCCACAATTCATGACGAGGAACGACCGCAAAGAAGAAGCAGATGATAGAGGAAGGCGCCATGTTTGATTTACCACACCACAGGTAGCCCACATATACGCAAGGTCACATGACACCGGTTCTCTGTTTTCATTGGTTACTTGGAAAAAGGCGGGAAAATAGCAAAGCAAGAGCGACCTTTTTCAGGGCCATTCCATTTTTAAGCCGAACCCCCCCTACGGAAGAGCTCATTTTCTTTAGTAACCCCCTCAGAAAAAGAGCCTATTTTGGATTGCACCCCCTCGGAAAAAAACCACGGAAGAGGCTTTTTTTTATTGCACCCCCTCGGAAAAACCCACGGAAGAGGCTTTTTCTTAATGTACCCCCTCGGAAAAACCCACGGAAGAGCCTTTCTTTTGGTTTGACCCTCGGAAATGGCAATTTGCTATACCCCCTAGGAAAACGTCTTCTGTAGGGGGGGTGCGGCTAAAAAATGGAATGGCCCTCACCAGCAAAAACGAGGAAAACATATCTTCAGCCTTTTTGACTCTACTTTGTGTCGACATTTGAAAGAAAATAAGCTACAACATCAGGCAAGTATTTGTTATTTGGTATACTTATGTGCTGTTTGTTTTCCTATGTATAATTTGCCTGCTATCGTTTCTTAAACTGTGTAGACTTTAGTCTTAGAAGGAAACAATTGCTGTGTGTGCCAGTGACAATTGCATCTTTTTTGTCAAATCTCGTCTAAAGTTTCATATAATTAAATCGTTTTGACTCTTTTTTATTTCCTTTGAAATGCACAGTAGAACGTTAGAACATCGTCAAGCTCGCAAAAGAGGAAGGCCGGGTGACAAGACAACTCAATAAGAAACCGTAAGAATGGACCCAAACAAATTCGACATTTGATCAACATTTGTCGATTTTTGTTCAACAATTTCTTCATGATGAACAAGCTTCAGAACAACCTTGTTGGTATTTTTTCAATGCATGCTGAGCAATGAATACTGTTTAAATCACTGAAACTAGTAGGATCATGTTGAAAACCGTGTTATCATTGTTCTTTTTTTAAGTAAGTAAGTAAACTTAATTAAGCTTACATAAGAACTTACTATTGATTCTAAGTTTCCTGGTGTCATACTATACAATTACAAGCTCTGCTTGTCATGATACCTAGTCACTCTATATCAGTAAATAGGAACATGTAGACAAGACAAGTCTGATTTAATTTTGACACTTATCTTAGCCTGCTCACAGGCATTTTGAGAGTAGTTTTAGGTCGAGAAACATGAGTTTGCTTTCGTGTGGCCGCCATCTTGGATTTGCAACAAAACGTGAAAACTCAGGGGAGAGGGGTTGAATCACCAGTAGCATATGTGTATCATATATGCAGCACATGTGTATCACATATGCAGAACATGTGTATCACATATGCAGAACATGTGTATCACATATGCAGAACGTGTATCACATATGCAGAACATGTGTATCACATATGCAGAACATGTGTATCACATATGCAGAAAATGTGTATCACATATGCAGCACATGTGTATCATATGTGTATCACATATGCAGCACATGTGTTTCTCCCATGTGTAATTTTATGTAATCATCACATGTGAAACACACATGAGCATTACACATGTTTTTCTAGTTAAATTTTATAGTGTGTTTCATATGTGTGACATATGTGATTCATGTGTGTTTCATAGGTGTTGCACATGTGCAATTATTACTGATCACATGTGTATCACATATGAGGCACATATATTTTTCACATGTGTGATTTTCATAAGGGAGGTTAAATTGAAAATAAATATATATTTGAACAAAAAAAATGTAATTACTAGCTTTAACTGAATAGTGTGTCTCTAAATTGCAAATTGGCAATTCTTTCTACTTTTCTACTAAATTTAACTATAATTAATATGGAATAAGTAGATGTTATAGGTAACCTTGCTAGCCGGTTCCATTTCTGCTTCACGCTCAAACAAACTGTGAAAGAAATAGAAATAAAAATAATTTAGAACATTGAGCTCATAACAATACATTTGCACAACACATTTTAAATTTCTTTCATCAATACATTTTACCAGTTTGTCAAATTTAGGATGGACCTCGTACGTCGCAGCATCAACGGCACACAGGTCTAATACGTTCAAGTTAGTCATGCAATTTAAATTCACCAGACCGGTCTACTTCAACTGTTATAATAAAACGAATTAGCTATAAATAAGAACTTTAGTTAAACTTACCATGTCGTTCTCAATCGCCAACTACAGGACACTTTGAAATGTATTATCTCTTGAACAGCTTAAAACCACACAGTGAGTGCCGAGTTCTTCACGCGCATAATGCACCCTTTTAGTCTTGAGACCTCAAGCGTTGTTTTTTCCTCCGAAACTCGTTCTCAGTCGCCAACTTAGAACTACTAGTTCAGCACTCAAGCACTGACTCCTACAAAATGACGACCTAAAATCGCGAAAAACAGGTGTTTTGATTTCTTTTGTTGTTTGGTACAAAAAGAAGTACTTCCATTGGTCGTTTAAAAATGAATGCATGAAAGCTAAAGGAACAATAGCTCACACTTCTGTTTGTAGTCTCCCAACCACTCTAGGGATATATATTCTTAAATTTAATGAAACGGGGGCTTTAGAATGCAAACAAATCTATTGTGAAAGGCACCTTCTCTGCAGTGAAATTGCCACGCAAAATACACGTTATTATGAGAAGTTGAAAAGAAAAAAGACATTCAAGGCATCACAGATTTCCCAGCCAACACTGACGACAATAGCTTTCAAAACATTTTTCATCCTTTTGTTCCGATACGACTTAAACCTCAGGGGATATCCCTCTACTGGAAAAAATAAAGATCCCTGGTTGATTTATATGGTTAAAAATCGCTTATTTGACGAAGTATTTTCGATTTTTTAATTGAAATGCGCTCCACCCGATAGTAAAATCACCTTAGATCATGTAATAAGTCAGTTAAATACCTCGGTCTTCGGCAATATGACATATAAATACCTCGGGCCTACGGCCCTCGGTATTTATATGTCATATTGCCTCAGCCCTCGGTATTTAACTCTTACTTAAACCTGTACTGTCTTGAACATACCATTTCAACTCTCACTTTAATGTCATATAAACTTCTGTCTTCTTTTCTGTCCTTATAGGAATCTGAAAAGTAAACCACAATTTCTATAAAAATGAAAAAGGTACATAGAAATCAGCAAGCCTCTATTATTTCCTATTATTTCTGCAACATTACAGAAGCGAACAGCCGGAAAAATGATAACTTCTGTTGTCAAAGGAAAAAGTGTGTTTAATTCCATTTACATGATCTTTGCACTCACAAAGAGTGAATTTACATACCATACAAAAAATTCCTGAATGGGGAGGGGGGGATGCAATGCCTTTAATTTCACATACAATCACTGTATTTTTTACTGGAAATTCCAGAGGGGTGGGGTGGGGTAGGGTAGTCAATACCAGTATCTCAAGGGTTTGGTCAATTTCTGTAATCACACAATTTCCAAAAGTTATTATAATATAGGAAATAAGAGTTACAGAATATTGACACCCAAACCCCTATTCTCTGGGATTTTGAATCCCTTCTGCATACCTCCAACCCTCGTAAACTCCAAAAACCAGGAGATTTTGTCTCAAATACATTAAGTACAACTGTATGAAAAAATTGCAAGAAATTTACCCGGGAGATATACAGTAAATTTTATATGGAAAGTTCTATTTTTTTTCCAAAGGAGACTGAGGGTAAAAACCAGGAGTCTCCCATGTATAAACCAGGAGAGTTTGGCAGGTACATTATATATGCTTCTGCATGGCTGGGGTGGATCTTTTCTGGAATCACACAAAGGCAGAAAAAAGAGGTTTATATTGACCCCCACCTCCCTGGAATTTCCAATTCCCCCTATATGGCACTGTGCATGTGGAATTGTAATTGCAGGGGGTTCCACCCTGACTGACAGCTGAATTTACAATTCAGGGCCCGTGGTTTGATGCGGGATTTTTCCTGAAATTATGCGTTATTTTTTCTGAAATTATGCGCTAAAAATTCGAAATTATGCGCTAAAAATACGAAATTATGCGGGATTGCGCAATATTTTTTTTACAAGTGCTGTAACATATTTTGCTCTTTTCGCCTGTTTTGTTACGTGGATATAGCTGCTATTTAACTTTAACAACTTTGTTTGTCTATAAAATGCTCTGTGATGAGTTCCAATCGCTTCGCTTGACTAACTTTATGACGCTACGTTTTCTTCCAGGGAGACGTGTGTTTTCGCTTTTAATAAAGCTTATTACTTTCTTAAAAAAAACGTTACCAACTACCGGTAACTTCCGTTACAGGGTAGTAAAGATTAGTAAGTCTGGTCTTCTTTCGTTTACTTGTCTCAGACCATGCAAGGCACACTTTTTTCATACCGCAAGGATCGTAGCAATGCACTCCTATCCAACCATGAACTAAACGGTAGAGCTAGCGTTACGATCTCTCATTATCACAAGCATCGTTGCGCTTGTTTTGCCGTCGTTCTGTGCGTAACTATCACAATTAATCCTGATCGCGAGAGCGATCTGCACTATCGTCGGAGGTAGTGTAAGAGCTTTTATAAAACCGGAAACGTGCCACGTTATTGTCAGTGTTTTTTGTTGTTATCGAGGGAGCTGTTGGTGTGCCTGGTATTTTTCGCGTTGTTGTTTGTGAAATGAAATTGCTACTGTAACATTAACGAAGATCCATGAAAAAGCATAATGTCATGTGATTAATGTGAACTGCATAAAGTCGACCGTGTTTATCGCGGTTAGCGTTCTGTTCCGCCTTGATTTTACTTTGTAAGATATCCAAAGCGCAAACATGTTGAATCTATCTTGCTCAGCTGGAATATTAGTTAGTTGGCCAATCAGGCACGTTTTATTGCTGTTCGATCGATATCAGTTCCCAGCGCGATGCTATTAGCATAGAACACCTTGTTAGTCTCATTTCTGTCGAGCTGTTTTGACGTTGGACAGACGATTTCAGAAGAAATGTATCACTCTTGTGAGAAAAAATAGAAAAGAAAGTTTGAAATTCACCAAAGAATGATGCCTTTTTGACGTTTTTCACAAAATTTTGGGAAATTATGCGCGATTATGCGGGATTTGACGGATTATGCACATTATGCGGAGAAAGCCAAATTATGCGTTTCCGCACCAGCGCATCAAACCACGGGCCCTGACAATTGCTGTAACCGCATCATATGTCTGCAATGATTTTATAATCATATGGTATCATCCTTCAACAATCATCATCTTGTAATCAATCTTGTGCCATTATATCAAGGGCTGCAGGTTGTTGCCAAATAAAATCTCAAGGACATTTGGTTGCTTACCATTTATTGGGAACTTACTGAGCAGTGGTTCAACCTCAGGGACACTTTTCGACATGGTCGACTCAGTGACACTGCTTGCAACTCCATCATAATTCTGCCAAATCATGACAAAAGAAATGGATATCAGTATAGTACATGATTGAGATCATTATGAGGAGTTAGACTAAGCTTAGCAAACTCTACTTTATATTAGCTAGTTTTGGGTTGGGTTTGGGTTTTAGTGCTTTTTGGGTTGAAAATTTACACCAGTCAAATTTTTTGGGGAAAAAAAATTTGGGCCTGTGGATTTTTTTGGGTTGGCAAAATAATGCTCTGTCGGACCCCCATCATGCTTTTCCTGAGTACCCCATCTGGGACACCCCAATTATCATATACACAGGAGAAATACATGTATGAAATAATTTATAATGAAAAAATAAGCAGGAGATAAGGCTAAAATGTGTGAGCCTTCTGCAAAATGCGGGAGTAGAGTTGGCATCGCTGAAAAGGTGAAATTGTGCAAGTAGAATATTGCATGACTTCATTGATATTACTTAATCCATAAAGTGTGATTGCAGGTAGAAAGTCACAGAAAGAGTGATGGAAAATATGATGGAAAACGTGATTCTTGTTGATTCTTGGAATTTGCATGAGGATCACACAGTGGCAATCTTAATTGGATGAGTGCTCACATCAGGGGACTCAGTAGTACTTAAGTGAGTTTGTATATCCAAGATGGTAGCCAGGAATGGAGTCTTCACAACTTTGATTTGTCTTTGATCTTTCACATGCTTTTGATTGGTTGAGGGCTGTGCAATTTTCGCATAACACAATAAAAATCTGTAACACCAGTTCAGAAATTTGTATCTCCACTGCAGAAATTTGTCATTCCTCAGAAAGTTGTTATTAAATACAACCTCACCTTTTTGTCTATTTTTTGCACCAGGAGATATGCATTGGCTGCTGCCATAGCTTCTACCATGAATGTTGCTGTGACAAAACTGAAAAAGAAACATCAATTGTTTGGTGAGCAGATTTTACAGCTAAAACAGTTGCATCACGAATCACATTTTGATTTTGATCAAACTATGAGCCCATGAAACAATGGCCCTGTTTTACCTAGCGCAGTCTGCTGGTTTCCCTCTGAACTTTACGGTAGAACCAGAAATGTTGCAACGGAAAGCCAGGCAACTGCACTAGGCGAAACAGGGCATAAAATCTGATAGGCTCATAAGGTTTGACTGTTGACAGAACAACAAAACCGAAAACAAACCAATATTTTGAAAACCTAAATTTGAAAGAAAGAACACTTGTTTATTGCGCTTTTGTGAAAATTATGTGATATTGTCTTGGGCATTTTGAAAAATATTGTCTGCCAGTGTTTGGAGATAAATGGAGAGTTCACATTATTTCTCTGATATATACGCAGTTGTCAAGCTGCAACTTTAAACAGAGAGAGCCAATGGACAGGTAATATGACCGACCAAATCACAATTTTGGTCTGACATTTGCCGATTTTGATGTCTGATGACCAGCAGTAATTTTCAACTCTGGAGCTACAGACACTCTCAAAACAAATGTGTTAATAACATACAGAAAGTTATTGGAGTGTTGTTTAGGTGTGACTGTAACATGTCTATTAAAATATGGTAATACATTGACACCGATTGTGCAAGTGAAACAGACACCCACAGATATATTGGCTTATGGTTTTCCCTGCCTAATCTAGTGTCTGTTTTATTCTATACAGTATTCTGATTTTTCTAGATTTTCCATAACCATGCAATCATGCATAGTTTATCTGTATGGAAAACATGATCCATACATCCATACCACCAGGAAACAAAGGTGGGGGGGGGGGGGCACTCATTGCTGACGATGGGCTGTTCCAAAAAAAATTTGTACCCCCCCTATCGAGGAACCTGGAAATTCCACAGGGTTGCTGTGTTTGGCACTGGAATTTCCACAGGGTTTGTTGATTTTGACCCTGTAATTTCCACGGGGTCCGCGATTTTGACCCTGGAATTTCCACGGGGTCCGTAATTTTGACCCTGGAATTTCCACAGGGCCATCCATTTTAACCTGGAACTTCCACAGGGTATTCATTTGCAACTGTGGAATTTCCACAGGCACACAGGAGAATGAGGAATTTCCACAGGGGTTGCTTCAAATTTCCACAGGGGTTGTACAGAAATCTGGAATTTCCACAGGGGTAGAGCAATTTTTGAAAATTTGGAGTTCCTCGATAGGGGGTACAAATTTTTTGTGGAACAGCCCAATGTATGGGAGAATCAGAATTTCACATAGACATTGTACCGTATATTTTCGTGCTGGAAAAGGAGGTACATGTACTCTGTAAAAATTGACAGAGAAAGATTGAGTCTGTCTTAGCAGTAACTTGTTGTGGGGAATTAAGGGGAACAATAAAATGTATGTGTGTGTGTGTGTGGGGGGGGGGGGGGTATTTTCTTAAGACTTGCCTCATGCCACATAAAACACAGATCAGGATAGTGGAGATGAGCCATCCGGAGCCAGCAAGGGCCTCGGGCATTGTGAGAGCTCCTGCACCAATTATCAAATTAAAGATATAGACAAAAGCAACCTAGTAAGATAAGTGAGATAAAGAAGAGTTAGACAAATTAGATCCCATTACCTTAATGAATTAAGCTCAAAACTCACACATTTCAGGACATTCAGAAAAGTAAATTCAATGTATTGGCGGCCTTTGTTTTTTTTTTTTTTTACTTGTTTAAGAAATCGTATGAATTGTCTGTATTGATAAGAGTTCTAAATGTAGGGAGCCTCGTTTCCTTTCTAGAGCTTGCCTTCAAAACACTTTCGTGAGTTCGAGCTGCAGCTATGCACTGCATGCATCATGGACATCATGCAAAACCGTGAACAATCGAATCGAAAGTTTGTTGAATGATGATTTTGTATTTCACAATTCAAATAAAAATTCTACATGAAAGCTTTACTTTAAAAAACATGCAATTTAAGAAAGTCTGAGATCTTGTCCATCATATTTTGAAGCTTGGAAAATTTTTGAGTTGACACGAAATGTGCTGCACGGGTTTCACAGTTGCTTGCGGTTTTCACATTTGCGTCATCGAAGCCAAAATAAAATATTTCTTGCGCGTTTTAGAACTTACCGGAGCTGAATACAGGTCTCCTGTTTCTGTTATAGCCGGCATGATTCTTGGAGAATGAATAAAAGGAGCTACGCGATTTTGATAGGAACTTTCGTAAACAACAACCGATCGAATGTTCTTTCCGTGAGTAATGCAAGTCACAAGACGTACGTACGAGTGGTACTTTGTGTTACGCTCGAATATTGCACGTGACAGAGGACTTTTACAGAGGACTGGTACTAGTACTAATGGGTAAGACCGCTGAAAAATAATCGACCTCACGAAGAAGAAATCAACACCAACGCGCGTGAAATGGACAACAGTCGCGAAATTGGTCTAAAATATATGCAATGAAGGAATTACCAGAGAAATGAGATTGAATAGTAATACAGTACTAGTTGGGGAGAAGGTTATACTAGTACCGTACAGGAAAGAGCATGTACCAAGGTTCGGGCGGCGTGTGGCGCCCATGCAGACAGCCCATGTAGACTTCTGTCTGCATTATCGCATTTCACACTTTATCTGAGGCGAATTTTAGTGATAGCTGCGTCCTTTTAGCATTCAAAGCCCTAACTTTCATGCAGCACGCTAACATTATTTGTTTTCATTACCTCCTCTTTGAAATCATTTTGGCGGGAAATAGTTCATTTGCATATCCGGCCATAGTGAGGGCTCGAAATTTAGATACAAGCATTTTTGAACTCCACAAGGGAACTCTCGAATAAGTTTAGAGCATTTCAAACCAAGCCACAAATAATACAGTAGAATGGGCCACAATTCAAATTCTGAAGCTTGACTGATTTTGCTATAGAATACCCTTTCTCAGACAAAATTTGATACCCTATCGTAGCCTCCTCTGCAGGCAAAGCTTGAAACAAAACGAAGAGACCCGCCTACCCAGGGTGACATGACTGGTCCAAACCCTTCGATATTTGGCAGGCAACACTTGTGACTTTGACGCTTGTGTTCAGCTTCTTGCACTGCATGCTTCACCGCATGACACCCAAGCCTTTTCTCTTCTTTTCCTTTCAAGCGTTGCCTACTGAGGAGGGTTATCCCTATCGCAGCCCTTCAGCAATAGTGATACCCTTATCCATGGTACCCTCAATGCAACACATACAGCTGATTGCGTTTGACCATTTTACCCTAACAGTTCGAATCAGGGGCGTAGCCAGGGGGGGCGATTTTCCCATATATTTACTGTATTTGCTGAAGGAAATTTGAACATTTTCGTCCCGTGTTTTCACTATCCCCCCCCCCCTTCAGAAATTCCTGGCTACGCCGCTGCGAATGTTATATTTGAACGTTTGAAAGTTGCGTTTCTAGGATGAAACGAAACATTTGTATGGCGAACCAAAGAGTTCTGTCCTCTCTGATTTGTCAATGAGAAATGCACATGGCGGTTGCCCTTGGAAACGTCCGACTTTTTGTCTCACAAAGCAATTTTCAAACGTAACGTGCGAACTGTTAGGGTAAAACAGTCAAACACAATCGGCTGTAATGTACAAGTGTGCAATTGGTGCTAATTCGCACTGTTATTCTTTGGTTGGTTTTGATGTCCTCTAGATATCACAACTGGATGCAATCTCCAGAATTGTTGGCACAAACTGCATCTGAACGTCTCACCTTAGAACAAGAATATGAGATGCAACAGACATGGTTCCAGGATGAAAATAGTAAGAAATGCAAATTTGATTGCATTTCTGGTTCATCAGAAGTGCACCAGAAATGTCTAATCCAAAACAGAGATCCTTTCATGAGAAAAGCTGATTTTCATGGTACATGGTACATGTACATGGTACATGGTACATGTATGAGACATCCATGGCAAATCTGAACACTTCCCATCCTTGTGCCATGGGAAAATCAGATAATGAATGGGTTTCACCAACAATTCCCCTAGGGGTTGCTTGGTAATTGTGATTGAGCTGGATTAGCCACCAGGGACCCAAGCTCATATTTCTGACTCAAAAATGTTTAAGAAATTGTAAAAAAATCCACGATACTTACCTGGCTGTTAGAAGTGTTTGTCTTCATAAAAAAAATCAGTTAACCTCCCCTTCCTCTACATAGTTAATTATTATGTATAATAATAATTGATAATGATAATTGATGTCAATGCTTTTCTAACAGAGTGTACTTTTATTGTCTTGGACAAGAAAATATGGACAGAAAAGGAAGGATCAGAATCAGGTAAAGTATTCTAAATTGAATGATTAACGTCAGCATTACTGTGCAATATGTTCTATTTTCTTAAGGTATCACAGTACTATCTTATCTTTTCATATGTGACTGGTCCATTCATTTCTGACAGATTAAATTGATGGTGCATTGTACTGCAGATCTCAGCGAACTCTTGTACTGCCTTGAAAATTCATGCCTCTACCACACCCACAACTCATTCGTCCATGTTTTGTCTAGATTGTGTAATGCTTCTGTCTGCTGACGTTTTTTGGCGGGAATTTACCATGAATGAAAACCATAAACAAGACATATTATTTTAGGCAACCCATCTTAGTAATTTGTACTTAAGTATACTTTGAGGGTTGATTGTTTGCATTTCGAGCTTAGGCCTTATAAGTTCATTTGGCGCTGTTTGTTTGATGCTTTTGCAGCCTTCCAAGAAAATCCTGTGAAATCAGCAGACTGTTGAAATTCAAATGAGCAAAGGAATGTAGGCAAACTTGTAGATGTTTGTGGGTGTGGTAGCATTTCAAACACAATGCAACAGTTTGGTGCATAGTAATACACAATTAATATTGCTTACATTTTGCTCACATCCCCCCCCCATATTTTTATAGATAGCATGGCTGGTGATGTCAACTTGTTCTTTAATAATGATGAGAATCCACAAATAGCAGAAATAGAGATCATGATTGCAGGTATTGTAACTCCATTTACATGACTAGTTAATAATATGATAATCCTTGCTTTGCTAGTTTTTTACATATATATCTTAGTAGATGGTTTTTCGTTTAATACGGGCAGATATTTTATGAGTTGTGGACACATGTTTGCGAGCCCCGAATGGGTGAGGACAAATTTGAGAAATGAGAAAAACGTCCGCCAGTATTACATGAAAAAACATCTAATGAGTTATTTATTATGCGACAAACAAAAATATTTCATTTCTTTTCAAGATCCACTAGAAAACGATCTAGCATACGATCGGGAAGCCGTTCAACTGTGCATGCAAAACCGGTTTAGTGTAATACAGCTACCCGTACGAAAATTTACAGCCTGACACGACCAAAATCCAGCGAAATTCAGGCCAGAAAACGAGATATGAGCGAGATTTAGAGCGAGACACAGCGAGACATCTAATTTGTCTCGCCTCATGAGGCGAGCAATACTTTTTTCTTGCTCCTTTATCGGCGAGATTCCAAGCAAACAGAGCGTGACACAGCAAGGCACACGTTAAGGAGATTTCTATCTATGGGCAAGACAAATGTCTCTCTCTGTTGCGCCGGTATTTCAAGCGGGAATCCACCGCGACACGGCGAGACAAAGTCTCAGCACACATTAAATCCAGTTCTTCTCCAAATTCGTCGACACTTTACTGTTAGCTGATCATTTTCAGATTCTATCCTGAGGCGTCTCAACGGTTTGTTTCTGGTTCTGATCTAATTTCTGTGCAAAAACCTTTCTCTAAAGACACTTCCGAATCCTCAGCTCGATATATCGGGTTTTGAAAACGTGATTCTCCGCCGCTTGTCAACCTCACTTGATTTCCTCCTCTTGTTGGTCTCGCTTCTTTTCTTCGATTAAGCATCGCGCATCTGAATACTAAAAGTAGAAGGAATGCACCTTCTGATAGCATTCTGACAAGCAGAACGTGTTCATCATATTTGCCATCGTAGACGCGCTCACTGATTGGCCACATTGATCGGGTAACCCTATACACACAATTCAATTCGAAAGGCGGGGAGTCAAATTGCTTTTCCGTTGAAACGCTACTCGTCCTTAACTCTGGCGAGCGGTTAAAGTACAGTGTATCTTGACAATTTTTGTGCAGGCTATCGTTGTGTCTATTTCACAAAGGACAACAGTGTCGGTGTTTTACCAAACATCTGTGGTAAAGTTCAGGAACTACACTTTGTAATGTGCACTCACCGTGAACTGGGGAGACGCTGAATTCAGTGGCGGTATCGCGTTATCCTCTCTCAGGTTCGAGCACAAAGTAAGTGAGTTTATATTAGTGTTAACTGAATGATCATCACCTTTCTCAGATTATTAGAGTGTGCTCAGCCTTTCTGACTCGGACCTCATGAGTTGAACTAAATATTATATGTTTCTCTTTTAGGATATCTGTTCTGCGGTCTGCATTGCGAACAAATCTGGGAACAACACCCCCGGAAAGTTCATATTTACTCGCAAGAAGGAAAAAGCGCAAGCCACCCGAAATGGAATGAACTGATAAGTGAACTTATAACTCTAAATCCATTTTGCGACTGCAATGGTGGACACTTTATATTCCAAGAAACTCTAGAAATATATAGCAAAGCGTTTCCTCCGTGGAGTTTTATAGTGAAGCATTTTCGTGGAGCTAATCGCAGTTGCAAAAGCATTTTGCCAAGTGCGCAGTTGATAATGTAAAGTATTTTGCCGAGTTTCGCAGTTTAATATGTGAAGTGTTTTGCCGAGTTTCGCAGTGTATATTGTGAAGTGTTTTGCCGAGTTTTGCAGTGTATATTGTGAACTGTTTTTGCCGAGTTTCGCAGTTAATAATGTGAAGTGTTTTGCCAGGTTTCGCAGTGTGAAGTGTTTGTGCCGAGTTTCGTAGTTTGTTATGCAAAGTGTTTTTGACGAGTTTCACAGTTTATTATGTGAGGTATTTTTGTCAAGTTTCGCAGTTTATAATGTAATGTATTTTACCGGGTATGTTAGATTTCTGTGCATTGTGTTGCTATTATCCGCTTGTGTTTTCCAAGTGTTTTGCAACTAAATATGATCAACTATTTATAGCGGTCACGCGACGCGATTGTGGATGAAAATCGAGCAGCAGGAATCTCAACGAGACAAGCGGTCCAAATGTCACGGCGTGACAATGTCTCGCTCCATTCTCGTTCTTTTTTCGTCCATTTTGTCTCGCTCGTGTCAGCCAGAGTTTCGTCTCGCCGTGACATGCTGTGTCTCGCTCTAAAGTCTGGCTGGAATTTCGCTGTTGTCTCGGTCGGAATTTTCGTACGGGTTTTGCCTAGTAATACGGCTCCATATCTGCACTCAATTTAACCTTATACATGTGTATGGTATAATGATGTCACAGTCATATTATAATAGAACAGGTTAATATTTTATCAGTTTTGTCTTCAAGCCCTGTCATGACTTTATAAGGGAGTACATCAATTGTATTTTACTCAGTTTTATCAATATTTTCATGTTTTTCTCAGAGCCCTCCAGTCGTGGCAGAGGTTTGGGTTCAGAGGCCCTAATGATGATGATGTCATATGGTGAGGTTTTTATGAGGTTATTGTCTTTTCAGAACTGGAACCCTATTAAGAATTTTCAGATAAAAATCCTTCCTAACATAATGGTTTACTTCTTAGGTGTAAAACAACTGAATGTCCAGATGTTCACAGCAAAAATTGGTTGCAGCAATACTCCAAGTTTGACACTGTTCAACAAACTTGGATTCAAAAAGGTTGGTTGTTTGCCCGCACTGCCAGTTTGTGGGTGAAAAAGCTGAGGAGTTCATGGTCGTGGCTGTCATCATGGATGTGCATGAAATTATGAGTCTGGGGTGGATGAGCTACGCCGATATCAAAATCTCACCAGGTTTTCCACTGTAAAAAGACCACTATCCAACTAGAAGCAGGCTCGGTATGGGGGGAAGTGGTGTCTGAATATTTTTTTTGGAGGGGAGGAGGGGTATAAATAATTTCCAATCTGCTACATGACTCTCTTTTATTCTATATATTTTTCAGGGTTCCACCACCCATGTACACTGTGCTTGGTGCCTGAATAAACTTGTGTTGTCTTGTCTTGGTATTTTTGGGGGTGTTCATTAAGAGCCTCTGGTATATTTTTTGGTTGAAAAATATTGAGCTCCAGCTGACATTTCTATGGTCTTGGGCCCCAAGCATGCAAATATCATACCAAAATGTAATAATGCAAAGAAGGTTACCATGCTTACATGTAAATCATTTTATTTCCTCATTTTTTTCAGGTATCTGTAAGTGAAGTATTTCAAGAAGTTACCCTACATCTTCCCATCTCAGAGTCAACTCTAAATCATGTGACCAATGCTACCAGTCATGTACTAGAGAGAACATACCCACTGATGTTTTCCTCATCTTGATAAATCCTGAATGTTGTTAGTCTTTCCTGCCTGGCTGTCATTGAGAAATAGTTGTTTGTTTGCACTGTAGGATAAACATTCCCTGCTAGCAGAGGCTTTATGCTTTATGTTCAAGTGACCCTGTAAACATTTGTGACAACTGTGTTTCATAATCAGGGACGTACATGTACCTGACTGATTTAGCCAATTTTGCAGGTTGCTGTTAGTTTACATTTGGAGCATATAATGCTTGAACAGTGTCCTGTGGCTCAAAAATTAAATTAAAAATGAAATTATAGTCCAGTGCAGATTTTTAAAAAGCAGATTTTAAAAGAACATAATGTTTGAGACACTTTAAGTAGCGCTCTGTCCAAGAACGATAGCGTGAACGGCTATGGGGAATTTGAGTTATGCTTTGTGTAAATTTTAAATTGTTAATTTCTAAAAAACTAATTGGCTTAGTCAACAAATCCTGGCCTTCTGATTGGTTGATTTGTTTTTGGCCGATTTCGTAGCGAAATACTTCGTTTGCAGTGCTGAATTCTTTCCGAATAGGTCTTCCGGATATTTCATAGCATTTCGTTGCTTCAAGAAGAAAATCGAGTGTGAGCATCACTAGACGACCACTGTTTCCGCGGCCCTATTGTTTCCGCTATAGTTCTAAGACGGAGCGCTACTTAAACAGAGTGACATGATACTTTTTAAAGTATGTTAATTTGTACACCGTCTGTATAGAGTGTTTTCACATGACTGTCATGAAAGCAATTTATGAGTTATTCACTATCCAATCAAATGCGATAGTAATTCAACAACAAACCAATCAGAGAGTGAAGTGATTCATAATCCCCCGCAATGTGATTGGCTGAATGATCAAAGATCATGCCCTCGACCAATCACATACCAAAGCAATCGCAATTACCGAGTAATAATGTAATTACTCACGACAGTCATGTGAAAACCGCTCTAATATCAGATAGATAAGATGAAGGAGCTTGCTCTGAAAACGATAGTAAAATATACAAACCTAAACTCAAACTGGCTCTTTATATTTTAATTTGCTCCCCGCTCAACCAAATAAAAAAGAATAACCTTTTAATAATTAACCACTTATCAGAAGTATTTCAAACTTTATTGCTCATTTAATTCTCACTGTAATGAATGAATTATTAAATTGTAAGTATGAATGGCAACTTACTAAATAATGAGTTTTTGATATAATGTGAAAAATGGACTAGCATTGAATACTGGTAACAGGAAAATAAATTTGTGCTAAAGGGACAAGTTGGACGTAAATACACTGAATCAGTACCTGGAAACCAGAGGCTTGAGGTCTGCCAGCTCTGAGTTTCTAGAGAAACAACACAAATGCGAACGGCAGAGTTTCAGGCTCTGGTCCCCAGGGTACTGAATCAGGGGCATCCTCATGATGGCCAAAAAAGGGATTTCAGGAACCCCTGGAACACCTCTCTGAATTGCACTTAATAATGAGCATCTACACTAGCTTATCAACGATGATGATTTGTTTACAGTATTAATGTAATAATTGTTACATAGGCCGATGTACACTTTCTGTTTCTTGCTCACACACAGTTTTTTCACTTTCTGTTGGGTTCATAAACAAAAGGAGGAAAAGTTAAAGAAATGTAGTAAGTAAATGTAGCAAAACGCATGATACCTTAATGTACTTTAGTTTGAAATCAGATTATATTCAATTAATAAACTGGACCACATTATGCAAAGTTCCATTTAATCTTATCAATAAAATTGTTTCTGCATATTATTTGTACATAAATATTGTAAATATTTTTTGTTCATCATCAACATTTTCGACTCTTGCTTGCTATGCTGTTATACATGTAATGTGTATTGTAAACCTGTATGACTGGTTTAATCAGTTGTAGTGAGATAAAAAAGTTAAAAAGACAGAATATAAAGAGTGACCATATTATCTGTGGCGAGTGACCACTATTGTTCACTTTGCAACTAAAAAACTAAACATATAAGCTAGTCTAAAAATATCTAATGTTGTAGCTATTTCTTCTGGGTTGCCTTAAATTGTGCAATGAAAACTTTTTCATTAACTTCTTATTAATCAATTTCCAAATGGTGACTGTTAAATATGTTATTTTTGACTGTATGGCCGACTTAACATAGCCTTTTGTACTATTTTCCAACAAGCTTATTGGAGACTCTAAAAGGTAATGGAGTGGTTCACAAATGTTACTTATCTTGTGAATTTCATAGTCACAAAAAGTATTAATTTTGTGCACTAATACTGTTTAAGGTGCAATTGTGATGAATCAAGATTAGGTCTTTGCCTTCCAAAGTCCTTGTGACAAGACAAATTCATCAGGTAACTTTATACAAAACATTTGTATGTAATACTTGAAGGTAAAATAGTAAATCTCTGAAACTATTGTACAATTTTGTTTTAGTCAAATCACACTAGTAGGTCAATTTGTATAGCCAAAATCGTTTTCTGGTCTGGTCATTTGCGATTTGCTGGCTTTCAAATCCAACACTTTTTGCTACAAGTAGGCTATAACTACTACTAGTGGCTCAACCAATCAGAACGCAGCATTGACAATAGACCACTAGTGTGATTTGGCTAATAGTACCACCTCTTAGATCCTTAGACTATAAGGACTACGTTTATTACAGTTTTAAACCATGAAAAGGGGGGGGGGGGTGCGTCCGCAGCCAACACACCTCCCCTGCATCTGGTTTGGCTCTTCTATTTTAAGGCCAAAGAAAATTCCCTCCACTCCGTGCGTCTGAGCCGCAACCGGCAGTAGGCCTGTCCCGATTGCGCTGGGCATTTTTGACACTTTTTCGAATTTGGAGCACTATTTTAAATTTCCAGCACTCTTGAGCAGTTAATTGAGTTTTGTGTGAATAAAGTCTCTTCTATTCTATTTTTATACTATTCTATTTTATTCTCGAATGACTGTGAGCAACTTTTCGAGCACTATTTCTAAATTTCAAGCACTTTTTAAAGAAATCGAGCACTATTTGAGCACTTTTTTTGCTGTATTATTTTGAGCACTTTTTGGCGATTTCCAGCGCAATCGGGACGTGCCTAACCGGAGCGTCAGCCGAAAGGCTTTTCGGATCCGAGCGCGATAGCGATTGTACCCTGCGAGCAGAAGAGAGGAGGAAATCACTGCTCGCAGGTTATAGCGATTGCGTGCATCTCTGGCTCACCCGCGAATAACAAACAGCAGAACCTGCTATGATTTTGCCCCTTGTTGATTGACCCTCACCTTTTTGTGTCTCATCATTGTGTGTCATCATTTGTTTTGATGAGACACGTATGGTATTCTTTTGTCACTCTACGATTTTCAGTTTCAATCGCTTCTCTTGAAAATATAGCAAATTTCCACAGGAAACATTTTTGCAGTGAAACTAAAATCTCAGATAAATACATCGCTACTCCCTTCCCACGCCAAAAAAGTGTGCTTTTTGAATTGCCCAGTCCCATTTTTTTGTGGAAATTCAAAAAGTCGAAGTGAAAGCCCTTAATTATCTTGCGCTTTGATTCAAAACACTGTGGTTCGGTGTTGAGTTTGTTGAGGGAACAAACAGCTCGCTACAGCTCGCTTGCGCTGCTTCGATTCAGCATTAATGTAAAACTTTCCAAGCTTTGACACAGTGATAAAACTCATGTTCCGTGGTAAAACAATTTCCCTTCGAGCCAGTGAAGTAAATGCCCAAATCGATTCTTCTGTTTTGTACAATCTCTTTTAGGGTATTACAGGTAAAGTTTTTGTTTCGCGCTGCGCAAATTCAAAGCCTGGATTTTGCTTCATTGCCCACTGGAAGCCAGTTGACTGCACTAGGTGAAATAGGGCAAATACATGATTGGTTCACAGGGCTCGAAATTAAGAAAAAATATTGTGTTCTGACAACTTTATAGTAAATTAATAAAAATTCAGGCGTAAATAGGTTAGAAGAACACTGCGAAAACTGAAAACACAGTCGTCATTCTGCGCCTAGGTGAAAAAGTTAGGCGTGAAATGAAATTTTTAGGCGTATTTGCGCCTGTTTCGGGCGTAGTTCAGAACGGAAAAATCTTGAAATCGCGCTGCGCGAAACAAAGAATTCAGCCGTAAATACCACAAATTCCATATCTCATTATTTTACCTTTGTAGTCTCGCAGTAAATTCTACACGCGATTTTCGCTTTCCGTTTCTCTATCGATATATGTTTTCTATGTACATAATTACAGTAATATTTAAACACTAAAAATAATTTATCGTACAATTACTTGAGTCCCAATTCATACGTCGTGCCAACGTCGTGTCGTATCTAGTTGCCTGTGTAAGTCGACTTTAATGCAATAAGATCTACTTTGGTCAGACGTCGACCTTCATGTGCCGATCCCAATCAGTAAAACTTACCGAAACTTGTCTGCTAATTTATGCATTCAGTTCGGCACAGCACAGAGCTCAACGTTTGAAACGGCGTCGAGCTTGTGCTTTGCCGCATGATTGACGATGTCGAGTTAACTTCGCGTCGAACATAATTTGTCGCGCCGAACTGAATCGGATTCAGACGTCGCGGTCTTCCTGTAAAAAATACGACCTATTTATTTTGACACGACATTGGCGCAATGTATGATTTGGGCCTGACACCAAGAGAATCGCGGAGATTACGGAGAAGCCTGTGATGGTAGCATCCTCCAGAGCAGTGTTTGTCCCACTAAACGTCTGTTGATTTCCGCAAGCGCTAACGCAAACCGCAAACATTTTTGTGGCGATGGTGTTTGTGGAAGGTTTATTTTTCTTTTCTTTGAATTGTTCTCTTTGAGCACTTGTCCGTTTGGTCGTTTTTGTATCTTCTTTTTTTCGAATGTTGTAAGTCGCTTGATTTCGATGTTTTGTCGGCAGACTTGGGGCTGGTGCGAAACAGCGGTTGTTTGTTCTAAGATTTTGAAAAGACAAGCAAAATGTGTTTTTTCCTTCTGAATAATATACAGTAAAGTGGATTAAGAACACTCAGGCTGAAATTTGGTCAAAAAGGCACCTTATAAGACATGCATCCTGAACAATTGTTCTTGTATAAAAACAAATTGTTCTTTTATAAAGCAAATAGGTGCCAGTTAGGTTCGAGTACAGTAACCCACTGTGGTAGAGTACTGAGTAGATCAATATGTGCTAGACCATTGCACACAGAGTTCTACAGCAGGTATACTGTATGGGGAGTTCCAGGGTACATTGGGCAATTCCAGAAAATAAAGGTACCCCCCACACGGGCGGCATTTGGAAATTCCGATGGGATGGGGGGGTTTAAGAGCTCGGAATTCTGATTGCAAGGGGGGGTTTTCGAAGCTGGATTTCTTTAACCTGCTCGGAATTCTATATGCATGGGGGGGTAAACCATTTTGGAAATTCTGGATGCATGGGGGGGTCAAAAACTAGTGCCGCCCGTGGGGAGGGTACCTTTATTTTCTGGAATTGCCCATTTAGCAATTGTTTTTAGACTTGACATTCTTTATTTGACTGTTGGTAGTGTATGCAGTATTCGATGTTTAAGAAACAATTTTAAGAACACCTTAAGAACATTTTCAGGCTGATTTTGCAGGAAACACCCAATGTACAAGAACAAAATCAGCCTGCATCCCCAAACACCTGTTCTTTTATGCGAGTTTTTACTGTTTACTGTTTACTGGTTTATTTACGAACACGAGATGTATCAGTCATAGCATGCTTGCAGGCGTTGGAGAGTAGTTTTAGACCCCGTCCACACTACACCGTTTTCAAACACCGTTTTCAAACGAAAACGGATACTTTTTGCTCCGTTTTCAAAAAGATTTGCGTCTACACTTATCGTTTTCGTATTGTTTTCGCCCGTCCACACTACAACGAGTATCCGTACGAAAACGCTGGTACTGGTATGCATTTAGTGCGCATGCTCAAATAAGCTCAACGCTCAAATAAACTCAACGGGTTTGCTGTGTTGACGTCATCGTTTTCAGATAGCATCGTTTTCACCCGTCCACACTAGAAAACAGCGTTTTCAAACAGTTCCGTTTTCAAATCGCTCCACTCTGGAGAGCGTTTTCGGATTGATCCGTTTTCGGTGATCGTTTTCGGCGTTGAAGTGTGGACGATAGCCGTATCCGGAAATGATGGTCACGCAAAAGCAAAGTCGGGTTTTTCGACCTAAAAACTTCCTGCGGGAGCAGGCTACTTAACGCCAAAAAGGTGAATTTGCTGACAGACGGACAGGTGGGCAGACAGCATGACAGACTGACATACAGTCAGACAGGCAGACCTGATAACATATAGATAGACATACAGACAGATCGACAAACAGGCAGACAATACGCCAGACAGACGGACATGCATGTGGACAAACAGCATGACAGACAGACAGACAGCAAGGCAAACAGACAGACATGATGACAGGTAGACAGACATACAGACAGATTGACAAACAGGCAGACAATATGCCAGACAGACGATAGGCATGTGGACAAACAGCATGACAGACTGACATAGGCAGACAGCATGACAGGCAGACAGACATGATGACACACAGACATACAGTATGACAAACAGACATACAGGTGGACAAACAGCATGACAGACTGACATAGACAGATAGCATGACAGGCAGACAGACATGATGACAGATAGACAGACATACAGACAGACAGTATGATAAACAGACAGACAGGTGGACAAACAGCATGGCAGACTGACATAGGCAGACAGCATGACAGACAGACATGATGACAGATAGATAGACATACAGACAGTATGACAAACAGACAGACAGGTGGACAAACAGCATGACAGACTGACATAGACAGACAGCATGACAGGCAGACAGACATGATGACAGATAGACAGACATACAGACAGACAGACAGTATGATAAAGACAGACAGGTGGACAAACAGCATGGCAGACTGACATAGGCAGACAGCATGACAGACAGACATGATGACAGATAGACATACAGACAGTATGACAAACAGACAGACAGGTGGACAAACAGCATTACAGACTGACATAGACAGACAGCATGACAGGCAGACAGACATGATGGCAGATAGACAGACATACAGACAGACAGTATGACAAACAGACAGACAGGTGGACAAACAGCATGGCAGACTGACATAGGCAGACAGCATGACAGACAGACATGATGACAGATAGACATACAGACAGTATGACAAACAGACAGACAGGTGGACAAACAGCATGGCAGACTGACATAGACAGACAGCATGACAGGCAGACATGATGACAGATAGATAGACATACAGACAGTATGACAAACAGACAGACAGGTGGACAAACAGCATGACAGACTGACATAGACAGACAGCATGACAGGCAGACAGATCGACATACAGTATGAGATACAGACAGCATGACAGACAGGCCGACATACAGGCAGACAGACAAACAGACATCATGACAGACAGACAGCTTGACAGACAGACAGACAGCTTGACAGACAGACAGCTTGACAGACAGACAAACAGGCAGATTGATAGCGACAGACAGTTTGACAGACAGACAGACTGATGTTACCGACAGATTGACTGACAGGCAGACACCGCTATCTCAAGCTACAGTAGATACAGTACAGTCAGTACAGACCTTAAAAGAATTGTCCGTTCTGTGGGGACTGCCTCCATTTTGTTGTCTCTCACTAAGCGCCCGTGACTGTCTCCTCATTCCAACACGATAACCTGACAGGACGAAGCACGAGAAAAGTGTTCGCGTATTGCGTTATTCCCGGTTTGTGTGAGTATTACCGGGGTGTAACTATTCATGACAAAATATAAAAAAACTTGGGGCTTAAGAAATAGAATACAACATAGGTGGACGAAACCACGTTCATCGACGAAAACTATGCAAACATGACAGCAGATTGTCCGAAAATGTCCGTGAACTCCGTGGAAATTTCGAACTTACCAGAAAACCGCTTGCCTCCTATGCGCCTGCAGTCTGGGGAAAAAACATGTCCGCATGCGCATGCGCGACTCGTCGACGCGACCTGCAATAACAGAGAACGTGAGCTGTGACATATGCCGTGTCGTAAATTTGCTGATAGAACACGTTCTTTCGAATTTATAGAGATTTGAATACATTGGAGCCCTCCTTCGCATGTAGCGGCACAGAAATTGAGGGAGAGTTTGGTCGGAGAGGGGAAAATCGAGCCCCCTCTGAATTTGCTCTGTTCTGCATTTTCTTTCGAAAAAAGACCCATAAAAAATGCTGTACCAGATCGTGTTGTCTAAGCTGCGCCCCGAATTTGTTCCGATATAGATAATTCGGGATGTCAGAAAATTTCAGTCTAAAGCCTGGTTTCCATATAGTCTTATCTGTCTCATCAGTCGACCGTGAAACAATGAGAATTGGAATTATTCTTTTGTTTCACGGTTGACTGATACGACAGATAAGACTATATGGAAACTAGGCTTCCTTAATGTATCAGTCAATTCCAGCGGTGACCATGCCCCCCCCGGCATTTGGTCATTTCTAAAAATAAAACTGAAAATTCCCCGCCCCCGGCTAGCAAAAATGCAGAATACCCCACGGCGGGGAACACAAAAAGCGGAAAAATGCCCCACCCCCGGGACGAGAAAAAGACGGTAACTCTGCGTGACAAAGCTTCACAACAAAAACTTCAACTCCATTTATACTGTCCGAGCATTTGCAATTCGTTTTTTTAATGTACTTTAGTTTTCTCGTCTTTGAACGAGTTCTCATTTCACTGAAAGTGAGACAAAATATAAATAAAGAAGTGACATTCCTAGGCCATTCGCGGTTGTAGCCATTTAGCTGCATCTCTCAATGCGAAATTTACCTTTATTCTATTTGCAGAGCAACTATTTCGCAGTTATGTTAATTGACTTTTTGCGGAATTGGAACTCTGTTTATAGTGTCAATTCATTTTTATGTTTTTCCACTGAGACGAAATTGCGAAATCTGTTTCTTCTCTATAGAAGACGTTAACTGTGAAATGTGCAAATGTGTCAGTCTCCAAACGTGGTGTATACGGGCCATACTCTGCATTATATTTTATGTGGCGTTATTTTCTGTAACTGGGTTGTAGTTCGCAAAACCCGACGCGCTTGAGATGAGAAAACCAAAGTTCCCCACCCCCCTCCCCCGGGGAAAAACAATTCCCGACCCCGGGGCCAGCAAAATTTTCAAAATTCCCCACCCCAGGGAAGGCACTGGTGTGCAAATGCCCCACGGTGTCCGGGGGGGGGGGGGATGGTCACCGCTGGAATTGACTGATACATAACGGCAAAGGTTTGGGTGCAAAGCACAAAACGATGCAGAGAAATAGGCATTGCGCCTTCCTTTCTGTCAAAACGACAAAGGTTGATTACGAGAGCCGGTTTTCCAGTGAAATATTTAACTCGTTAGTTTAGAAGGCCCCCGAGCATTCGAGTGCAGCGAAGTGTGTTCGTAAAGTATCAAAGCAATCACTACAGAAAGTGTAGATAAATTTCACAAATTAATTCGTCGATTTAGGTGAGCACTAAAGTAAAAACGCAATTTTCGAATTTTTATATGCTTAGCATATTGGCCATTTTCTTTTATCGCCATTTGAAAATCTTTCAAATCAAACACTTATACGAGTTAACGTACGTTATTCGTATGTTCTAGAAAGCCCTACCCTGCCCAAGAAAACGCTGGTGTTGAAGACAAAAGCCCGAATAGACAAATTTACAAGCCATCAAAAGATTCAGGACTGGAAACCTACGTAGGCGTATTCAAGGTCTTTCCAGAGGTAAGCAACGATAGTGCCGTTTCTTAAACGACATTAAACTAATGCTGTTTTTGCTCGCAGAGCAACTAAAATAATACACTTTCGAAATCAGTTGCGTTTGCGAGACAAAAAGCGCGCGAAAACAGAAATCGGTTTGCTCAGCGAAGGGGTACATGTACAAAGACTAAAGGCGGCTTTGTGCACGCCGAGGATTTTGACATCCGATTGTAGTAAATTAAATATGGAATACTAGGTGATTGCCAAACGAATACAAAATACAGTATTAGATTTTTTGTGAATCAAAGTAGTCATTTTGGGATTAGAATTGTTTTGGTTTGGAATTAAAAATGATAATGCCCATGTTGTCAGAATTTGGAAATTTTGTCCGCCAAATTTGTAAACAACAATAACGCATTACGAGCGCTCCGGTCTTCAAGTTAGGAGCACATTTAAGCGTAAATGTCAATACACTTTTGGCTATTTCAAGGGTAAAGATGTAGGGGACAGAAAATACCTTTTTGGTTTACGGTTTATGTAGGGTAAATGAAGCGATGAAGGTTGGATTACATTAGCGCAAGTCACGGCATATCGTACATTGTACAAGCGCTCTTACTACTACCACTGACCCTTTGTCACGACCAGCTCGTACGCTACCACTGCACTTTCAAACCTCTTTAAATAGACGATTTCTGCTTTGACAAGTAAAGAAAATATCACAGAACATACCTTATTACTACAGGCGATGCAGAGCTTCAGCATTTTCTAAAAGATTTATAATTTTAATCGAAAATTTTCACGTTTTCTTTCGTGTTTTCCCCGGTGCGTTGAAAGTGTCAACACGGCCTCCGGAGTTCGTTATACAAAGGAGGCTATTTTGGACTCGATCCAAACATTGTTAGAATATTAGCATAATAATGAGCTTTATTCGCTAGGCCAATCACAACCCTCATCAAGGGAATCAGTTTACAAAATACGTCACCTGAATATGCTAATATTTCCAAATATTTCATGTAGCGATAAAATGCAAAGGATTTTTATAGGTTCCTTTTCTCGCCTATAATTAATCATGTTAATGTCATCTGTTATTACTATTATTATTGACTATTACTATTTGGTGCCACTTTTATTTCAATGCCATGTTTTGGCAACATTTTGTTGCACCGAATTTGTCTGACACCTCCAGTTAAAGAATTGAAACCTTTTCTGCGGTGAAGATGGCTGCAGTGCATGGCAACTTAGTATCGTTTTAGGACCGACTTAGTCCACACCGGGCTCGCTGGCCCATTCCACTATCAAAAACACAGCAAACCGAAAGTCATGTCGGCGCCATGCCACGAGCTTCAACTTTTTTCTCTCAAACGTTTCCATGATCACACTGAAAAAAAAAAAAAACGAAAACAAAAACAACATGTTTTCCACTATACTTTGTTAACTTCCTGCGATCAGAGCTTTCTTTCTGTCAGCAAATTTAACTGAAAAATCGCGCGAAAGGAGGGTCGTGTATGAAGAAATAAGTGAAAAACAAGATTAACATTCTGTAACATACACACATCGGCATCAGTCTGGCCAAGACGGAACATTAATATAGTCTATTACCGGCAACCATGGACTGAGCTGTTTCTTACTTGTTTCTTACTAGCCAAAAAGTTCCACTAATAGAATATCGGCTCGCATAAGCCAACGCGACTCTGAACAGTTTCTGGCTTTTTAGGGATAATTTCAAAGAAATGACGAATTATTAGCCTGAAGCAACTTGAAAACTATAGTCTGCGAGGTTTGTGGATATATATTTGACCTGCTCGAATATTTAGCTGATAATCTAAAGGACGAAAATGTTAGGGGAGAATGAATCGTCCCGAAAATTAATCCAGGTCTAACTTTTTTAAAGAGGCATTTTTCGGGTTAAAATTTAGTTCAATTCACGACAAGTAAGCAAAATATTCGTCTAAGTTTGTTAAAAAGTCTTTCAACTGCCAAATAAGTACATTTGGAGTTTGCGGATGGAATCGGATTGCGAATTTGCCTGTTTGATTTCGTACCGGGCTGAACAGTTTTCAAACTTGGAAATTTAACAACGAAAGCTATTGAAAATCTTAGGCTGCCCGAGCACGGGCACTTATTTTTATTTAGTATAATTACTCAAGCGATTCCGCGCGCTGATTGGTCGAGACGTTCGGAATATTTTGCTATATTCACCTATAGGTGAATATAACATTGAAAGCATTGGGATCACGCGCGCACTTTATTACGAGAAACTAAAGAAATACCCCTAAACCCGATTTTTTTTGTCAAACTCTTAAAAGTCGCTTAAGTAATTATACTAAATTCGTCTCCGTGACTATTCGCCGATATTTACGTCGCCTTCGGCGACTAATTGTTAAGTGTCAGCCTTGTTTTCGTTTTTTTCTTTCGTCAGCACGTGTTTGCAGTACTCTACCTGTTTGTCACACTTTGCCGTAGCAAACGTTTGACTGCTGGGAACATAGAGGATATTACATGGCCGCGCGGAGATACGAATTTTATCTTCGAGTGCTTAAAATTTAGCGAACGAGGGAGATTTAATTTTAACACGAGAAGATAAAATTCGTATCTCCAAGCGGCCATGTAATGTGCTATTTATTATATAAACAACAGTGAAATACCAAATCGACATTTATTTTACGAAATTCTGAAAACTAGAAAGCTGAACTGTGAAGATAAAATCCAGTGTTTTACTGGGAAATACGCCACTCGTAGATCTCATATGAAGCTACATCCGGGACCTGAGTGACATATTTTCCATATCCTCACTAGTGAGATATCGGTCAAAACAAAAGTGCTTGGAAATCAATTTGGAATATTTTTTTCTGGTTTGTCTATATAATAAAAAGAAAATTACACGGTGGCTTGAAGATAATATGAGTTTTATTTTCTCGTGTCAAAAACAATTTTTTACTCATTCGCTGCACTCATATTCGTAAAATATTGTTCTTGCCACTCGAAAATAAAACTCATATCTTCGCGCCACCGTGTAATATCCACTATGTACGAACGTTAAAACCGTACGGTCGCCATGTGACGCTCCAGCTTTGGTAGACGTCTGGATGTCTGGTCTCGTTTTTTTTCTTAATTTATTTCCTAATATGTAAAGCAAGCAACACAAGATAGCCTTGTGAACTATTTGATTCATTTTACACTACAGGAAACTAGATTTTTGTGATAATTTTCATGAATGACAACGAATGCCTCATTTTCTTTGAAGATGATTCGCAGTTGTCAACATGTTTTAATAAAGTTCGACATTCCCCGTTGAAAAGTTACGTTTTTCTGTGATTTCATGGGCGTAGCCAGGGGCCGCGCCAATCCCCCCCCCCCCTTTCTCGGGGATTTTCCCATACACTTACTTTATTTGCTGGAGGAAATTTGAAAATTTTCGTCCCAGGTTTTCACTATCCGGGCCCCTCCAACAAAAATTCCTGGCTACGCCCCTGGATTTATGCAGCGTATAAACATCGCTGAACGTGCATTGAAAAATATTCACCAAGTTTCAACTGGTTATTGAGCCTTGCTCATCAAGAGACGATAAACAAATACCCAGGGAGGGGCGGGCGGGGGGGGACTCCCATATTTTTTGGTCGGGGATGATCCTCGTATCTTTTATGGGTTAAAATCGTGGGTTTTGCATTAGTCTTTTTTAGGGGTGATGTTGATCTGCAATAAAATTAATGGAAGATAGGAAATTTTTGGGCTCTAAAATAGCGGCAAAACACAAGACACAGTCATTTTAAAAACCTTGTAAGAAAGGGAGAGAAAGTACTTGATGAAAATACGGTTAATTTTTCACGCCTTTTTGGTATCTTTTAAGGGTGGAACTGAAAATTCCCGACTATCATCCCCGACCCAAAAATATGGGTACAATATAGGTTTGTATTTTTTTTTTTTCGTATGTTCTGAGAGAAAGTACCTTTTCATCCCAGACTCGTCCTCTCAGTCGCTTTGTACTTTTTATGATGGGGTGTATTGCATATACCAGGAGGGACGTGAACCCTGCCGCTCGAAAAACCTTGAGACACCAAAATATTAAAATATTGGGCTTTTGAGGCAGGAAAATACCTAAATATGTCTACAATTTTCGCTGTATTTAGCGTTTTTTTAAGGTCCAGAAGCAAAAAAAAAATCGTTTTCTCAAAGAAAACCTGGAGATTTTACTTAAAAACCGGGACACCGGGAGATAAGGTAAAAGACCGGGAGACTCCCGGCAAAACCGGGAGAGTTGACGTCCCTGTACCAGGCATTACCCCTTGATAGTAACAACCTATGCATACATGTCAGTCAGTATGGCCAAGAAGGATGACCAATGCTATACGCCATAGTGCAACAGTGAGACACGAGCCCTGTGTAGACTTGTGTGCGACTTGTATGTAGGCGGCACCACATGCTTGTCTGTTCAGCCATGTATAGAACACACATAAAGCAAACCAGTCATGGTAGTGTGGGGCTCCAACAAAGGCACATCAACATGCACACCAGAACACCATGCGATCAATGTAGAAACCAGCTTGACCAGCCATGAAATGCAAAATGACAATCACCACAAGAGGCCCCCAAGATAAATCTCATGGACTGTAGCTGTTTATGATACTAGGTGCTGCTATATGACAATTATAATGTCTATGGTTACTTAAAATTACTGTGGGGAGCTATGTAAGTAAATGGTCACATTTCACTTGTATCAATGATGCAAGTAAACTGCCCAATGTATATGTTATGTTGCACATTTTATCCAACCTTCATTGTCCAGAGCACAATGATGCGAATATATCATAAGTCCACATGGAGGTGTTTCCTTCCCACTGGTAGAGACCAGAAGCACGCATGTCAGTATGGCCATGAGGGGATAGAATCCCACCATGCCCAGCCATGTCATCCTAAAAGTCAGAACCAGGAAAGGTCACCAAAATGAAACTTATAGTAATAGGTGAAAATTTATGCTAAAATTATTTAGAAAACTCATGGATTTCTGTAGATAGATCTATCAATAGATCTATATCAGGCTATAGATCTGTTAGTAATAATAGTAATACAAATTTCTACATAGTTTTGTTACACATCCTTATAGCTTATCCTTTTTATCATCCTTGATGACTGGCATTACTGTGACATTCTATGTATATGAGACTTTCGTTGGTGACCTTTCCTGTTTTGATTATTATGTATAACATGGCTGATCATGATGGGATATAATTCTATTGCTTCCTGGCCATGCTGACATGTGTGCATATGGGCTTGACAGTGGGGAGGCAACATCTCTGTATAAGACTCATATTTCACACAGTTAACAAAAGCATAGTGCACTACATTGATTTTCATAATAAAAGGTTTAGGCATATAAACATTTTTGGATTCATTTTACATGTGCTACAAAATGCAAGTAAAATGTGGTGAGCAAAATGGCGAAGAATCCAGAATGCAAAATACTCCAATTAACCATCAAACGGCCTACACGTAGCCTTTTAGAGACCTGCAATATACAACATGTCCTTGCTCTAAAGTGATGTGTCTAAATAAACATCTAAAATAGTGCGAACCCCCACCACACCCCCCTAAAACAGCCCTCCATCTTGCCCAGATTACCCATGATGCCCTTGAGTGTGTGGACTCGTCTATTTTTGGGTTTCGAGACGAATATTTTCTGCTTCATGAATTAGGGATAGGGACCGTTCATTTTTTATCAGGGAGGGGGCTGGTGGAAATAAGGGGGACTGTGTATTTTTTGGGTGCTCCTCCCCTTTCATGTCTGTATTTTTTTAGCTGGCCCCCGAAAATCCAATGTATTTTTTCTGATGACCCCCCCCCCCCCCATCTTAGTTGATATGAAAGTAAGTGTACATATAATCAAAGCTATAGCTATCGCCAACTCGTGGGTAATGAAGAGTGAAGAGGACAGGGCGGGGAAGGCTCTCATATTGAATAGGTGGGGTTGCTCATTTTAAAAAAATGAAATTTCCCGGAAAAAATCCAGGGTGTGTGTGGGGGGGGGGGGACTCCAATTTTTGGGGCGGGGGGTGCTCGTCGTAGTGCCTTTGAGGGGTAAATTTGAAAACTTTCAATTTTTAAAGATAGGTACCAGTTAGGGGTCCGTTCTAGCAAATCACGCTTGTCTGAAGCCTGAATTCAGACGTATTTTCGCTCTCAAAAAATACAAGAGAAAATTACGAGGGAAAAATCGTCTTGTTGGTACCTTTTGGGGGTAAAATCGAAGTTCCCGACGAGCACCCCCGCCCCAAAAACATGGGAGAACCCCCTCCCCCCGGAAAAAATAACATTCTGTCTGTGGAAACGGACGGGTATAAGAATCCGTGATCAAAACTGGCAATTCTGCTTTCGGCTTGTTTGCCCTTTCGATTTCCGATTTTCACCTGTTTACTTGAAATTCTAGTGTTTTTGTTATCTGAAATCGGAAATATCTGGGACTTATTTCAAGGAAGAGATTTTCAGAAAAAAGGGATATTTTTTTGGAAAAAAAAATCCGTGACCAAAACTGGCAATTCTTCTTTCGGCTTTTTTGCCCTTTCAATTTCCGATTTTCGCCTGTTTTTGAATTTTTTAGTGTTTTAGTTATCTGAAATCGGAAATATCTGGGACTTATTTTAAGGAAGAGATTTTCAGAAAAAAGGGATAGTTTTTGGAAAAAAGGCAGACTTTTTTTCAGGTTTTCCGAAAATCGGAAAAAAGTGCCACCTTTTTCATGTTTTTTTTTTTCAAATAGCTATCTTCAAAATTTCATTTTTCGATTGCCGAGATTCATAAAATTACCCCTACTTTTTCAGATTTTCTTTCCAAGAAAACTTTAGAAAAAAGTTCAAGCTTTTTTCTTAAACGTGCAATCATTTTTGCCTACTTTTCTGATCCTCTGCAAATAGAAATTGATATGTCATGGCAGTTGCATGACATTCTATTCCAAGGCCACCTCAGCTTCTCGGTCGGGAGACATGTCAGTAGTCTATATAATGCAAGGTTAATCCGAATAAAGTGAGCTTATGCTGATCCTCTTTCATTTTCTCTTCGAGCCTCTTCAGAAACAAGCGGTAGCAAGCCAAACACCTCATCACGTGGTGCACAAAAAGCGTTCACGTGGTCACTGATTTGAAACGCGTTTCGCGCGCCGGCCTCGCAAACTCGGCAATCCCTGCTATTATAGTGCCTGTTGAGCAAGCTGGGATCAGAGTTGCCTCTGTTGAGAGATGGAAGTACCCCTCGTCCATCTCTCCTGTTCTCCGACCCTCCTACCCTGCTGCCGGGGACCAGTCATCAGAGGCTGCAGCGCCCCCACCACCAGGCCTCGATAGTCACAGGAATAACGGAGAAATACCGCGGTTGTTATGTTAGACTGGGTACCCTGGAATAGAATGTCATACCTGCCATGACATATCAATTTCTATTTACGGAGGAATCGGAAAATAGGCAAAAATGATTGCACGTTTAAGGAAAGAGCTTGAACTTTTTTCTAAAATTTTCTTGGAAAAAAATCTGAAAATAGTATGGGTAATTTTCTGAATCTCGGAAATCGAAAAAAATGAAATTTTGGAGATAGCTTTTTGAAAAAACCTGAAAAAAGTGGCACTTTTTCCGAATTTCGAAAAACCTGAAAATCTCTTCCTTAAAATAAGTCCCAGATATTTCCGATCTCAGATAACAAAAAACACTAGAAATTCAAATAAACAGGCGAAAATCGGAAATTGAAAGGACAAACAAGCCGAAAGGAGAATTGCCAGGTTTGGTCACGGATTTTTTTCCCCCCAAAATATCCCTTTTTTCTGAAAATCTCTTCCTTAAAATAAGTCCCAGATTTTTCCGATTTCAGATAACAAAAAAACTAGAAATTCAAATAAACAGGTGAAAATCGGAAATCGAAAGAGCAAACAAGCCGATAGTAGAATTGCCAGTTTTGATCACGGATTTATAAGCCAGTTCCAATGTTTACATTTGAATCCAGCAGAGTTAAAAATTAATTATTGCTGAATATTAAAATCGGGCGTTTTCAATCCACAGTAAATGTATGAGCTAATTTTTGGCGCGATTTTGAAAGCTGGATTTTTCCTTGAAAGTGAAAAAAACCCGGCCTCAAAGTATTTCAATATTGTTCTCGAGAACATCATTTTTTTTTTAATCTAAAGGATTTTAAAAAAGAAAAAGAAGAAATGTGTTGACCTCAAGGTTGAACTCCGCGGACGTCTGGGGCCCGAGTAGCATGCCCGACAAAAGTCATGTTATTATCATTGTTTCACTTGTTTCCCAGACTGATAGCGAGTTTATGTTTCGGTTCCACAATATTTTCTTTTTCTAGTAAACAACTTGTTCGCCTTCGCTTCGAACATGAGACTAAGCTTGTTGTTGTTGAGGTTTCTGCTCACCGGTGTGATTTGGCGATGAATCGCTTCTTAATTCCTGTCAGAGTACCGCGCGTAGTGATAATAATCCCGGCGTAATCAATCGAACGTTCGGTAATCGAACTCAATCGAATACCAATCGTTCGATTGATTTTCGACTTGTTCGGCAATCGAACACAATCGAACTCACAGCAAAATCTTCACAATCGAACAAAATCGAACGTTCGGAAATCGAACTTTAAACATACTTAGATTTTTCTCCCTAAAGGTACCAAATTGGGAGTGGTTTTATCTGATTTTGACTCCAAAAAGGTACCTACAAGTCCGAATATAGTGCATAATTTTTAAAAGACCTGAGCTACTAGACGTTTGAAGCTACAATAGCCTGTAAAAGATTATGTGCTGAGACAATACACCAAATGTTTCACTCCAAAATATGCCACCCTAACTAGCAGAGGCTTTTCCTCGGTAACTCGCTCTTTCGTTTTGTTGCTAGCGCTCGCGGTTTTGCTGTCGTGCGTTTTCATTTGTTATCTCGCCCCCGGCCAAAACAACTACGCGAATGTGTGACACGTGACTAACTTTGTAAAATTTTAAAAGACTGGACAGAAGAAAGCACTCATGCTCGCAGGTTACAATGTGGTAAAACATGTTTCTTTTTTACCCCCCAAAATGTACCAGAGGGCCCTAAAAATTACATGAACCAAAAACATCCCCTCCCCAAAGGTTTGGGAGTCCCCGTCTTTCTCCGGGAAATCCTGTCACACATTATTCATAATTACCGAACAAAATCGAACAATCCAATCTGTTCGATTGGTTGGTGTTCGATTTTGTTCGAAAATCGAACTCACAGCAAAGCTCGCGTTCGATTTTGTTCGAGTGCCGAACAAATCGAACGATTGGTGTTCGATTGCGTTCGATTGATTTTTTGTTCGGATTTGTTCGATTGATTACGCCGGGAATAATGAGTCATAACCACTACTAAGATTCCAAAAAATATTTTATAACCTTCGGCGTGACAACAGTCTAGCAGTGGCGAGAGTGCGGCAGCTGGCAGATTCTCGGCACTTTAAAACACGAGTCTCGTAGTAATCAGTAATTTCAAGCCGCGAACTGAAACCGTTGACGGGATACGATTCATTGGCAAAGACATTAGCATCACAACAACAATGTTCGATGAGTAAAGGTCGTGATTTTCGGCTTTAGGGAAGATGTAAGTCCAGTGAACAGTTAACTTGCGAGACAGTGAACTGAGTGAACCTGAAGTTTGCCGGCGAAGTTTGGGAGATTCGTATCTCACGTTCATGAGCATTCACATCGGAGATTCGTATCTCACGGTCATGAGAGCATACACATCGGTCGAATATTTTTCGAATTCGTACATAGTCAACTTAAGATTAATTTTAAGCCTTTCAAAACACAGTGAACTTGTGAGAGATTATGAGACAGAGAACCTGCGGAGAACCAACCAAACCCTGGGACGTTTGACACATATAAATCAGTTTTTCCTGAGTGATTACGTCACGAAGTCCCCGTGGCGCAGTTGGTAAGCGTGTGACTCGGGCAATCTTTTAAAGTTAAGCACGATCCGGCAGGGTTAGTATTTGGATGGGTGACCGACGGCAAAGTGGATGGGGGAGCGAAACTAAACAAAAAAATCAATTATGCTAATTATGCTAATGTAAAAAGTTTACACCGGAGTGAGTGACATCGGGTCCCCACTACAACTCGGGGTTACCATAGTAACCCACGAGTTAAAAATGACATATTGTAATAGTCTTTAGAACAGACATTGAGTTGTAGATGTACCGTGTATTTTCTGGCCTACAGCATGCTATAAAAATACATACTTGACTTGGCACCAAGGGCTCATAATTTATCCTTTCTATGATAATTTGTTGATGAAGAATTGTTTTACTGCAGTTCCCTCCCTGGTATGTGCCTGTATTCTTTTGGGTGGCCCTCCCTTTGAGGCCGTATTTTTTAGGGTGATCTTCCTCCCCCCCCCCCCTCATTTTCACCTGCCCCCTCTCCCTGATGAAAAATGAACGGCCCCTTACCTGCATGGTTTTCGTGGAGTGGAACGGTGCTTACAATAAAACTATGGAATAATATGAGAAAATTCTATATGAGAACATTTCTAAAACTCATACATAGAACTTTGAAATAAGGCATACATTGTTTTGGCACTGGATTTTTTACCTAACGCTATTCGATTTTATAGCGGATCCTAGGGCTTGTTCACATGAGGCGAGATATCTTGGGGGTAGGGATATCTCCGGGGGATAGGGACGAAACTGGCTCTGTTTCACATAAGAAAAATTGCACCGAGATATCTCGGTGTGGGTGTTAATTGTGGCTAGAACGAATGCGCCACGCACGCGCACAACCAAGGAAGTTGTCCCTACCCTCCGAGATATCTCGGGGTAGACCGTTCACATGGAGCTGATGGTGACCGAGACAACTGTCACGTGAACCGATCGCATGTGAACGGTTTTTTAACCCAGAGAGATCAAGCATAGAAGCTTGTCTCGGCCCAAGACAACTCGGGGGACCGAGATATCCCTACCCCCGAGGATATCTCGCCTCATGTGAACAGGCCCTATCTTAAACAATTTGTAAATGGAGATTATTTTAGTTTTGGCGGATGGTATTTACATAGTGCAATCGATGTGCGTGACGCAGCAAACTTTCTCTGACAAGAAAACGAGCATAGTTGAGTACTGAGTAAGACGGATTAACCTGTTGACGAAAGTATGTCAAACACAAAAGCCTTATGACTTTAATTACTGCAAAGCTTGTGAAAAGTCCTTAAACTAAAATTAACTGCTAAAGACGAAAATACCCAGCAATTAAGGCGGACATTTTTCAAGCAAAGGATCTAGACGGCGTTCGACAGTTGTCAATGCTTTTATTCCCGTATGAAAACAGAGGCTAATTTGATGCGTGATAAATGCAGAACAAATTTGCGAGGAAAGAGCAAATGTAAATATTGCGTAGAGAGTTTCTATCAATAATTGCTTTGTTGTGGCTTTTTCATGCAAATACTTTCAGAGTTCTATGTTTTTAGTTCTAGATCTATGAGTCATTGCGAAGTAGAAAATAAATTAAAATTAGCGCGTTTTACACTCATTAGGATGAAAAGTCGGGCCTATATTGGAAAATTGGTCAACACAGTTTCGTTTACTAAATCGAGAACCATTGCGAAGGAAACTAACTTATTCACTTGCAATTTCAAAATCCTTCAATACCCTAACGATCGACTGAACAAAGTTTAAGCAACTTTCCTTTTGGCCAAACTGTGCCATTTTATAAATTCATGATAAATATAGATATATAGGTCTGTTTGTACATACTCTTTGTGCTTTTTCGCAAGGATTAAAATTAATGTACAGTAGCTTGAAACGTTTGTACAATTTGATGGCAGGCGATTACTGTAGTATTACCTTCTCGCGAAGACAATTGCAGTGTGTGTAGAGTATTTCCCTTTCTTTGAAAAATGATAATACGACTAAATGAGGTAGCAGAAATATTCAGTAAGTTTTATTTCTGCTAGAAACCAAAATAAAGGTGGAACGTTTTTGCAAGGAATCGAGTACCCGCAGTCGGATACTTAATTTAAACGTTTGTAAAAGTTATTTTGCTGCGTTGCTAGGGAAAGCAGAATTTGATGTAGAACATTTGACCAGCGTAAAACGCAAAAAATTCAGTGAAAATTCGATTTAAGATTACAACACAAATAGAACTCTGATTTTATTTTGTGTATCAAAAAGCTAATTTTTTTCGCGCGAAAATTTAGCATCGTTTCACTTATCATTATCGTGTAATTGGTTCATGGAAAGTTGTTTACCAAAGCGAAGACATCTGCTAAGCCACGCTAAGCATTTCTAATAACTAATAATCATCACCTGATTCAGGGGCGTAGCCAGCACTTATGAGAGGGGGGGTTCCAAAATTCACAAAATAAAAAACTCCACATAAATCGGACGTTTTTTGCGTTCTCGCCACAGGAAACCCAGCCAAAAATATTGATATCGGGAAAAAACTAGCGTTTGAAGAAATTTGCAACATTTTATTGGAGCTTTTATTTGTTGTTTATTAAATATTTACCGAATTTTAGTAATAAGTCGGTCCAGAACAGAGGAGAGGGGGGGTTCCGCTGCGGGAGAGGGGGGTTCCGGAACCCCTGGAACCCCCCCTGGCTACGCCCCTGTGATTAACAACGGAAAGTCGAGCCATTAGTATAAACAGAAAGATGTACAATGAAGTACAAAATAATTTTTCTCTTTTCTTTTAAAAACTTGCCTGTTTGCTTCGGAATGTTCTTCTAGAACTCAACGATTTTCTGCGAAATGCTTTCCTACTTTAGAAAATCTTTCTTATCAGTCTTCGCAAGGAGAAAACAACTTCCGTGGTCGTTTAAAAACACGCAAACTACGTCCTATAATTAAGTCCCGTAGCCATTAATATCACGACATCATATTTTACTGTTTTTCGCCGGTGACTATTTTTTAACTAGGGTACAAGTCGTACAGTACTACACTCTTTTTCTTTATAAGAACCTTTTTTATAAGAACGTTCAGCCTGAAATTTACCCAAATTTTAAGAACATGCTAAGAACATGCCTGAGCCTCAGATAGGAACAAAATAGATTTATTTTCAGTGATGCGTTCTAAAATCCAGAATCAAATGTTGTAATTTATAAACTCTCTTAATACTTCATTGGTATGTATCCTTCTATAAGATCTATCATATTTCAGGTTCGACGTCACTGAAATGTAAGAACATCCGTAAAAACATTTCCAGCCTCTAACTGCTCCAAAAATAAGAACAGCCCAGCCTCAACTGAAAATTAGACGTTCCTATTAAAAAAAACGAGTGTTGTTACTTGTGACTGATAAGTTAATTTAACCCGCAACCCTTTTCTTTGGTGAGTGATGTGTTTACCAGTAAATGCTTGCCGTTTAGTAATCTATACTGCCTCGGAAAACCGCGACTAATTTACAAAACTCAAAACTCACTACGGAATGCATTCATCAAGGCTCTAGTGATAGAATTTCCAAGTCATCTTCTATAGTTTCCGTGTCTCCCTGTAAAAGTTTCACTACTTGTTCGAACTGAGGACTACATTTTGCTTTGCATAAAGAAATTTTCGTCGAATCGTCAATCTTAGGCAAAGTAGATAGCTGTTTTCTTCGGCTGTTTTTTCCAGCAGCCCCTCCGTACCACTTCAGCGCAAGGGAACGTGCTTTGAGGATTGTATAAATTGAGTTCTTCTCTGAACTCGGAATAGATTTAGCGCGGCTTTTCCCCGCAGATCCTAACACCGACCCTTTACGAGGTCTTGATGTGTTTTGAGGCCCGAGTTTTGACGGTACAAGCGTATGGCGTCGATTAAAAAGTTTATTAGAATCAGGTGTCGAAAGGGTGCTTGTTGATAAATTACTAGAGGAGCCATACCCTCCAGAAAACGAAACTGCCGAAATAGCATCTTTCCCGGTGTTACCCGCAGTCAAAGTTCGTCTTCTTGACCCAGAAGGAGTTACTGATAGTGAGGGCACTTTTGCTGCCTCGGATTCTTGGGGAAACGAGTCTAAAGACTTTGATAACCGCGCTGCCTTCTTTGTTTCTCGTGAACTCTCATTGACATGTGTCGATAGCTTTTCTGTTATTGGCAACGTTTTGCTTCTTTGTCTTCGAGGTTTGGCTTTAGGCTGTTGTTCCGCATTATAAGTTAGTTTTCCTTTCTCGTTCTTCAAGTTTGACTGAGCCATACTTTCAGTGACCAAGTATGAATCATTAGGTTTTTCTTCAGTTAGTAACAAGGCTCTGTTGTGAATGCTAAGTTCCGTGATGGGGTCGACTTCGGTGATCAATCTCTCTTCAAATGGCATCCTAAAAAAGGCGCGAAGATCTTGAGATTTTATTTACTCAGCTAAAACTCACGCCATTCAATGCCGCCACAGACTTGTCAGATATTCACAAAATCCAGGATCACTTGCTAAGATTAAACCTCTAAATATCCTCCACGCCTTGCGAACCCCCAAAATCCAAGCACAGAAGTTCGAACAACCTGACAAAAAAGCAATATAAAGTGTTTATGGCAAAGCCTTGCATTAACTAGTACATGTGCTTTTGTTCATTTGCTTATACCAATTGGGTGCTTTTGTTTTCTCGTGTCATGTCACGCCCTCTGGACCACTTAGCGCTGGGTTGATTACTAGATTGATTGTCTAGAGAGGTTAGCAATACAATGGAACTTGTACACGGTAGAGGTAAACAACTGGACTAAACTACAGGCCTCCTCACACTCGTTCTTGGTTGGGGCAAACCAATTCCAAATGTCCATTCAACTTTTCGTTTGTTCCTCTAAGCGCCAAATTGTCAGCGTTGCTTAGTAGAGATACTCAGCAATTTTCAAATGAGTTGAAGGCGATGGCTGAAAGGTAGCACTTGTGAAGATTTGAATCATTCACGACGGGAACCTTAATTTTTCGGGGTCTTTTTCACGAATGTTGAACGGCTCAACATCATTCAACACGGAGATCAAATAATGCATAGTTCCCCGAAGTTACGCTTTCGGTGATTTAGGAAACGCTAAGCATCCATTGAACGTTACTGCGATTTTCATAATTCTCGAACTCTGCACCGACTAACAAACCACGGTTTGGCTTCCGTCATTCATGAACGAGTGAACAACTCTGAGTGATAATTCACGGAGGCTTTCATAGATCTTGTGATCTTATAGGGTCTAGCTAGGCTTCAAAACACAATGTTTCACTGTGAAATGCAAACCAAACTCAGAAAACATGCGTGTACGACTTAAAGAGCCTCTGTCAGCCTCCATTTTGTCAGCCTAGCAACATATCGAGACAGAGAAAGCATCCATTTCCATCGGCTGATTTAGGGGATGTAGTGCAATATTTTCGATTGAATTCGATAAATGAATAATAAAACTTTGTTTTTAGAAGACTATTTCAAGATTTCTACACGTAATTCGTTGCCTGACATCGACTGAAACAATAACAAAGGAGTGGCTGACAAGGGCTCTTAAAAAGGTTTGATTGACGGAAGCCAAAATGCACTTTTGCGTTCGGAAATTTAAAGTGGGAGTTCGCAGAATTCTGAAAATGGCAGTAAACATCGCTGACCATGCATTAAAAATACTTACCGAGATTCGTCGATTTCTGAAAGTTTGTTCATGAAGAAATTGTTCAACAAACATTCACAAATGTTGAATCAAACGTTGAATTGGTTTGGCCCAAACCTTGCACGATAAGTTGAGCGATTTTGTTGTGCCCGTTTTACCTCGCCTTTAATGGCCTCGCTGTGTGCATATGTGTGGACAGACCAAAAGGTCCCAAACGACAGCCTTACAGAAAAACGTGTCCTACTTCAGTATTTCCCGAGTATTTATTCGGTTTAGGATAAGATTACACTAAGCCATCAAGTACTTGAAGCGATTCAAATCGCTTGTTCACGTAAGAAACGGTCGTGCAAGAATAAACTTTTCTGGTCTATACGAGAAGTGTTTTCATGACGATCAACGCACTTTATATCTTAGGTACATTTTCAAAATATGGCTTTGGATTTTTTTTTTAGTTGAGCCTGTTCTGCGATTTTCATAATTCTGCGAACTCCCACTTACATTTCCGAACGCCGCCAAACAATCAAACCTTTTAAGAAGTAAATAAAATTGAATTGAATTGATTTGACAGGCACAAGGATTTTCCCCTTAGTTTCGTCTGCATTTTTATGGTGAAAATTTTGGTTTTGAAGGCTAACTAGTCTTTATCAGTTCAAAAAACCTCTCACAGCCTGCGTGAAATCACCCAGAGCTGTTCAATTGTTTGATTGAATGATGGAGCCAAAGGCCGCGGTTTGTTAGTTGGCGTAGAGTTCGCGAATTATGAAAGTGGCAGTAAACCGTCTATAAAGCCAATCAGGTTCTTGTCCAGTCTCGCCTAGTGCAGTCGACTGGCTTTCTGTCGCGACGAAAACCCAGTTGACTGTACTATACAAAACAGGGCAAGGTCCTGATTGGCTTAGATGGTTTGACTGTCACGACGAAAACCCAGTTGACTGCACTAGGTGAAACAAGCAAAGAACCTGATTGGCTTAGATGGTTTGACTGGCGGATCAGAAAATAACAAAATCAAACCACGTTTTGAAAACTCACAACAGTTATGTCTATAAAGTAAACTTTGTACCGTGTTTGCATTCTTGTTCTCATATTTTGTTGCCCCATTTCTCGTCATATGACTACTCTTTGTTGTGTGAGGTCGCAATTATTTTTACACTCCCCCGTCGCGTGTCAAAAATATCAGTTGCGCCATTCAACTCCAAATGAAATGGTCACGTTTTCTAAATCAACTGTCAACAGGTGTAAACACGAAAGTATATTTCGCAAGTATTTGTGAGGGACTTACGCTAGATTAAATTTTGTATTGTTCACTAGCCGAATTCACACTAGAGACGAATTTCCCGTCTGAGACGAGTTTCTCGTCAGAAAAATTTTCTAGTCGGAAACTAGTCGGCTTATTTTCTCATTCAAAAACGTTTTTTTTTCGCGTGATCACAGAAGAGCAAGGAGCCACATCCAAGACGAGAAACTCGTCTCAGACGGGAAACTCGTCTCTAGTGTGAATTCGGCTAGTGATTTGGGGTTTAACGGGCAAAGGTTGGGCTGCTCCGTTTATTCAGGTCCTCAAACATTAGGACATCATGCTAATGCAGACGAACCTGCTCAGTCAAATTTAAATCGAAACCTTTTAGGCGCTTTCTCATTGCAGAAACATTGCTCAGCAGTTCACTCAATCACGTTCTGTTTACTTTTAAGTAAACACTTAAAAGTGTTACCCTAGATGATTGCAGACAAGGATTTATTGGATATAATGATTCGCAGGAACTTAAACCTTCAGTCGAGCATGTTCAGTCGCCAAGCAACAGTCGTGTCGCCATCTTGTACATAATCAGGTCAAGATTCATAAAAAACTACGAATCCTTTTGAAGAGAAAGTGCGAAGAATGCACAGATAATGACTATTTGAATAGTATGACATGGCATAAAACTGGGTGGGAACAAATTAACCGATTAGTCAATTCTAGCCGTGTCTTGGCGAACATACTACTCATCAAATCCCGATAATTGGTCCATGCTAGCAGATAACTCTTTTCATTTGTATCCGCGCAGGGCTGACGGGCAGAAAGGAAAAGAGGAAACTCTCTACTCCTCCTGTCTGTTAGCCAAGCGTCACAAGGAAAAATAGGTATCTGCTAGCAGGGAAGATAATTAGGGAAAGTAATTGGTTGCTAAACTCAATCGTGAATTTTAATCTTATTATTGAATTATTGCTCTTCGTTGCGAAAGGGGCAGCTTCCAGACTCTTTATCCGAAAAGTCCTAGGCAAACATCTTAAAGCCTGCGACTCTCTGAGAATTTTCACATCTGGTATTTCTCCAATAATCAATAATCCATGCAATTCAAAATAAAATAATAGGCCACAAGAAGCCTCTGTTGCTACATTGCTGTTTGTTTTGGGGTCGTAAAAAGCGTTCGATTTCCGTTTGATTTTGACTTACCTCTTGCTAAACTTCACCGTTTCTAGTTTAGTTGCTTCCGTCTTTCGCTTGGTTAACATAAAATAAGCCTATCAAAATCTGGCCGTTAAGTTTTCCCATGTCGCCGGTCAAATGAAAGTCACATTTCAAGTCCCATGGTTCTGAGCTTGTTGTGACTGTGCAACACAAATCAAATGTGCTTGTCAGCTATCATCCCTCTGATATTTTGAATAACTTTCAGTAATATCTTTTGGCCTTCTAACCTTTTTTCTTGCTTTGGCGTCTTTTCTTTCTGTTCTCAAGTACGGCACGTCGGTTTGATAGTAAAATCTGAATTAGACAGCAAGAAGTTCACTTCTTTACTCCACAATGACGTGGCGCGGCGCGGCGCGGTGCTCTGAGCTCAAAGTCAAAAGGATATTTGCTTTTTCAAGCCCGTCTGTGTTCATAAAACAACTCAGAATAGAGGTTCACCTCTACAGCATTGCTTATGCATGTCATAAACACAGAAGTGTCAAACTTTCTACTCCTGGAGTTCCTCCCTTCCGTTTACTATAGTTTCCCAGTTCTGCTAATAAGACAACAACCCACTTGTACTTTTTGTAAAGCAGTTTTTGTTTGCTGTAAAAGACACTGTTATTGTTCCTTATTGCTTATATATTCAAAGCCTCCAAAGCGACGTTAATTCTTTGTTTGTTTAGAGAAGATTGTCTTCTTTGGGCTAATAACGCTCTTATTTTGGCACCCAGCTTAGACAAGACTTCAGAAGAGCATTGACAGTCGGGTTTAGGATATTTTATCCTTTCCAAGCCCATAAGAAGATGATGGTCTTGTCAAAAGGGGTCTGAATCTGACTCTAACTAAAGATTTTAAGCATATTGCACGGTTGTAACCCTTGTTATTTATTTATTAAGAGCAAGGAAAAAAAACCGTGTGAGCGATTTTTGATATTTTGCATATTTACGAAAATATTAGGTCGCGAAGTTGAAAGTTTCATTTTTTTCAATTTGCTGCCGCAAAATTTATCATAAAAACTTTTTCAAGTAAAAAATTAAATTTCCTCACACGGTTTTTAGGTGTTATCATTTTCTAACGGCACAGAAAATTTGACGCCGATATCTTAAGTCGTACGAGATTTGACCTAAAATTTAAGTGATAGAAAAAGCGTGTAACGTTAATTAAAATACTGAAAATGAGTTGCGGGCAATACAAAAGAATGCCGGGCTATTGAAAGCAAGGGAAAATTTGGGGTTTTAGTCATTTGGGGTTTTAGAAATATACTTTAGGACTCTATTACTACCGAAATCACTAAACTGCCGGCACCCTCGAAAATTCGATCGATCGTTTGTCAGTTTCGGTTCGCTCGTCTGGCTGTTTGGATCGATCCAGATGGTCACGTGACATTTAAATTTTGTACCAAACCATGGAAACACACGCTTTTTCCATTGTTTGATACAAAAATGTAAATGTCACGTGACCATTTGGATCGATCCAAACAGCCAGACGAGCGAACCGAAACTGACAAACGATCGATCGAATTTTCGAGGGTGCCGGCAGTTTAGTGATTTCGGTAGTAACTGAATTCCAGGAAAAAAAGTCGTATTATGGATTTTTAATTATTTGCCCTGACCGAGACCTTAAGAACTTTTACAAAGAAAATAATATCTTCTAGAAAATATATTATCTTCTAGAAAATATTTTCCCATGAAGGTTCACTTTTTTTTTCGATATGACAGCTGTATTTTGAGTTTCTTTTCCCAGGAAATCCATACGCTTAAGAACATATATTTTTTTATGATAACTTCTCGTTTGCTGCTTCTGAAGGGTCGGGTACATATTTTGCGTTTATCCGAGTGGTTACTGCCGGTTGTAACTCAGTAGATTTGTGATTGGCTGCCGCTATTTATTCCATCCGGAACCGCGCTGTATTAGCGCCAATACTAAATACACAAAGCATTGCATAGAGCGGATTTCTAATGAGTGTCGAAAACTAAGCGAAGTAAATACACTTAGCCAATCAGAAACGAAACCCATTTAACAACCAACCAATCAGGGGACGAGTATTAAAATGACTTGCGCTTACGTAGGAAACGGAGACACTGTGTGTTTGGCTTTTCCTCGCTTTCTCATTGGCTGTCTAAACAAAGATCCAAGACCTCAGCCAATAGGAGTCTGGTTTCACCTCACCTCACCTATCCTCTTCGCGCCCTGTTGCGCATAAGGCGTTGATACTCTTCCTCCGTTTAACTCGATCTTTGGCCACTGCCCTTGCTTTGCCTCAAGACTTCCAGCCCGCTGTCGTCCCGAGCTCTCGGCTCGCTTTTAGGCCGGAGTTGAGTGAGGGAGGGATCCCTTTGTTTAATGTAGTACGCCGGCCTAAAAGCGTACTCCGGCCTAAAAGCGAGCCGAGAGCGAGCCGAGAGCTATTATTATTTAAATGACTTTGTATTTAACGTTTCCCGCGCACTTTGTATTCATTCTAGCCTGATGATGGTTTAAATTAAAACCGAAATATTGCTGAGGTTTGTCTAGTGAATATCACTATGAGACTTTCATTATTCGGATTATCTTTCATCCTCTATCTTACTAAACTGTCGGCTGGTCCTGGATACTATTGTTCATGACATGTGACGTCATCTGTGTATCTATTACAGTACACAGTACACAGTACACACGCAAAACAAGATCTATTTGTTAATTATGTACCCACGGATGAGAGCCAATCAGTATTACAGTAGATACGCACAAAAAACGAGATCTATTTGTTTTATACAACAGCAAAAGCGATTTTTCTTATGATTAATAAGCTCAAACAATGCGCGCATTTCAAACTCGGTTTTGCTTGCATGCGCGCGCTATGACGTCAATCGTGCGTGTGTACTCTAAGTATATGTAATAGGACTCCATGCTGTCCAATTAAGAAAAAATTGGATGATTCAGAGGAACTCCAAAATTGGACGAGGCCGCAGGCCGAGTCCAATTTGGAGTTCCGAGGAATCATCCATTTTTTTCTTAATTGGACAGGCATGGAGTCCTGTTATTTATTAATTATATAACATCCATGTTCAAACCCAAACTGTCCAATTTTAGCGCGAACTGTCCAATTAGAGCGCGCGCGATCCAATTAAAAAATAATTGGACGATTCAAGAAAAATCGATCTGCCGGCACAATGGGATTTCGAGCTGGCTATATAATTATAGATAAAATTGGCCTGTCAGCCATTCAGAGCGCGCGTTTTACTAGTGTTGTATTTAACAATTATTCCTCGAGCCCGAAGGCCATGAGGGCGAGAGGAATAATTGTTTTAGTCAAATCACACTAGTAGGTCAATTTGTATAGCCAAAAACGTTTTCTTGTCTGGTCATTTGCCATTTTCTGGCTTTCAAATCCGAAACTTTTCACTACTAGTAGGCTATAACTTATAGCCTACTAGTAGTTCAACCAATCAGAACGCAGCATTGACCACTAGTGTGATTTGACTAAAAAAGTATATACCACAAAACGCGCCATCACCAGCGCGCGCGCGCTAAAAAGAACCAACGAAAGCACCGTTTGGATGCGCGCGCGCGCTGTTTTTGTTTATTTTTGCCTTTTTGTTGTGGTATAAAACAAATGTCCTCTGATTTTCCGTGGTATGTCCTCTTTTATACCACGGAATGACGTAATAAAGTGGTCAAAATGTACTGCGGACCCACTCGGCTGCGCCTCGTCATTCCGTGGTATATAAGAGGACATACCACGGAAAATCAGAGGACATTTGTTAAATGGCGTTGTATATTCCGCGGTATATACAATGAGTTCTCGTGGCATACTGCAGAATATCCCACTTGTCACTCGCCTGAAGGTTTGAGTGTATACCAGAAATACAAGTGACGCCTGGTATATTCTGCAGTATGCCAGTTGTCTGCCACATTTTTCAATAACCCGGAGATTTCAGCAAATAGTCCTGTAAATTCATTGTTCTCTAAAAGAATCCTGTGATGCTTGGACCTGCTCGAACTCCTGAATAGTAAACACAATTCCAGTTTTAGCGACTGTTAAACAGTTAAACAATGGTGATAAAGGAGCTTATATTTAAGCTGAGAGCGATGTCTTCAAATTCTTTGTGAAGACCGACAAAATTAATCTACACAATTTTGACTACGCTCACTACGCTATCACTATTCCTTTTTTGAAAAAAACTTGTTTTCTTTGACTTTTAATAATGTTTTGGTATGCTGGCAGGCATATCCCTCAGTCTAGACAAAATCTTACTTTATTAGGAATCTAGCTTATAAAGAATAGTTATCACAATAACCTATATATTTACCTTTGGAATTTATCCCTATTTTAGGTCGCTAGGCTCCTGTAAATTGGGATTTGGTTTAATTTGGAGACGCTCATCAAAACAATTGGTAAGTGAATATACACCTGTAAAATGAGGCCCGAGGGAGGGGGGGGGGGGGGCAGGTTATCCGGATACACGTGTGGACGGGGCTTTAATCGGCTCTGTGGAAGCGAGCTCTGTGTCTTGTGGCTAAAATCTAAAAGTTTGGCATTTGGCCATGTGAGAATTTTTGGGGTTTTACTTTCTTACATCATTCACACCTCCCTGAAACAAACGGTCTAGAGTACCCCTTGGGCATGTTGAACCAAATTCATTTAGTTAAAACAAAGGAAAAGAGCCAAGAAAGGTAAACTGCAGGTAAGGAAAACTGCAGGAAAAGAAAGAAGAAAAGAACGTCATGGAAGTCGTGAAAAAAAGATAGAAACGTTCCAGCAAGAGAAAAATCCTATAATATCATTTTCTTTTACTTTTCATAGTGCTAACCACTCTCTCCCTCCCATTTCATTCACAGTTCCCGTTTCTATTTCAATACCTCCATAATGTTAAACCAATCGTTAGTTGGCTAAAATCGTGTCGGATGATTTTAATCAAAACATCTAAGCAGTATATTCACAAAACTCAGCAGGGATTTGTAAACTTGACCGAAAATTAGCATTACCTTCAAAGCTCTCTTGCCTTGATTCTTAGCATGCCTTGATACGTTGTTGAAACAATATACGAGCCAGGTGTACAATATACGAGCCAGACTTTATTTTTATTCGGGTGAACTTGCAATTTAGACAACATGCAAGTGAAAGTTGTCCACATAAAGCGAGTTGATATTGGTTGAAATCTTAAACTTCAAGGTTATGAAGACTCATGTCCAAACGCTCGTATTAGAAGTGAAATCATGAGATTCTGTGGCGTGTGTTTACTCCTGTTATTTTGTTTTACTGTGTCAGGTAAGAAGTTTTGTTACTTCGGTTTTTCAGAATTCTGCGAACTCTGAAGAAACTTTCAAACCGCGTTTTAGCAGCTTCATTCGATCGCACAACTGACACTTAGCAATCACAGACATCACTTAGAGGTTTTGCAAAGCTACCGGGGTTGCTTAGATGTTTGGTGCAGGGGACGCTTTTAGCACTGCGCAACGAAAGATTGCTTTGGTTTATTGTTAATATTTGAGATGGGAATGCTTATTTACTCTGCGACTACGTCAACCGGGCCATCCCGTAAAGGGTTTGCCATTTAGACCCCGTCCACACTAAACGCGGTTTCGTTTGAATCCGTATACTTTTTGATACGGTTAGGCCTTCCGTCCACACTAACACGCTGATCGTTTTCATCGAATACGTATAACTTTGGAAACGCTCTGGAAAGTGTATCAAAACGAATCCGTATACATATCGTTTTAGTGTAGACGGTCGAATCCGGGTAAAAATGAAAACGATAACGTCAACTGTACCATTAATTTGAGACTGTCCTTGCACATGCCAACATCAAATAAAAATTGATCGCTTGTTTGGAGCTAAATCTCCCGTCCACACTAACACGCATCGAATCCGTATAAGTTTGAAAACGAATACTTTTGAAAACGCGGTAGTGTGGACAATGCCTTAGAGATTGAAACCATTTTAAGTTAGAGTTAATACCTGCAATACGTCTGACGATGAGTAATTAAGTGTTTTGAAGTTATTTCTGCTCATAATTTTCTAAATTTGTAGAGAAAAGCGAATATTTTGATGTCTGAGATCTCAAGAAAGTCAAGATCCTTTGTTCTTGCATCTGATTGGCTAACTTTCTTTACAAAATGGCCCGGTTGACGGAGTCGCACAGGTAAGAGAAAGACACCGAAGTCAAGACTAACATTGCCGCCACGCTTTTATACAGAGTATATTTAAGCATTGGAGCACAACTTTCTATGACTTTATCGGCGCAATAAGGCACGCGTGATGTTGGGAGAGACATTAAACGAGAACGTTGTAAATTAACGAGCCGCAGGCGAGTGATTTTAAAACGTTTCGAGTGCAGTGCATTACTTTTATCGGTTAAATAGAGCATAGATTTAGACCAATCAGAGCGCGTTATATCGTAGCTATATTATATTTCATTTTATTATATAGACACGAGTGTTTTACTGGGAAATACGCCGCTCGTAGATCTCATACGAAGCTACATCCGGGTCCTCAGTGACATATTTTCCATATCCTCACTAGTGAGGATATCGGTCAAAACAAAAATGCTTGGAAATCAATTTGGAATATTTTTTTCTGGTTTGTCTATATAATAAAAAGAAAATTACACGGTGGCTTGGAGATATGAGTTTTATTTTCTCGTGTCAAAAACAATATTTTACTCATTCGCTGCGCTCATTCGTAAAATATTGTTCTTGCCACTCGAAAATAAAACTCATATCTTCGCGCCACCGTGTAATATCCTCTCTATATCATTTCACTGAGTATATTTGATATAGAGTACATTTGGTATGACTGCTAAAAAGTTCTCGCGCAACACGTAATCCGTGACCGTGTCAGTGGTGCGAAAGTACGCCCTGTGGAGGTAGGAAAAGATACTTGGATGATGGTGCTTAATCCTTGACCGTGTCTGTGGTGCGAAAGTACGCCCTGTGGAGGTAGGAAAAGATACTTGGATGATGGTGCTTAATCCTTGACCGTGTCTGTGGTGCGAAAGTACGCCCTGTGGAGGTAGGAAAAGATACTTGGATGATGGTGCTTAATCCTTGACCGTGTCTGTGGTGCGAAAGTACGCCCTGTGGAGGTAGGAAAAGATGCTTGGATGATGGTGCTTAATCCTTGACCGTGTCTGTGGTGTGAAAGTACGCCCTGTGGAGGTAGGAAAAGATGCTTGGATGATGGTGCTTAATCCTTGACCGTGTCTGTGGTGCGAAAGTACGCCCTGTGGAGGTAGGAAAAGATGCTTGGATGATGGTGCTTAATCCTTGACCGTGTCTGTGGTGTGAAAGTACGCCCTGTGGAGGTAGGAAAAGATGTTTGGATGATGGTGCTTAATCCTTGACCGTGTCTGTGGTGCGAAAGTACGCCCTGTGGAGGTAGGAAAAGATGTTTGGATGATGGTGCTTAATCCTTGACCGTGTCTGTGGTGCGAAAGTACGCCCTGTGGAGGTAGGAAAAGATGTTTGGATGATGGTGCTTAATCCTTGACCGTGTCTGTGGTGCGAAAGTACGCCCTGTGGAGGTAGGAAAAGATGTTTGGATGATGGTGCTTAATCCTTGACCGTGTCTGTGGTGCGAAAGTACGCCATGTGGAGGTAGCAAAGATGTTAATCCGTGACCGTGTCAGTAGTGAGAAAGTACGCCCTATGGAGTTAGCACAAGATGTTTGGATGATGGTGCCAACCCGATGTGAAATCCCTGTTAAATTATAACGAAGCCTCGGAGAAAGGGGATGAGAAATCTTTCATGGCGTGACGTAACGGAGCCGCCGTGTCGTGATTTTCAACAGGCATACAAAACCTACATGGATGACCCCCTTGTCTGCGCTCAGTGTATCAATTTTACGAGTCGCGAAACTCATCCAATATCAAGAAAATTTCGCCAATAGTTGTCGAAAAACAGCAAGTGAAGTCATTTCGTACTGGTGCCACTTTAAACTTTATTAAAGGGGCTATGTCACTGTTGTTTCAACAACATATTATAAAATAAGACTATTTTGCGGCAATTTCGAAGTCGTCCGCCATTTTGATACAGAACGCACATGCGTAAAGAAGCCCGAGAGTGCTTCTGGGAAAGAAATTGTTGCAAGATTCGTGAGAAGATTTTGCGAGAAGTAGAATCATATCCTACTTATGTAACGGTTGCAGCAACCTGTTTCGCAAAGTTACAGAGGGTGTTAGACGCTGCAACGGTTCGTGCAACTTGTCTCGCAATTGCATTGCATTGCGACAAATTGCAGAAAACATTGCACCGTGTAACGGCGGCGTAAGAAATCAAAGCAGCCATTAAGGCCGGCACAGACTAGGGAACAAGTCCCAGGGACTAGTCGCGGGGATTAGTCCCATTATAGTGTGAACGTGTAAGGGACAAATCCTCGAAACAAGTCCCACGCACCGTAGACACTACGGGAGAATTTTGCGGGGACTGAGCGGGAACTCGTTGAACCTGCTGACTCCACGACGAGTTTTTATCTACTTCGTCACCACCTTCAAAATGACGTTTTGAGCGTCCGCCATCTTGAATGAGATCGTGAATGGCGTGTTTTCATTGGCTATAATTATCTTGGGACGCGGGAGCGTCCGGCCCTAGGGACAAGTCCCAGGGACTAGTCTGTGCCGGCCTTAAAGAGCCTCTGTCAGCCTCCATTTTGTCATCCTAGCAACATACCGAGACAGAGAAAGCATCCATTTCCATCGGCTGATTTAGGGAATGCAGTGCAACATTTGCGATTGAATTCGATAAATGAATAATAAAACTTTATTTTTAGAAGACTATTTCAAGATTTCTACACGTAATTCGTTGTCTGACATCGACTGAAAACAATAACAAAGGAGTGGCTGACAAGGGCTCTTTAAAAGTGTTTACAGAAGTGTTTACAGAAACATAAAAGCGAGTTGAAACGTGTAACAAACATACATTGCTTTAGTACCAAGCTGCGGAATATTCGCATAAACAATTGAACAGATTTTGAAAATAATGTTGTTGCAAAACTTCAAGATTATTACTGTTGCTCTACTATATTTGAGCAAAAAATGAAATATTATGAAGAGAAAACCTGCTATGAGCAGGCGAGAGTCAATTTACTGACCAAATATGGTCATAAACTCGCAACGAATAATCCACAGCATGGTTCGCCGTTACATATGTTTCAACTAAGTTATATGTTTCTGGTGTTTACCAATCCAATTCCATCTGTTCACCAAACACACAAACATACGCCAAACGTGTACTTACCCTGCAGTTGAAAGGTTATTTAACAAACCTAGACGATTATTTGGCTCATTTTTTGTAAATTTGACTGCATTTGAACTGCTAAATGAACCCTAAAATCTTGAGACTGCCCCTTTAACAGTTTTAACTACAACATGAAGTCACATTGAGCTAGATAATTTATTGAGTGTTTTTTCGTCGGAATGCCTCAAAGGGCCTAAAATTCTTGTAAATTTGATTGCATTTAAGCTGCCTAAATTAACCCTAAAATCGTGACACTACAAATTTAGGTAACTTTAACCATTATATACTGTGAGAGGAATTGAAGAAGAAACATACTGGAGTCTGGAGTGTTTTTTTTTTGTCGAAATACTTCAAGGGGGCTAAAATATGCGAAGAGTTCGACAATGACAAAGCGCCTTTTTGGGGGTAACGTGATAAAATCCTAACATAACTACACTAATCTAATTAGCATTGACGCTTCAGGCCCCTCGCATGCTTGTATGAAACCAAGTTTGTGCTGCCTACTGAACCAAAGCTGTCCCGAAGCCGTCTCGTATTGATCACGAAGCAGTGTCTTGCAGCCAATATTTTGTTAACCACTATTCGCTACAAGAACTAGCTTGGCCATGTTTGGCCCGCTAGTGGGTTTCGTCGTTTGTAAGTTTCGAAACTTTGGAAAACTTTTTCACGGTTGAGAGTTATTTTTGAAGTTATCTTCAGATTTTTATTTCCTAACATGAGTTGTTGTTGAGCTTGTGCTTTCACTAATTAAACTTTGTTTCTTTTTATATTCTAGTGTTCCTGACCTTCGCTACTGGTGAGTATTCTTAAAAACTTACTCTAAATGTGTTGCCATATTGTTCCTTATTCAAGTTTAGCTTGCTACACTTTTATTTGATATGTTGCTACGTTCATTAAAAGATTAATTCATTAACTTATTGAAATCGAAATAGAGCTAGGATTAGTTTTGTGGCTAAGTGTAACGATCTTTTAAAGCTGGTGCTTAATTAAAAAGTATATTGTGTCCAGTTTGAAACATCTCGACATTTAATACAATGAAAATAATTCTGTTTCAACTTTTTGTTACAAATTCGTGCGACATTGCACGCTCATGATTGCCTTAGCAAAATTCAGCACGACACCTCAAGAAACCAATCTCACAAAGAGATCGTTACTAGATGCTCGATAAAATAAGTCAACAAGGAATCCTAGGAAGACGAGTAACAATTGATAAAATAATTTGCACAGTTTTTTTTAAACCTATTTGTTACTTTCGATAAATGATTGATTTCTTTCAATCTTTCCACCAGAACTCGAAAGTCAAACCCGAACTTCGTTAAAATCAGTACATTTATATAAACTTGCAGCAACATGAAATGAACATTCATGTTGAAAAAAAAGCATCGCTTAAGGAGGCTGCCTACAATTTTTTCTGCCCTCAACGCCCAATCTTGTATGCCTGCTGTTCACGCTCAAAAACCTGTACCAGTCTGAACTTTCACATGGTTACCCTGGAGGGTTTGAACTTTATTGTAGTGTGCATTTTGTTGTGATCGGAGTTGCTATAGCAACGTTATAACCACACCCTTGTTTATAATTAGCAGCCATCGGACGCGTTGCGCGACCTAAACTTTTCAAATGACCCCCCTCGCACTAATCCCTGAGTAGCTAACATTAATCACAGCAAGTTTGGAGAGCATTCATTGGGCCGATTTTATGTTATTCGAACGGACTTTTTCAGGCTCCAAAATGTCAAAGTTATTTATGCCGCAAATATTTCCTTGAAAAAGAATGGCTAATATATGCGGAATTAAAAGATCCTTGCCGCCCGAATAATCTACAAACCCAAGGCAATGTACCAGCCAAATTTCACTTCTTGGAATGCTTCCGATTTTGTTTGGCATGTGTTCAAGCAAACTGCAAAATTTGAGAAATTATATTATAAATCTTACGTTTGTTATAAAATTTACACTTTTCGCCTCTGACAAAAATCTCATATGATTTTTTTTTGATACTTCCGTAAATTAATCTTGAATATATACAAAAATAACCCTCTAAGTCTCGAGTTCATTGAAGTATTTTAAGGCACCGAGAAAAAATGCTAAACTTCACCACTCTTTCGGTTTGCTCGAGCCGGTTTTTGTCATTGTACTTTGTTTTCACCTGTTGTAGCTTTCACGTGGTTTTCCCTGTAATCAGTGAAGCGAACTACATTTTCAGTAGTTTTCATGGGCCATTGACTCAACATTCATCTGACTCGCAAAGCGTAGCAAACAATGTCACGCAATAACAAGCCAACAACATTTATTATGAACGTTAACTTGATAATGTTGAGCTTTCTAACTCTTTGCATTCTGTTGATTAGAAAATACTGAATTGTTGTTCGCGTCTTTCTTGTTTACCTAGTGGTTTTTATCATTTGAGATGTCTGAGAAAAGTCAGTTATCTGTCAAGTTAAACATTTATATGGCCAGCCTGAACACTTGCAAATCCAAGCTGTAAATGTTTTCTATTATCTATTTGTTGGATCTTATCTCGCGATATTCATTGTCACTAAATGGCTTTTCAGGTAAGTCACAAGCCAACACGTGAAAAGAGAAGGCATTTAGCAGCACTAGCAATCAAGGCAACTCAAATTATTTTGTCTTCATTCGGCCAAAACAAAACAAAAAATGGAAGGAGTGCCTGGTATTTTTTGAGAGCCCTAGCTGCTATTTTCGTCTGCTTAACGGCTTGCAGGAATCTATTTTTCCAGCTCAGAAGCTTACGGGTTATTTTTGGAGGCATTTCGACTGCAACAATCCATGTAATGGTCTGTACCTAAAAGGTAATAGAATATGCATTATCGTTTGTTGTTGTAGTTAGTTAGTTTGATTCCCATGATGGAATGTAGTCCGCTTCACTGATTACAGGGAAAACCACGTGAAAGCTACAACAAGTGAAAACAAGTACAATGGCAAAAACCGGCTCGAGCAAACCGAAAGAGTAGTGAAGTTTAGCATTTTTCTCGGTGCCTTAAAATACTTCAATGAACTCGAGACTTAGAGGGTTATTTTTGGTATATATTCAAGATTAATTTACGGAAGTATCAAAAAAAAAAATCAGATGAGATTTTTGTCAGAGGCGAAAAGTGTAAATTTTATAACAAACGTAAGATTTATAATATAATTTCTCAAATTTTGCAGTTTGCTTGAACACATGCCAAACAAAATCGGAAGCATTCCAAGAAGTGAAATTGGCTGGTACATTGCCTTGGGTTTGTAGATTATTCGGGCGGCAAGGATCTTTTAATTCCGCAGATATTAGCCATTCTTTTTCAAGGAAATCTTTGCGGCATAAATAACTTTGACATTTTGAAGCCTGAAAAAGTCCGTTCGAATAACGAAATCGGCCCTATGAATGCTCTCCAAACTTGCTGTGATTAATGTTAGGTACTCAGGGGGATTAGTGCGAGGGGTGTCATTTGAAAAGTTTAGGTCGCGCAACGCGTCTGATGGCTGCATATTATAAACAAGGGTGTGGTTATAACGTTGCTATAGCAACTCCGATCACAACACAATGCACACTACAACAAAGTTCAAACCCTCCAGGGTAACCATGTGAAAGTTCAGACCGGTACAGGTTTTTGAGCCTGAACAGCAGGCAAACAAAGTTTGGTGGTAGAGAGCAGAAAAAATTGTAGGCAGCCTCCTTAATTCAGAACTTTGAAATTTATATTTTCTCAAGTTTTGGTAAGCATTTAATTTTGGTGTTTTCACATTTTCGAAAATGCCAAAAACAGAAAAGTTGATTTCAAAATTTATCTATCAAATCATTTCCACATTTTGCGAAATCGATTACTCGATTTCTTGAAAGTTTTCTCCTAGTTTTCTTCATATCGCCTAATTTTCCGTTTCAGTAAAAAAGGATCCTCAGAGTTGACGCTATTGAGTTCAAATTTCCCCTAAGGGCCTCGACTTTGATATAATATTTTGTCTCGCAGGAAACGAATCATTAATTAAACAATCTTTCTCTACGTGATATAATAATAATGCAGATATGAAGAGATAATTCGTTATAAATAGACTCAACTGTTTTCGAAAATCATCAGGCTTGCTAAAGAGGTTAAAAACTGCATAATGCCCGTGTTTTAGTAACATTGTAATAGAACTTTGATCGTTAATTACTTAGAAGATACGACAGTTTTTTTGTAAAAGAGAATAGCAATTTGACTCCAATTAAAGAAATCTAGCAAACAAAATACTATAGTAGCGAATAATTAAAGTTTACTTTTTCCATTGCTCTCTGTTTCAAACTGTGAATCTCTTGGATTATATCGATAGCAACCTTGATTTTATTTGATGGCTAGCGCCGCTTGTTTTTGAACTTTCTCGCCAGGACAAATTTTGTCAGTAAAGAAGAATTAGTCCCCCGGAATGTGAAAATCAAGATCTATCCGTTGTTTGTCCTTTTTACAAGCTGTGTTTTGTTACGCTTTATTTTTATTATCGATCATATCGCCATTTAGGGTTCAGTTTCTCATTGTGTAAGTTTGGGAAACTTTGATTCATTGACGTCATTCGTACGTGCGCAAACGTGCGCAAACAATTACTAAAAGGGAAAGAACTTATGCTTGTGAAAATAAGAAATTCTCATTATTTTTGGGTTATCAAGTAAAGCGGGCGGTGTCTATAGATATTTCTCGCAATTGTCTGATATAGACATAGACAGACATGTTTAAATGGAGGACTACATCGGCATTTGTCCAATAAATATTAATAAAAATAAATTACTCATTTTGTTCTTTTTTTTCTACTGTTAGTTTTTCAAAGAGTGGTGGAGTAGTCGTTTCTTCTAAAAGATAGAATGAATGCCCAGTCAGATCAGACCTTGAAGACACAGACAGACCTGACAATGGCTGCATCTAAAGGCGATGTTACACGGGACAACTTGCAACAAAAACTTTCCTCGCAACATTGTTGCGCGAAAGTTTTTACCGTGTAACATGTGGCACAAGACAAACTTTTCGCGCAACGTTTCACTCGGCAACATGTTGCGAGTTTTTGACTTGGCTTCAAAAACTTGCAACACAAAATGACGAATATCTGAAATGCTGTCTCGTGTAACATGTGTCCAACAACTTTCCGCGCAACATTTTTGTCTGGAAGCGAGGCAAAAATGAAATTCGTCATCAGCTCGAGCTAAAAGTTGTTTTAACGGTCGTGTATCAAATGTTGTTGCGCTAAAAGTTGTCTCATGTAACATGCCCATTGCCGAATGACTCGACGTCAGGAACTTTTCGCGCAACAATTGTGGGATCAGGGGGAGCTTTGGGCATCCATTGTTTTTGCTTCGCAACTTCGGCACTTCTTTTTATATTTTTCACTTTTTGCAATACTTATTTTATTAATATATTTGGCTGTTAAAAGAAAATATATATATAGAGAGAGAGAAACGAAAGAAAAGGGGACCAAAGGGAACTAGAAGTTTCTTCTCTAATTACAAGGCAACTCCTTAAGTTCAGTCATTTCGCTGCCATTGGATATTTTTAATCACATTTTTATTTATTATTTAACGTAAAATAACAGGCTGTTCTGGAGAACGTTCTGGCATCTGACTTCTATCTTATATTCAATATTTTTGACACTTGAAAAGTGTAAAGATTGAAACATTCTACTAGCTAGCGCGCGCTCAAGCTGGTTTTTCTTCTTGTTAAAAGACGAAGAAATGAAGAAATCTCACCCACTTTCCTGAAATAACAGCTAGAAATATAAGTGCAACATTTTGATGACTTGTTTTGGTCATAATATTTCGTTATTTTGGAAAACGAAGAAAATTGGAAACTTGCACCAACTGTGGTGGCCAGACGAGACGCAAGTTGTCGCAAGTTGCACAAAAATTTGAACATGTTCAAAGTGGACGCACGTGAACACAAGTACGTCACCGCAAGAAAGTTGGTGGCCAAACGAGTGCAAGTCGACGCAAGTAGCAAAACTTGCGCGAACTTGCGTTTCGTTTGGCTAGGGTTTAAGGATTCCAGGCTTAGATTTTAGATAATAATGAGTGGAGGAGCCAATCAGATTACAGAATTCGAGATGATATGCGAGTGGGTATCTGCTTATAAAAAAATATTGGTATTGACTGGCAACGCTAAATAAATGTGCTATAACTAGATAAATTAAACGAAAAACACACCAAAGGTCAAGTTTATGTTTCTCGTAATTTAATAAAGATTGATTGCTTGATTGATTGAAAACACCACGCAGGTTTATTTCTAAAGAGAAATTTCAGTCGTAGCGCCATACACTCGGGATATCATTTTCTGTAAATTTGTTGTGCCGGATGTTTCGAGAGAAAATAATGTCAACACTAGAGACTGATTTAGGGAGTGGTCATTATTTAACGGGGGGGGGTGGGCCGGCATTTTTTTCAAACCCGGGGCCCAAAAATTTAGACCCCCCCTAAAATGCAAGCCCAAAAAAAATTTACCCCCCCTCAAATGCTAGCCCAAAAAAATATGACCCCCCCCCTCTCGTAGTGTTACTGTTATGCCATGTGAATAGAAAAATCACAGTTTTTTCGAACTCTTAAAAGAGTTGATTGATCCACGCAAAACTGATAATCACTATTGAAAAAGTATTAGGATTCGTGGAAAAAAGATGTTGCAATTCCTCCTTCTTGTACATCGGACATTATCAACGTGTATAGCATCCGGAACAGTTCGGGTTTTGGTCACGGGATTTTGGATTTACGCTACTATGAAGATATTCGGATTCAGGATTCTATTTCTTATCCAAGTGCTCTTTGGCGTATCAGTACAGAGCTTTGTGTTTGGAATTTGTTAAAAATCTGCACAATTTGTTAAAAATCTGATGCGCGCGAAGCGCGCCGCGATTTTGAAAATCAAACTTAACGCGGTTAATGAAATTATCATTTCTGGGACACGAAAATCACGCTGAAGAAATGGAGTCACGGAAGAAACATAATAGAAATTTCCAAAATTAATCATAGTCCAGTACGGTGTTTTAGTTTGTAAATGCTCTTCCAAAGTATCCTCTTTGCGCGCGAAGCTTTAAAGAATGGAAAAAGGAGTAAATGAGAACTTGGTGTTTAACAATTGGGGTTCCTGACATTTGCTAAACCTTTATTTACTGCTGGCTGATAGTAAATTTACTCAATTTAAAAAAATATTTTAATGTTGTAGATGGCGAGCGCGCAGCGCGAGCCGACCAAAAAAACCAGTCTATTTATAAGGACTTCGGGTTCCCTAAAAAGCAGTCAGGAGACAATCAAGTATCAAATGGTCCGTCCCTAATGACCAGCTTTCACGTTTCACGAATCTCTAGGCCTGTAATCACGAGTCACGTAAGAGAAATTCGTAAAATCACGGGTCACGAGGGCATGAGATTTCCACGGATCACGGCAATAATTTTCCTGTTTTCACGAACGGAGCAAATTTGGGGTGAATCACGGAGAACCCCTTCACCACTCTGTCCTACCCTACTAACCACCGCAGTTGTTCTATTTCCAAAGGTAAAAGTTGAATTTCAAAATAGTTAATAGAGACTTCTAAGATTGCACGGGTCGAAGCATCTTTAATAATGCTTTGTAAACTTTCATTTTGCTCAAGCCTCAGGCAGTGGCGAGGGCTGGCCAACTGAGTAGTTTGCTTGTATGTTTCCCGATGCGCGCGTAGTTTGCTTGTATGATTTACGAGGCGAATGAAATTCTTATTTCTGAGAGACGAAAATCACGCTGAAGAATCATAGCCAGTACGATGTTTTAGTTTGTAAGTACTACACCGACCATCCGCTTTTTATGCGCGCGCAAGCTAGTAAAGTTATTTATTGTTGTAGATGGCAAGCGCGCAGCGCGAGCCGACCAAAAAACACTCTGTTTATAAAGGCATCAGGTACCCTAAAAGCAGCCATCGATGTCACCCTGTCTAACAATCAGCGCCCAAAAAAATTTGGCCCCCCCTCAAACGTAAGCCCAAAAATTTGAGCCCCCCCCTAAATCGGCGCCCAAAAAATCAAAGCCCCCCCATATATTTGCCGGCCCACCCCCCCCGTTAAATAATGACCACTCCCTTAGTTCTAAAAACGGCATGGTGTTGTCGGTTCCTGTGTTTTGGCGCAAAAGTTCGTGCGCGAGCGCTAGGTCGAAAGTGAGTTCTGGACATTATGGTTTCAGTTTATTCATTTTTTTTGCCAGGAAATACACATATATAAGTCAAGATATATAAAATAATAATAATAATATAATAATTTCCAGGCGAGGAAGCTCATACGAAACCTTAGGGGCTTATAACCATGAGCTCCCTCCTCATCTTAAATAATTGAAAATAAGTTTACAAACAGACTGCACATAATGTAACGATAAATGAATTTATAATAAAAACAAGCAATACAGACAGAGGACACAAACAACACAAAAGCAAAGCGATAAAATAGAAATCCCAGCAGATTGAGAGTAACTAATTAGCTAAGAAGAAATGTTTCGTATTGTCCCCTAAAAAGCGTGGCATCCCGGGTTTATGAGTTCTTTACTTGGTAAAACAGGAACGTGAGGTCTAGAGTCATCACCCGTTAGAGTCCTGGCACTAGCTATGACGTTATCTCATCGGCAATTGTTCTCAACAATCTTGAACAAGTCTCTCAATAACCTATAGCCTCGATTACATGAAACAGCAATTCTACTTCCGAGTAAATAAATATAATTTTAGGAATTCTGGAAATACTCTGGCCATGTGCTCCGCTCTGCGGCCTTCGCTGTAAACTACTGAACAAAGCGAGTAAGACGAGAAGGCCCGTTTCAAACCTCGATCTTTTGCCGCGTCGAATCTAATTGTTAGAAATTTCATTTCCAACGTATATGACACTTTGTTAAGTACAAAAGGTAAATCTAGCTGAATCATAGCCGAACATCGTGGAATGTAAAGTTTTTTTCCCTTGTATATTTTTCCTTTGGCTGTAAAATAGAGAAAACCAATCGGCTGAATAGATTCGATGCGGCAAAAGATCGTTTGAAACAGGCCTAAGATCGATCAAATTTTGATTATTTTTAACCAGATCATAAATTATCAAATATATTGCCATCCTGAACGTGCATTTTGTCCCTAAAGCTTTTCACTGCTTGGAGAGTAAATAATGTTACGCACTTTTTATTCTTGCTGTTGACATGACGTCATCACAATCCTAACTTTGAAGCCATGGACTCTATGAAACTGTGCTTTTTAGACCCCGTCCACACTACACCGTTTTCAAACGAAAACGGATACTTTTTGCTCCGGATACGGCTATCGTCCACACTACAACGCCGAAAACGATCACCGAAAACGGCGAAAACAAAACGAAAACGATAAGTGTGGACGCAAATCGTTTTGAAAACGGAGCAAAAAGTATCCGTTTTCGTTTGAAAACGGTGTTGTGTGGACGGGGTCTTAGATTAGGTGGTATTGATTTCGCGCAATATGTCAGTTAATTTTCCTGTTTGGAGCATTCGATGAAAGCCGCCAGCATGCTCAATAAGTGAATATAAGCAAATTTTGGGCAATGTTAGCTCATTTGCAGGCTAACCGCACAGGTATTTTTTGGCTGCCATGTTGGAGTCCTTCCGAGGGACTCCAACATAGCGCCATACATTTCACCGTAAACAGTTTGCACATTCGTTCGCTTATATCACTTTTGCAACATAAAAGATATCAGTCTTAAAACTTGGCAAAGCTATTAATAATATAGTTGCCCTTCATAATATTGGCGTTTTGTTCGAATATAACTCGCTAAATATCACATGTTTCCCAAGGTGAACACCAATAATTATACCACGAATACCTGCTGAGTAAAAGAAGGCTTAAATGAGTCGCTAGGTTTCCAATTTAACGTATGAGAACAAACTCATTGTAGCTGCCTGCTGTGCAGGTTTTGAAACTTGTTACTTAGCAGCCGCAAACATTGGCCCAGGTTTTTGTTCGGCAAAGGTATTGATGAAAAATCAACAAAGTGGGACAGCTGGAAAGGAAGTTAGGTATAAAAAGGAGACTTGAATTGTTATAAACTAGCAAAGTTAGGAAATAATACGATGACTGATATTATATATATAACGATTCTACTTCATGTTATTAATTTCTGGATGAAAAATCAACGTGTGATAGCTGGAAAGGAAGTGAGCCCGGGGGGACTCCCATAAAAAATAGACGGGGGTGCTCATCGGGAAAATTGATTTAGCCCTAAGGGATAGCAAATAGACCTTTTTCCAAAATGGCCGCCGAAAATTCAAATCGATTTTGTTAAAAATGAACACCAGCACTAGATGACCCATTATCACTTTAGTAAAACTACAAACTTTCACTCCATATATCCAATATCTTCCGAGAAAACGAACGTTGAAAATTTGAAAATTTACAGACGTTTGTATGACTGGGGTATGCGTCATACCCCAGTCATACAAATCTCTGTAAAATTTTCAATTTTCAGACTCTAATTTCTCAGCCGACATGGCATTTGGCATAACGAAAATTTAAAGGATTACTAATGTGAGGATACTCTTTCTAGTGCCAGTATTTGATTTTCAGTCAGTTAATTTTAAGGCATGTGAATTTGCGGCGGCCATTTTGGAAAAAGGTCTATTGGGTGTGGTCAACAATAAATCTTACACCTAAGAGAAAGCAAATTGGATGCGGAAAATGGTCATTTTGGTCCTTTAAATTAACATCAAGTTGAAACAATTTATTCTGTTATCGCTAGGATCGGGAGCAGGTTATGCGTGCATTGAACAGCATTATGGCAGTGTTGCCGGAGGCCTTCTGCTACACGTATACGGTAGAGGTAAGCCAACCACAAGCCAAATAAGCAACTATCACTCCTTCAATACGTCACTGGTTTCATTGTAAGCCGAGCCAATTACTTTTGTCCCCAACAGCTCTCTGTACTAGTCACAGGAGTTCCTGTGAACCGTAAATGCGGCTAGAAAACCGATACATATTAGACCCCGTCCACACTACATCGTTTTCAAACGAAAACGAATATTTTTTGCTCCGTTTTCAAAAAGATTTGCGTCCACACTTATCGTTTTCATATTGTTTTCGCCGTTTTCGGTGATCGTTTTCGGCTTTGTAGATAGTGTGGAAGATAGCCGTATCCGGAGCAAAAAGTATCCGTTTTCGTTTGAAAACGGTGTAGTGTGGACGGGGTCTTAGTCTAGTGGGTAGGGGGTCCACGAGCACCCCCCGGAACTAGTAAAGAGACAAATACTTTTTCGGAATCCTTAGGAAGTCTAGAAACTGTTTTTAGATGTTAACAGCTCGAAAAAGTGTCCCACGGCCCTATTTTGTCAGCCGTTTGTTTTTTAATTATATTCTTTTGTTATTTAATGAGATTCAATGAGGCAATTTTATAGACTGTAGCACTGTTCAGAAAAGCTCTTTAGAATCTAAATCTATACTTTTACAATCGTAGGAATACTCTGATCACATGTAGACAAGTTTAATGGTCCGTATAAGAACTACCCAAGCCAACGGCAGAGCATGCTGGAATGCAATTATGTTCTACTGAAAATATCGGCGATTTCATTGGCTTAGACACAAAAATTGGTAAAATTACCACGAAAAAAAGACTTTTCTCAGGATTTATGGTAAGATATAAGCACATGTGGTACTCAGATACAGGATATACGATTTTTAAAGACTTCGTATATGGGAAGCTAGCGTAAAATAGTGATTCTTTTTCCTTGTTTTCCCTTAATCTGATTGGGCTGGAGAGTTATTATCGCCATATTTTCTCAAGCAAGTCGAAATCAATAATTGTTTCACTTGTATTATATATAAGAGTTAATTACCGAGGATGGGTCAATACGCGATTTACAGTACCGAGGGCCGTTAGGCCCGAGGGAATGTAAAGCGTATTATTACATGATTGGCAAGGTTTTCAGAAAACAGGAACAAATGAAATGCATTCAGCTTCTTATTGAATTTCAAAGTTTTGACAAGGAGTATAGTTTACAATTGAAAAGGGTAGCGCATTCCGATAGGAACCATTGTTTGTTAGTTAGCTGTTTTCATAGAAGTACGTTCCCCAGAGAAATGAATGACAGGTTTTATTCAACCATGATTGACAAAGGTCCAAACAAAAAATATACAGCTTGAGTGCATTCATTTGTTAGCAGAACACGAATTATGTCTTTTGTTTTGGAACAAAACAGCCAGGCCAGTCAATCGAGTGGCTTTTTGTAAAAGCGCGACTCATTCAAACGCTATTTTCGTTTGAACCACGCACTGACTGCTACAAGTCAATTTGCATAACGCTGAGCAACAACATGGATCGGAACTGCTTCAAGCTGGAGTAACTGAAGGCAAGTTTCAAGTATTTTGCACTCGTTGGTTGTTCTCTTAGCTCTAAGATAAGATATGTAAACGATTTCATCTGTATTTTCAGGTTTACCTGCTTGAACACACTCTATGGGCCAGGAAACCAAGCAAGTAGGCTGGACAAACGCTTTATTGTTCAAGTCGGTTCAAGTGGAGGCGTTTCTCGGATATGGTGTTTTGTGGCGTTCAACGGGATTCGCGCATAAAGGATAATCATGCAGGAGCAAATAGAGCGAATTTCAGATGACTGTCGTGAGTTATTCGCAATTACTTTGTAATTACTCCTATAAGTTTTATTCAGAATTGCTGTAATCACGTTGCGATTGGTCTCCACTACAGTCATATGAAATCCGCTCTATTTAACAATTAGACAGATAGTCATATAGATGCATAAACTGAGATTATTGGTGTTTTTTTCTCGGGATGTATGGATTTGAATTCACTAGGAAAGAGTTTGGGGGTGACTAGATTGGGTAGCGGTAAGTAGAATGTCCATGTATTTAACTGAGTTAAACACCTAATGTTTATTTAATGAGGTATTTAACTCTGTATATATGGAGGGGGATTCCGGACTAAAATTCAATTGGATCGTAATTGTCATTCAATTGGATCGTAACTCGCATTGGATGCCGTACATCTCATGCAATTGGATCGTAAATGTCATGCAATTGGAACGTAAATGTCATGCAATTGGATCGTAACTCGCATTGTGTCGTACATCTCATGCAATTGGATCGTAACTCGCATTGCGTCATACATCTCATTCAATTGGATCGTAACTCGCATTGTGTCGTACATCTCATTCAATTGGATCGTAACTCGCATTCAATTGGATCGTAATTCGCATTATGTCGTACATCTCATGCAATTGGATCGTAAATGATGTATCGTACTTCATATTATATTAGATCGTAGTAGCATTGGGTCGAACATAGCATGCCATTAGATAGCAACTGCCATGGTATTGGATCGAACATTTCATAACATTGGATCGTACATAGCATTCTGTCGTACTTGGCATGCAATTGGATCGCAATTTCTGCCGATAACTGTGTCCCTACAAGATTATGAGCCACTCGGTAAGTACTTCAAGTACCCATCCTGAAGTGTATCATGTTAGCATCCGTTATTATAACATCTATATATACCTATCCACACACCATCAACAGCTATCCACACCCATCAACAGCTATCCACATTATCAACAACTATCCACCCTATCAACACCTATACACTCTATCAACACCTATCCACACCATCAACACCTATCCACCCTATCAACACCTATACCCTCTATCAACACCTATCCACACCATCAACACCTATCCACCCTATCAACACCTATACACTCTATCCACACCTATCCACCCTATCAACACCTATACACTCTATTCACACCCATCAACACCTATCCACCCTATCAACACCTATGCACACTATCAGCACCTATCTACACTATCAACAGCTACCACCCTATCAACCACTATCAACATCTATCAATACTATCAACAGCTATCCACCCTATCACCACCTACAAGAAAACAGCCCGTCACTTCGTGACGCTAGAAGACTCAAGCTGAGTTTCCCCTTCCATAAACTGCTGATTTTACATTAGTAATGACCTCCCTTCAAGGAAGACCCCCTGCCCCATGCCGAAATAAATGAAGTGAGCCCCAGAGCCTTTTTTGTATGTTTTGCACTGGTCTCCCTGATTTGTGGTGGAGACAAAAGCTCCAAATCCGAAGAACCCGCTCAATTGAAAACGAAAGCCTATTACACAGAAAAACCAGAATTGTTTGTATGCTTATCATATCCAGTAAGGGAAGAGAAGAAACAGGTAAAGTAAAATTGTTCTAAGAAGTTTCTAGTTTATCATAGGATTTTTTTTAGAGAATTTCATTCATGGCTTAGCGTGCGCTCTGTAGGCAGTGCCAGTGGTGTAAGTTTGTTCAAACTTGAATGAAAATTTTTCTCAGCTGAAATCTTTCGAACATATCAGTAAGTAATCTGTAATAGAGCCATTTAGGTTTGGATGTCTATGGTGCTTTCGGCTGAGGGAAATGAGTTCTTTTTTAGTTTATGTGTGAGATTTCAAAATGGCCGCGATGGCGGCTTTGTCCCTCGCTCAAAAAATCGCTTGAATAAGAACTTAGCCAAAGGTGAATCTTTTCCAACAAAACACGCCTACTGGAGATATTTCCTTCTTCTCTTCGGGTTTGTGTCCTTCGTTTTGCGATACAGCGTAAGGATTTATACTTAGAGAATATTATTCACCCGGGGGGGTACTACCTCATATATGGTATACGGGTATGCGCCGCCCTATAGGGTATGTTTTTTTGAGCTCCTGAGGTCTACGGTAGGGTATCGTTTTTCGATTGTTTGGTCGCTGATAGGGTATGTATTTCAATATGGCTACCCGAGTGCAAACAAATTTCGATCAAAATTGTGCTGCAATTAGTGGAAAGACAGTTTATTTTAAAACCTTTTCATGATTAACAAAATTCCGAATTGATAGCGACCAATTGGACCACCCTGGTGACTAACTTCAGGTCTGCGGTAGGGTATACAATTTTGACCGTAGGTCTACGGTAGGGTATAAAAGACGAGGATTTTTGGTATCTGATAGGGTCAGGTTTTGGGGACCTTGGCGGCACACCCCTACCCAAAAATAAGTGGAGTACCACCCCCAGGATTATTCATGGCTTTGCTTTGTGTAAATATGTCACTCATTTCGCCTTAGCCCGCGCTCAGGAAAGCAAGGCACTGGTGTACGTTTGTTCAAGCTGAATGAATTTTTTTATCAACTTACAGCTTTCGAATAAGAATTGTCCCTGCACATTCCTGCAAGTAATCTGTGACAGAACCATTTAGGTCTGAATGACTATGGTGCTTTCGGCTGTGCGAGCTGAGTTCCTTTTACTTTCTGTGAGAGATTTCAAAATGGCGGCGATGGCAGCTTTGTCCCTCGCTTAAGAAATCGCTTGAATTAGAACTTAGCCCAGGGTGAATATTTTCCAACCAAAACACGCTCACTGTCGAGATTTCCACCTTCTCTGCAGGTCTGTGAACTTCCTTTGGCGACACAGCTTCAGGCCTAAGCGGAGTGAGTGCGAACGATTTAGCCAATCAGAAACGTTTGCGCAGACAACCCGATTATAATAGTATAGATACACTATCCACACCCATCAACAACTCAAAACCTCTGGAAATTTATTTTTTACCATGCCAAATGCCATATTTAATCTGATCATTTTCAGTTGCAAATAGCGCACGGGTTTGCACAATTTCCCTTTGTTTTTGAGCCGCGCGCGTAAGCTGATGCGAGCAGAGTGGTATGGTCTCTTATTTCCCACGGCAAATCAGCCAATCGTTTTGCGAGAAAGCAAACAATCATGGTAAAAACTTGTATGTACCCACAGCTGAGAGCCAATCAGAATTCGAGAAACGCGTGCGTTGTGGCATAAAAAAACTTGACGGTGTTAAATTATGATATATTTCTAATTGTTATCAGTCTAAGCTATTGACAATTTTTTGGCGAATTTGATCTAAAATTAAGAATTATTATTCAAGAAAAACATGTTTTGCTGACGTGTGTGTTTCTACTGATAATTTGTTTTTTCAACTTAATGAAACTATATACTCTTTGTCGCGCTCTTTATTTGCGATTTTGAGAAAACTGCGGATGGGTGTTGATAGCTGTTGATAGGGTGGATATGTGTTGATAGTGTGGATAGGTGTTGATAACAGGTAACTTTATTTTAACACGGTAAAATTCATCAGGATTGGTATAAAATAAAATTGAATAATAATATCATGCCTGCTTTTCATGAATGCCGTGTTTTCTAAAATGCATCTTTTAGTGAAACAACTAATTACAGCCAAATTTAAAACTGCTTAGAAATTCTGCTTGCCGAAGCGTGGCGGGCAAACTGTTCCACAGGGAAGCCCCACTATATTGAAAACTGTTTTTCAAATAATTTGTACAAAGCAGAATAACAAAAAGCTTGCTTTCGGAATCTCTAAGTGTATAATGATAGTGTGGATAGGTGTCGATGGTGTGAATAGGTGTTTATAGGGTGGATAGGTGTTGATAGGGTGGATAGGTGTTGATAGGGTGGATAGGTGTTGATAGGGTGGATAGGTGTTGATAGTGTGGATAGGTGTTGATAGGCTGGATAGGTGTTGATAGGGTGTATAGGTGTTGATAATGTGGATAGGGTGGTTAGGTGTTCATGATGGCGTGGATAGGGTGGATAGGTGTTGATAGGTGTGGATCGACTGTATAGGTGTTGATAGGGTGGATAGCTGTTGATGGTGTGTGGATAGGTATATATAGATGACTAACATGATACACTTCAGGATGGGTACTTGAAGTACTTACCGAGTGGCTCATAATCTTGTAGGGACACAGTTATCGGCAGAAATTGCGATCCAATTGCATGCCAAGTACGACAGAATGCTATGTACGATCCAATGTTATGAAATGTTCGATCCAATACCATGGCAGTTGCTCTGGTTGCTATCTATGGCATGCTATGTTCGACCCAATGCTAGTACGATCTAATGTAATATGAAGTACGATGCATCATGTACGATCCAATTGCATGAGATGTACGACATAATGCGAATTACGATCCAATTGAATGCGAGTTACGATCCAATTGAATGAGATGTACGACACAATGCGAGTTACGATCCAATTGAATGAGATGTACGACACAATGCGAGTTACGATCCAATTGAATGAGATGTACGACGCAATGCGAGTTACGATCCAATTGCATGACATTTACAATCGAATTGCATGACATTTACGATCCAATTGCATGAGATGTACGACATCCAATGCGAGTTACGATCCAATTGAATGACATTTACGATCCGACTGAATGCGAGTTACGATCCAATTGCATGAGATGTACGACATCCAATGCGAGTTACGATCCAATTGCATGACATTTACGATCTAATTGCATGACATTTACGATCCAATTGCATGAGATGTACGATATCCAATGCGAGTTACGATCCAATCGAATGACATTTACGAATCAATTGAGTGACATTTACGATCCAATTGCATGAGATGTACGACATCCAATGTGAGTTACGATCCAATTGAATGACATTTACGATCCAATTGAAGGCGAGTTACGATCCAATTGCATGAGATGTACGACATCCAATGCGAGTTACGATCCAATTGCATGACATTTACGATCCAATTGCATGACATTTACGATCCAATTGCATGACATTTACGATCCAATTGCATGACATTTACGATCCAATTGCATGAGATGTACGACATCCAATGCGAGTTACGATCCAATTGGATGACAATTACGATCCAATTGAATTTTAGTCCGGAATCCCCCTCCATATGTATATACCCGGGATGTTCCACTTACAGCTATTCGAGTCTGCCTAATGGTCGCGGGTGAGGGGCGCGGGTCGCGGGTCGCGAGTAAAAGGTGCGGGTGCGGGTAAAAGGTTCGGGTTCGGGTAAAAGGTGCGGGTGCGGGTAAAAGGTGCGGGTGCGAGTAAAAGGTGCGGGTCTTGGAAATGGTCTAAAAATGCCAAATCAGGCACTGGCTTCTTCGGGCAATTAATAAAGCTGTATTTTTGTAGGTGCTCGTTTCGTAAGCTCCTGTTCTACAAAACTTTACTCTACTTGAAGGATTATCTAACGGGCCGGATGCTCCCAGTTCGTAATTGCTTTTACCGGCGAGTTTTGAAATTCATATAGTCGTTTTTGTTTATGCTTTTTCTGACCGAAAGTAGTAAAGTGGTTTTCACATGACTGTCGTGAAACCAATCGCAAAGTAATTACACTAATTCTGAACAAAACGTATAGGAGTAATTACAAAGTAATTGCGAATACTCGCGACAGTCATGTGAAATCCGCTCTATACGGAAAAGGTGATTCATTATTCTCCTGAGCGGCTTTTCAGCTGGCCTGGAAGGCAGAAAGGTGAATGATATGGCCTACGATGATCTGCTCAATAGATATGATAAAGTACTCCCTCGCCAATTCATTACGTTATAGTTCATTCTCAACAAGTGAAAAATTAAGCGGTTACGGTTTCCAGGTTCTTGCTCCGCTGGTTCTTGATAACGAACGTTGCATAGGTTGTCGTGTAATGGAGCTCCAAATAATTCTATAAAATGAATGTGCTCCGTATTAAGACCGCTTCAATTGGCTTCAGCGTCAACTTTTGTTGTTTTCTTTGGCACCATATACGTACAATGAGGGAAAGTGTATCCTAGGTAAACGATTAATTTTTAGACAACTAACAGGGGCTGACGAATTATGAGTACGCCAAAATACAACTTTACTAAGAGCCCGAAGTAACCAGTGTCTGATTTGGTATTTTTAGTCAATTTCCAAGACCCGCACCTTTTACCCGCACCCGCACCTTTTTACCCGCACCCGCACCCGCATCTTTTACTCGCGACCCGCGACCATTAGGCAGACTCCAGCTATTCAATTCTTTTCATCAGCCCCTCTCTTCCCTAGAGAATTTCAAATCCCTTCCCGGCTTTAAGTTACTTGCGAGGTATGTACGTTAGTTGGAGACCTCAAAAACACAATGGAAACCGTGTCAATCCAGATATGTCCAATACACTCCACCTGGGCCAACCCGTCAACTGCCGTGGCGACCCGTCAAATCGAAAGCCAGGTCGTCCCGCGTCCCGCTGAGTGTTCCACTCTCGGGATCGAACGGGATCGCTTTACACCGGAAGTCAAATAGCTGGCTTGGTTACCAGGCCATCTGACCATGATGGCGGCCGGAGTGCCATGTTGCCAGTTCGTGACACTTCGTTCCAAATGGGCTTCAATTTTAATATTTATCCAGCCTAAAACCCTCGATTACTTACAATGTTATGGCACTGTTACAATTAAATATGTTTCTACCTTCGTTTGGCTTTAGAGACCAAATTATTTCACGGTTATGGTTGTCAAGTGGTGTCAGTTCGTCGGCCATGTTTTGTCAGGTCGTCCCACTCGTAAGTTTATATGGCCTTTCGTGAGTTCTCCTCTCGCCTTAGGTCACATTTCCGGGAGTAAGTTGGTAGGTGCGATGAGAGAAACAAGAACGTATGTCCTTTGACGTTTAACTTCTTCGAAATGCGATTTGTAAGTATCATTATGGTCTAAAATCTAAATCATATTCGTAGCACATTTCGGCCTCGAGGTATACGATTGTTAATTTCCCCTCTGACCCTATGCTACCTAGCTACGGCCCTGGATGGTCTTCTAGTAATAAGATAATCTATGCTGCATTTGAAGACTTTTTGTGTCAATAGCGACTGAATCAAACCCTTTGTCGAACAGATTTTTACACTTTTTAAGTGAAATCTAAATGCCCTTTGGCATTCTTAAAACATTCCCTTTATACTATATTAACCTATCACATTTTCCTCGTTCTTAAAGGGGCTATTGCATGCACCGGCCACTTCTCTGCCCGGAGTAAATAATCGAGGAAATCTGTCAATCAATATCGATTGATATTGGCAATCAATGATTAATCGATAGTCACATGTTGATATATATTAAGGTACTGGGGAAGGGTCATGGTCAAAATTTCACGAAATTTCACGAATTCCTACAAAAATCGAGAGAGAAATGCAATGTATTTTGCGCCAAATATTGTAATTTTATACCTTGTTTGTATTCTGAGAATGAATCTGGAACGGTAACCCTTTGTCGAATAGATTTTTACATTTTTTAAGTTTGTGAAATCTAAATGCCCTTTGGTATTCTTAAAACATTCCCTTTATACTATATAATATTAACCTATCACATTTTCCTCATTCTTAAAGGGGCTATTGTACACATACAGGCCACTCCTCTGCCCAGAGTAAATAATCGAGGAAATCAGTCAATTAATATCGATTGATAGTGGCAATCGATGATTAAGGGAAGGGTCATGGTCAAAATTTCAATTCTCCCCAGAATTACACAATTTGATGCTGGTCATACTATTTATCGCATAGGGTAGTTTAAAACTTTGAAATTTCACGAATTCCTACAAAAATCGAGAGAGAAATGCAATGTATTTCGCACCAAATATTGTAATGTTTATATACCTTGTTGGTATTCTGAGAATGAACCTGGTACAGTTGTAGTTACTCTAGACCTACTGTTAGTCACTAACTGGCCACAGAATTTGGCTTTTATATGCGAGAAAGTACTTCATTTCTGTTCTTAGATGTTTTAATCATTTGTAGACACAAAATAATTCCTTGAGCTTGCTTTTTTCCTCGCCTCGTGTTAAAAACATTGAAATATTAGGTTGCTGTGTTGGTCAAGCTGGATTGCATTTCATTTCATGATTATAATAGACCACCCCTCCCCCTCAATTTTCACCAACTGGCAAATTTTGACCATCCGTCGCAAAATGGCAAGGGGTTTACCTCCAATCTCAAGTCCCATGATACTTGCAGTTGCATATGGCAGTTCATGATTATTATAGACCACCCCTCCCCTCAATTTTCACCAACTGGCAAATTTTGACCATCGGTCGCCAATTGGCAAGGGGCATACCTCCAATCTCAAGTCCCATGATACTTGCAGTTGTATAGTGCAGTTCATGATTATCATAGGCCACCCCTCCCCCTCAATTTTCACCAACTGGCAAATTTTGACCATCCGTCGCCAATTGGCAAGGGGTATACCTCCGATCTCAAGTCCCATGATACTTGCAGTTGTATAGTGCAGTTCATGATTATCATAGACCACCCCTCCCCCTCAATTTTTACCAACTGGCAAATTTTGACCATCCGTCGCCAATTGGCAAGGGGTATACCTCCAATCTCAAGTCCCATGATACTTGCAGTTGTATAGGGCAGTTCATGATTATCATAGATGACCCCTCCCCCTCAATTTCACCAACTGACAGATTTTGACCATCCGTCGCCAATTGGCAAGGGGTATACCTCCAATCTCAATTTCCATGATACTTGCAGTTGTATAGTGCAGTTCATGATTATCATAGACCACCCCTCCCCCTCAATTTTCACCAACTGGCAAATTTTGACCATCCGTCGCCAATTGGCAAGGGGTATACCTCCAATCTCAAGTCCCATGATACTTGCAGTTGTATAGTGCAGTTCATGATTATCATAGACCACCCCTCCCCCTCAATTTTTACCAACTGGCAAATTTTGACCATCCGTCGCCAATTGGCAAGGGGTATACCTCCATCTCAAGTCCCATGATACTTGCAGTTGTATAGGGCAGTTCATGATTATCATAGATGACCCCTCCCCTCAATTTTCACCAACTGACAGATTTTGACCATCCGTCGCCAATTGGCAAGGGGTATACCTCCAATCTCAATTTCCATGATACTTGCAGTTGTATAGTGCAGTTCATGATTATCATAGACCACCCCTCCCCTCAATTTTCACCAACTGGCAAATTTTGACCATCTGTCGCCAATTGGCAAGGGGTATACCTCCAATCTCAACTCCCATGATACTTGCAGTTGTATAGTGCAGTTCATGATTATCATAGACCACCCCTCCCCCTCAATTTTCACCAACTGGCAAATTTTGACCATCCGTCGCCAATTGGCAAGGGGTATACCTCCAATCTCAAGTCCCATGATACTTGCAGTTGTATAGTGCAGTTCATGATTATCATAGACCACCCCTCCCCCTCAGTTTTTCACCAACTGGCAAATTTTGACCATCCGTCGCCAATTGGCAAGGGGTATACCCACCCCCAATCTCAAGTCCCATGGTACTTGCAGTTGTATAGTGCAGTTCATGATTATCATAGACCACCCCTCCCCCTCAATTTTCACCAACTGGCAAATTTTGACCATCCGTCACGAATTGGCAAGGGGAATACCTCCAATCTCAAGTCTCATGATACTTGCAGTTGTATAGGGCAGTTCATGATTATTAAAGACCACCCCTCCCCTCAATTTTCACCAACTGGCAAATTTGACCATCCGTCGCCAATTGGCAAGGGGTATACCTCCAATCTCAAGTCCCATGGTACTTCCAGTTGCATAGGGCAGTTCAGGATTATCATAGACCACCCCTCCCCCTCAATTTTAACCAACTGGCAAATTTGACCATCCGTCGCCAATTGGCAAGGGGTATACCTCCAATCTCAAGTCCCATGATACTTGCAGTTGTATAGGGCAGTTCAGGGTTATCATAGACCACCCCTCCCCCTCAGTTTTCACCAACTGGCAAATTTTGACCATCCGTCGCCAATTGGCAAGGGGTATACCCCCAATCTCAAGTCCCATGGTACTTGCAGTTGTATAGTGCAGTTCATAATTATCATAGACCACCCCTCCCCCTCAATTTTCACCAACTGGCAAATTTTGACCATCCGTCGCGAATTGGCAAGGGGAATACCTCCAATCTCAAGTCTCATGATACTTGCAGTTGTATAGGGCAGTTCATGATTATTAAAGACCACCCCTCCCCCTCAATTTTCACCAACTGGCAAATTTTGACCATCCGTCGCCAATTGGCAAGGGGTATACCTCCAATCTCAAGTCCCATGGTACTTCCAGTTGCATAGGGCAGTTCAGGATTATCATAGACCACCCCTCCCCCTCAATTTTAACCAACTGGCAAATTTGACCATCCGTCGCCAATTGGCAAGGGGTATACCTCCAATCCCAAGTACCATGGTACTTGCAGTTGTATAGGGCAGTTCAGGGTTATCATAGACCACCCCTCCCCCTCAATTTTCACCAACTGGCAAATTTGACCATCCGTCGCCAATTGGCAAGGGGTATACCTCCAATCCCAAGTACCATGGTACTTGCAGTTGTATAGGGCAGTTCAGGGTTATCATAGACCACCCCTCCCCCTAAATTTTCACCAACTGGCAAATTTGACCATCCGTCACCAATTGGCAAGGGGTATACCTATCATCCCAAGTCCCATGGTACTTGCAGTTGTATAGGGCAGTTCATGATTATTAAAGACCACCCCTCCCCCTCAATTTTCACCAACTGGCAAATTTTGACCATCCGTCGCCAATTGGCAAGGGGTATACCTCCAATCTCAAGTCCCATGGTACTTGCAGTTGTATAGGGCATCCCTACCACTGCAATATGCCCTTTCTCATTTTCCTCGTTCTCAAAACATGCCCAATCTCAAGTCCCATGGTACATGCAGTTGTATGGGGCATCCCTACCACTGGAATATGCCCTTTCTCATTTTCCTCGTTCTCAAAACGTGCCCAATCTCAAGTCCCATGATACTTGCAGCTGTATAGGGCAGTTCAGGATTATCATAGACCACCCCTCCCCCTCAATTTTAACCAACTGGCAAATTTGACCATCCGTCGCCAATTGGCAAGGGGTATACCTCCAATCCCAAGTACCATGGTACTTGCAGTTGTATAGGGCAGTTCAGGGTTATCATAGACCACCCCTCCCCCTCAATTTTCACCAACTGGCAAATTTGACCATCCGTCGCCAATTGGCAAGGGGTATACCTCCAATCTCAATTCCCATGATACTTGCAGTTGTATAGTGCAGTTCATGATTATCATAGACCACCCCTCCCCCTCAATTTTCACCAACTGGCAAATTTTGACCATCCGTCGCCAATTGGCAAGGGGTATACCTCCAATCTCAAGTCCCATGATACTTGCAGTTGTATAGTGCAGTTCATGATTATCATAGACCACCCCTCCCCCTCAATTTTCACCAACTGGCAAATTTTGACCATCCGTCGTGAATTGGCAAGGGGAATACCTCCAATCTCAAGTCTCATGATACTTGCAGTTGTATAGGGCAGTTCATGATTATTAAAGACCACCCCTCCCCCTCAATTTTCACCAACTGGCAAATTTTGACCATCTGTTGCCAATTGGCAAGGGGTATACCTCCAATCTCAAGTCCCATGGTACTTGCAGTTGCATAGGGCAGTTCAGGGTTATCATAGACCACCCCTCCCCCTCAATTTTCACCAACTGGCAAATTTGACCGTCCGTCGCCAATTGGCAAGGGGTATACCTCCAATCCCAAGTACCATGGTACTTGCAGTTGTATAGGGCAGTTCAGGGTTATCATAGACCACCCCTCCCCCTCAATTTTCACCAACTGGCAAATTTGACCATCCGTCGCCAATTGGCAAGGGGTATACCTATCATCCCAAGTCCCATGGTACTTGCAGTTGTATAGTGCAGTTCATGATTATCATAGACCACCCCTCCCCCTCAATTTTCACCAACTGGCAAATTTTGACCATCCGTCGCCAATTGGCAAGGGGTATACCTCCAATCTCAAGTCCCATGGTACTTGCAGTTGTATAGGGCATCCCTACCACTGCAATATGCCCTTTCTCATTTTCCTCGTTCTCAAAACATGCCCAATCTCAAGTCCCATGGTACATGCAGTTGTATGGGGCATCCCTACCACTGGAATATGCCCTTTCTCATTTTCCTCGTTCTCAAAACGTGCCCAATCTCAAGTCCCATGATACTTCCAGTTGCATAGGGCAGTTCAGGATTATCATAGACCACCCCTCCCCCTCAATTTTAACCAACTGGCAAATTTGACCATCCGTCGCCAATTGGCAAGGGGTATACCTCCAATCCCAAGTACCATGGTACTTGCAGTTGTATAGGGCAGTTCAGGGTTATCATAGACCACCCCTCCCCCTCAATTTTCACCAACTGGCAAATTTGACCATCCGTCGCCAATTGGCAAGGGGTATACCTCCAATCCAAGTACCATGGTACTTGCAGTTGTATAGGGCAGTTCAGGGTTATCATAGACCACCCCTCCCCCTAAATTTTCACCAACTGGCATATTTGACCATCCGTCACCAATTGGCAAGGGGTATACCTATCATCCCAAGTCCCATGGTACTTGCAGTTGTATAGGGCAGTTCATGATTATTAAAGACCACCCCTCCCCCTCAATTTTCACCAACAGGCAAATTTTGACCATCCGTCGCCAATTGGCAAGGGGTATACCTCCAATCTCAAGTCCCATGGTACTTGCAGTTGTATAGGGCATCCCTACCACTGCAATATGCCCTTTCTCATTTTCCTCGTTCTCAAAACATGCCCAATCTCAAGTCCCATGGTACATGCAGTTGTATGGGGCATCCCTACCACTGGAATATGCCCTTTCTCATTTTCCTCGTTCTCAAAACGTGCCCAATCTCAAGTCCCATGATACTTGCAGCTGTATAGGGCAGTTCATGATTATCATAGACCACCCCTCCCCCTCAATTTTCACCAACTGGCAGATTTTGACCATCCGTCGCCAATTGGCAAGGGGTATACCTCCAATCTCAATTCCCATGATACTTGCAGTTGTATAGTGCAGTTCATGATTATCATAGACCACCCCTCCCCCTCAATTTTCACCAACTGGCAAATTTTGACCATCCGTCGCCAATTGGCAAGGGGTATACCTCCAATCTCAAGTCCCATGATACTTGCAGTTGTATAGTGCAGTTCATGATTATCATAGACCACCCCTCCCCCTCAATTTTCACCAACTGGCAAATTTTGACCATCCGTCGTGAATTGGCAAGGGGAATACCTCCAATCTCAAGTCTCATGATACTTGCAGTTGTATAGGGCAGTTCATGATTATTAAAGACCACCCCTCCCCCTCAATTTTCACCAACTGGCAAATTTTGACCATCTGTTGCCAATTGGCAAGGGGTATACCTCCAATCTCAAGTCCCATGGTACTTCCAGTTGCATAGGGCAGTTCAGGATTATCATAGACCACCCCTCCCCCTCAATTTTCACCAACTGGCAAATTTGACCATCCGTCACAAATTGGCAAGGGGTATACCTCCAATCCAATGTCCCATGGTACTTGCAGTTGTATAGGGCAGTTCAGAATTATCATAGACCACCCCTCCCCCTCAATTTTCACCAACTGGCAAATTTGACCATCCGTCACCAATTGGCAAGGGGTATACCTCCAATCCCAAGTACCATGGTACTTGCAGTTGTATAGGGCAGTTCAGGGTTATCATAGACCACCCCTCCCCCTCAATTTTCACCAACTGGCAAATTTGACCATCCGTCGCCAATTGGCAAGGGGTATACCTCCAATCCCAAGTACCATGGTACTTGCAGTTGTATAGGGCAGTTCAGGGTTATCATAGACCACCCCTCCCCCTCAATTTTCACCAACTGGCAAATTTGACCATCCGTCACCAATTGGCAAGGGGTATACCTCCAATCCCAAGTCGATCCCCCATGGTACTTGCAGTTGCATAGGGCAGTTCAGGATTATCATAGACCACCCCTCCCCTCAATTTTCACCAACTGGCAAATTTGACCATCCGTCGCCAATTGGCAAGGGGTATACCTCCAATCCCAAGTACCATGGTACTTGCAGTTGTATAGGGCAGTTCAGGGTTATCATAGACCACCCCTCCCCCTCAATTTTCACCAACTGGCAAATTTGACCATCCGTCGCCAATTGGCAAGGGGTATACCTCCAATCCCAAGTACCATGGTACTTGCAGTTGTATAGGGCATCCCTACCACTGGAATATGCCCTTTCTCATTTTCCTCGTTCTCAAAACGTGCCCAATCTCAAGTTCCATGGTATATGCAGTTGTATGAGGCATCCCTACTGGAATATGCCCTTTCTCATTTTCCTCGTTCTCAAAACGTGCCCAATCTCAAGTCCCATGATACTTGCAGTTGTATAGGGCAGTTCATGATTATCATAGACCACCCCTCACCCTCAATTTTCACCAACTGGCAGATTTTGACCATCCGTCGCCAATTGGCAAGGGGTATACCTCCAATCTCAATTACCATGATACTTGCAGTTGTATAGTGCAGTTCATGATTATCATAGACCACCCCTCCCCCTCAATTTTCACCAACTGGCAAATTTTGACCATCCGTCACCAATTGGCAAGGGGTATACCTCCAATCTCAAGTCCCATGATACTTGCAGTTGTATAGTGCAGTTCATGATTATCATAGACCACCCCTCCCCCTCAATTTTCACCAACTGGCAAATTTTGACCATCCGTCACCAATTGGCAAGGGGTATACCTCCAATCCCAAAGTACCACCATGGTACTTGCAGTTGTATAGGGCATTTCAGGGTTATCATAGACCACCCCTCCCCCTCAATTTTCACCAACTGGCAAATTTTGACCATCCGTCGCCAATTGGCAAGGGTATACCTCCAATCTCAAGTCCCATGATACTTGCAGTTGAATAGTGCAGTTCATGATTATCATAGACCACCCCTCCCCCTCAATTTTCACCAACTGGCAAATTTTGACCATCCGTCGTGAATTGGCAAAGGGAATACCTCCAATCTCAAGTCTCATGATACTTGCAGTTGTATAGGGCAGTTCATGATTATTAAAGACCACCCCTCCCCCTCAATTTTCACCAACTGGCAAATTTTGACCATCCGTCGTCGCCAATTGGCAAGGGGTATACCTCCAATCTCAAGTCCCATGGTACTTCCAGTTGCATAGGGCAGTTCAGGATTATCATAGACCACCCCTTCCCCTCAATTTTCACCAACTGGCAAATTTGACCATCCGTCACAAATTGGCAAGGGGTATACCTCCAATCCAATGTCCCATGGTACTTGCAGTTGTATAGTGCAGTTCATGATTATCATAGACCACCCCTCCCCCTCAATTTTCACCAACTGGCAAATTTTGACCATCCGTCGCCAATTGGCAAGGGAATACCTCCAATCCCAAGTACCATGGTACTTGCAGTTGTATAGGGCATTTCAGGGTTATCATAGACCACCCCTCCCCCTCAATTTTCACCAACTGGCAAATTTGACCATCCGTCACCAATTGGCAAGGGGTATACCTCCAATCTCAAGTCCCATGGTACTTGCAGTTGCATAGGGCAGTTCAGGATTATCATAGACCACCCCTCCCCCTCAATTTTCACCAACTGGCAAATTTGACCATCCGTCGCCAATTGGCAAGGGGTATACCTCCAATCCCAAGTACCATGGTACTTCCAGTTGTATAGGGCAGTTCAGGGTTATCATAGACCACCCCTCCCCCTCAATTTTCACCAACTGGCAAATTTGACCATCCGTCGCCAATTGGCAAGGGGTATACCTCCAATCCCAAGTACCATGGTACTTGCAGTTGTATAGGGCATTTCAGGGTTATCATAGACCACCCCTCCCCCTCAATTTTCACCAACTGGCAAATTTGACCATCCGTCGCCAATTGGCAAGGGGTATACCTCCAATCTCAAGTCCCATGGTACTTGCAGTTGCATAGGGCAGTTCAGGGTTATCATAGACCACCCCTCCCCCTCAATTTTCACCAACTGGCAAATTTGACCGTCCGTCGCCAATTGGCAAGGGGTATACCTCCAATCCCAAGTACCATGGTACTTGCAGTTGTATAGGGCAGTTCAGGGTTATCATAGACCACCCCTCCCCCTCAATTTTCACCAACTGGCAAATTTGACCATCCGTCGCCAATTGGCAAGGGGTATACCTATCATCCCAAGTCCCATGGTACTTGCAGTTGTATAGTGCAGTTCATGATTATCATAGACCACCCCTCCCCCTCAATTTTCACCAACTGGCAAATTTGACCATCCGTCACCAATTGGCAAGGGGTATACCTCCAATCCCAAGTACCATGGTACTTGCAGTTGCATAGGGCAGTTCAGGATTATCATAGACCACCCCTCCCCCTCAATTTTCACCAACTGGCAAATTTGACCATCCGTCGCCAATTGGCAAGGGGTATACCTCCAATCCCAAGTACCATGGTACTTGCAGTTGCATAGGGCAGTTCAGGATTATCATAGACCACCCCTCCCCCTCAATTTTCACCAACTGGCAAATTTGACCATCCGTCACAAATTGGCAAGGGGTATACCTCCAATCCAATATCCCATGGTACTTGCAGTTGTATAGGGCAGTTCAGGATTATCATAGACCACCCCTCCCCCTCAATTTTCACCAACTGGCAAATTTGACCATCCGTCACCAATTGGCAAGGGGTATACCTCCAATCCCAAGTACCATGGTACTTGCAGTTGTATAGGGCAGTTCAGGGTTATCATAGACCACCCCTCCCCCTCAATTTTCACCAACTGGCAAATTTGACCATCCGTCGCCAATTGGCAAGGGGTATACCTCCAATCCCAAGTACCATGGTACTTGCAGTTGTATAGGGCAGTTCATGATTATCATAGACCACCCCTCCCCTCAATTTTCACCAACTGGCAGATTTTGACCATCCGTCGCCAATTGGCAAGGGGTATACCTCCAATCTCAATTACCATGATACTTGCAGTTGTATAGTGCAGTTCATGATTATCATAGACCACCCCTCCCCCTCAATTTTCACCAACTGGCAAATTTTGACCATCCGTCACCAATTGGCAAGGGGTATACCTCCAATCTCAAGTCCCATGATACTTGCAGTTGTATAGTGCAGTTCATGATTATCATAGACCACCCCTCCCCCTCAATTTTCACCAACTTGCAAATTTTGACCATCCGTCACCAATTGGCAAGGGGTATACCTCCAATCCCAAGTACCACCATGGTACTTGCAGTTGTATAGGGCATTTCAGGGTTATCATAGACCACCCCTCCCCCTCAATTTTCACCAACTGGCAAATTTTGACCATCCGTCGCCAATTGGCAAGGGGTATACCTCCAATCTCAAGTCCCATGATACTTGCAGTTGAATAGTGCAGTTCATGATTATCATAGACCACCCCTCCCCCTCAATTTTCACCAACTGGGAAATTTTGACCATCCGTCGTGAATTGGCAAGGGGAATACCTCCAATCTCAAGTCTCATGATACTTGCAGTTGTATAGGGCAGTTCAGGGTTATCATAGACCACCCCTCCCCCTCAATTTTCACCAACTGGCAAATTTGACCATCCGTCGCCAATTGGCAAGGGGTATACCTCCAATCTCAAGTCCCATGGTACTTCCAGTTGCATAGGGCAGTTCAGGATTATCATAGACCACCCCTCCCCCTCAATTTTCACCAACTGGCAAATTTGACCATCCGTCACAAATTGGCAAGGGGTATACCTCCAATCCAATGTCCCATGGTACTTGCAGTTGTATAGTGCAGTTCATGATTATCATAGACCACCCCTCCCCCTCAATTTTCACCAACTGGCAAATTTTGACCATCCGTCGCGAATTGGCAAGGGGAATACCTCCAATCCCAAGTACCATGGTACTTGCAGTTGTATAGGGCATTTCAGGGTTATCATAGACCACCCCTCCCCCTCAATTTTCACCAACTGGCAAATTTGACCATCCGTCACCAATTGGCAAGGGGTATACCTCCAATCTCAAGTCCCATGGTACTTGCAGTTGCATAGGGCAGTTCAGGGTTATCATAGACCACCCCTCCCCCTCAATTTTCACCAACTGGCAAATTTGACCGTCCGTCGCCAATTGGCAAGGGGTATACCTCCAATCCCAAGTACCATGGTACTTGCAGTTGTATAGGGCAGTTCAGGGTTATCATAGACCACCCCTCCCCCTCAATTTTCACCAACTGGCAAATTTGACCATCCGTCGCCAATTGGCAAGGGGTATACCTATCATCCAAGTCCCATGGTACTTGCAGTTGTATAGTGCAGTTCATGATTATCATAGACCACCCCTCCCCCTCAATTTTCACCAACTGGCAAATTTGACCATCCGTCACCAATTGGCAAGGGGTATACCTCCAATCCCAAGTACCATGGTACTTGCAGTTGCATAGGGCAGTTCAGGATTATCATAGACCACCCCTCCCCCTCAATTTTCACCAACTGGCAAATTTGACCATCCGTCGCCAATTGGCAAGGGGTATACCTCCAATCCCAAGTACCATGGTACTTGCAGTTGCATAGGGCAGTTCAGGATTATCATAGACCACCCCTCCCCCTCAATTTTCACCAACTGGCAAATTTGACCATCCGTCACAATTGGCAAGGGGTATACCTCCAATCCAATATCCCATGGTACTTGCAGTTGTATAGGGCAGTTCAGGATTATCATAGACCACCCCTCCCCCTCAATTTTCACCAACTGGCAAATTTGACCATCCGTCACCAATTGGCAAGGGGTATACCTCCAATCCCAAGTACCATGGTACTTGCAGTTGTATAGGGCAGTTCAGGGTTATCATAGACCACCCCTCCCCCTCAATTTTCACCAACTGGCAAATTGACCATCCGTCGCCAATTGGCAAGGGGTATACCTCCAATCCCAAGTACCATGGTACTTGCAGTTGTATAGGGCAGTTCATGATTATCATAGACCACCCCTCACCCTCAATTTTCACCAACTGGCAGATTTTGACCATCCGTCGCCAATTGGCAAGGGGTATACCTCCAATCTCAATTACCATGATACTTGCAGTTGTATAGTGCAGTTCATGATTATCATAGACCACCCCTCCCCCTCAATTTTCACCAACTGGCAAATTTTGACCATCCGTCACCAATTGGCAAGGGGTATACCTCCAATCTCAAGTCCCATGATACTTGCAGTTGTATAGTGCAGTTCATGATTATCATAGACCACCCCTCCCCCTCAATTTTCACCAACTTGCAAATTTTGACCATCCGTCACCAATTGGCAAGGGGTATACCTCCAATCCCAAGTACCACCATGGTACTTGCAGTTGTATAGGGCATTTCAGGGTTATCATAGACCACCCCCCCCCTCAATTTTCACCAACTGGCAAATTTTGACCATCCGTCGCCAATTGGCAAGGGGTATACCTCCAATCTCAAGTCCCATGATACTTGCAGTTGAATAGTGCAGTTCATGATTATCATAGACCACCCCTCCCCCTCAATTTTCACCAACTGGGAAATTTTGACCATCCGTCGTGAATTGGCAAGGGGAATACCTCCAATCTCAAGTCTCATGATACTTGCAGTTGTATAGGGCAGTTCAGGGTTATCATAGACCACCCCTCCCCCTCAATTTTCACCAACTGGCAAATTTGACCATCCGTCGCCAATTGGCAAGGGGTATACCTCCAATCTCAAGTCCCATGGTACTTCCAGTTGCATAGGGCAGTTCAGGATTATCATAGACCACCCCTCCCCCTCAATTTTCACCAACTGGCAAATTTGACCATCCGTCACAAATTGGCAAGGGGTATACCTCCAATCCAATGTCCCATGGTACTTGCAGTTGTATAGTGCAGTTCATGATTATCATAGACCACCCCTCCCCCTCAATTTTCACCAACTGGCAAATTTTGACCATCCGTCGCGAATTGGCAAGGGGAATACCTCCAATCCCAAGTACCATGGTACTTGCAGTTGTATAGGGCATTTCAGGGTTATCATAGACCACCCCTCCCCCTCAATTTTCACCAACTGGCAAATTTGACCATCCGTCACCAATTGCAAGGGGTATACCTCCAATCTCAAGTCCCATGGTACTTGCAGTTGCATAGGGCAGTTCAGGATTATCATAGACCACCCCTCCCCCTCAATTTTCACCAACTGGCAAATTTGACCATCCGTCGCCAATTGGCAAGGGGTATACCTGCAATCCCAAGTACCATGGTACTTGCAGTTGTATAGGGCAGTTCAGGGTTATCATAGACCACCCCTCCCCCTCAATTTTCACCAACTGGCAAATTTGACCATCCGTCGCCAATTGGCAAGGGGTATACCTCCAATCCCAAGTACCATGGTACTTGCAGTTGTATAGGGCATTTCAGGGTTATCATAGACCACCCCTCCCCCTCAATTTTCACCAACTGGCAAATTTGACCATCCGTCGCCAATTGGCAAGGGGTATACCTCCAATCTCAAGTCCCATGGTACTTGCAGTTGCATAGGGCAGTTCAGGGTTATCATAGACCACCCCTCCCCCTCAATTTTCACCAACTGGCAAATTTGACCGTCCGTCGCCAATTGGCAAGGGGTATACCTCCAATCCCAAGTACCATGGTACTTGCAGTTGTATAGGGCAGTTCAGGGTTATCATAGACCACCCCTCCCCCTCAATTTTCACCAACTGGCAAATTTGACCATCCGTCGCCAATTGGCAAGGGGTATACCTATCATCCCAAGTCCCATGGTACTTGCAGTTGTATAGTGCAGTTCATGATTATCATAGACCACCCCTCCCCCTCAATTTTCACCAACTGGCAAATTTGACCATCCGTCACCAATTGGCAAGGGGTATACCTCCAATCTCAAGTCCCATGATACTTGCAGTTGTATAGTGCAGTTCATGATTATCATAGACCACCCCTCCCCCTTAATTTTCACCAACTGGCAAATTTTGACCATCCGTCGCCAATTGGCAAGGGGTATACCTCCAATCTCTAGTCCCATGGTACCAACAGTTGTATAGGGCATCCCTACCACTGCAATATGCCCTTTCTCATTTTCCTCGTTCTCAAAACGTGCCCAATCTCAAGTCCCATGGTACATGCAGTTGTATGGGGCATCCCTACCACTGGAATATGCCCTTTCTCATTTTCTTGCAGTTGTATAGGGCAGTTCAGGATTATCATAGACCACCCCTCCCCCTCAATGTTGATAATAGCATTGGTAATTATTGAGTTACATGCTCCAGGCCCTCTCACTATTATCTTACTGACAAAATGTCCAACTGGCTTCCGGTATGTCCACCCGTCAAGACCACTTGACCAATTGGCCCAGGTCGTGTGTATTGGACAACCCTCTGTCAATCATGTAATAATTCTAGTTATGACAACTTTCTGTGGTAAATCAATGGAACACATCCTATTTGGGGAACCCTTAATGCCATAGAACAATGGAGTTTCGGTTCCTTCTTGCATGTATGATTACTTAAATCGCTGCCTCAGCGGTTTTGGTATTTCCTGCTGACAGGGTCTTAAAAAATATCTATCAGTAAGGAACGTAACATATAAAACAGCGGGCATGTACATATGTGTTCAGTCTATTAATGACACTAAAGTAGCATAAGTGGTAAGACTGGAATGCTTTTCTGAACAGTGCTGCAGTCTATAAAATTGCCTCATTGAATCTCATCAGAAACATATAAGTGAGTTCAAACGTGTAACAAACATACATTACTTTAGTGCCAAGCTGCGGAATATTCGCAGAATAAACAATTGAACAGATTTTGAAAATAATGTTGTTGCAAGACTTCAAGATATTGGCTGATTGCATTTCTAATCCGCACAGGGGGGGTTGAGGACCTATGGAAATTTTCCAGGGGGGTTGTTTTGGACTCTGGAAATTCCACGGGAGGGGGTGTGTCTGGAGACTGGAAATTCCAGGGGGGAGGGGTAAAAAGGTGACTTTCCAGGGACATTTTATCCAAAAATAGATTTTCCAGGGGTATTTTGCCAGAAAAATGGAAATTCCAGGGGAGGGGGTACGAGTGGAAATTCCAGGGGAGGGGGTCTTTTTAAAAGAGGTCCTCAACCTCCCCGGTGCGGTTTGAAAATGCAATCAGCCATTAAATGTTAGTATATTATCACTTACCACTGTTGCTCTACTTTATTTGAGCGAAAAATGAAATATTATGAAGAGAAAACCTACTTGGGTCAGCAGTCGAGAGTTCATTATTGACCAAATATGGTCATAAATTCATATCGAATAATCCACAGCTTGGTTCGCTGTTACAAGTTTCAACTAAGTTATATGTTTCTGATCTCATTAAGTAACAGAATATCATTTAAAACAAAAACAAAAATCTGACAAAATAGGGCCGTGGGACACTTTTTCGAGCTGTTAACATCTAAAAACAGTTTCTAAACATTCGAAGGGTTCCACGAAAGTATGTCTCGTTACTAGTTCCGGGGGGTGCTCGTGAACCCCCTCTACCGACTAGACTATATGTTCCAGCATAGTTATTTCAGGCTTGTCAAATGTGCTGACTAGGAAATATGTTCCTCCAAATTATGCCAAAAAGTATGCTAATACAATCTATCAGAGCCTACCTTTTCCACAAGTCATGGTAAGACTGTTATTGACCCATCAGAATTCGCACCGGATCAGGATGGCGCCGACCAAAACCCACCCAGGGGTAACCGAGTGATTCTGCGTCAACTGGGCTCCCAATACATCTTCAGTGAGTGCATCATACAACATACTATGGTGTCCACAACAAAGATTGACTGTGAAACAAGGTAGATCACCACTCTGTAAAAAGACAACCTTTGGGGAGTGGTGGGGGTCTCTGTTGTTCTCCCAGAGCGTTTCTTTCTCTTCTGGAGCATGGTAGCGTAGTTTTTCTAGCTTATTTCTTACACTAAATTCCCTAAAAGTTCGTCAAAATTCCGCATTTAAAGGCCATTTAAGAATAGACCGATCCCTATTTTGACGATAGCTCCGCCCACTCATAGCAAACAATAGGAAGTTTTCCCTACGGAATTCAAAATGTCCGAGCAACAAACTTGAATATCGAAGATTTTTCAATAATTATTCAGTTTTTCAAGATAAAAATATAAAATCCAAATTGCATGCAACAACTTCTAACACCTCCCTGCAATCGGTGTCTTTTCCGCGCTCTATGCCAAAGATAAAATTTGGCTTGTCCGACGTAGCAACAGTAACTAGGGTATAACAATGAATGCGGGATCGGTGAATTGATAATAATCTTCATTAGCCTCGCACGGTAGGCATTGTAGTTTTGTAACTCGGCGCTCATATCAAGAACGTGCTGTCGTTTTGATGGCACATCCGCGCACAGGCTGCCTATGGTGTTCAAATCTCGTCCCAGGCCCCTCGGCGGGGAACAAAAACAAAATGGCGACCAACAGAACGATGTTTCTCGAGTATCTGGAATTTTGTAAATTTTCTGCTTTTTTCGCTAAGATATGAGGTAAAATACTTACAGACCTTCCAAATAAGGTAAGGGGGATTTCCTAATAAGGAAGTTTTGCAACGTCGGCAAATTGACAGTTTTTGGCGAAATTTTCTTGATAGATAAGTGATTCGACAGTTTTATGCAAAATTTTCTTACTTTTCATATCAAAAAGACCCTGAACAAACCTGTTGTTTTTGAAACGCTCAGAACGGCCTAAAATTTTACCTTTTTTTTGACGGCGATCCCCTTCTGATAAGAATTTCGGCGACATTTGACATTATTATTTATTAAAATATTATTATTTATTAAAATAATCATCATCCGTGCAAGAAGAAAACTTAACTCTATTGTTCTACGGCATAGGATATGTACCATTTTCAACACAAAACGTTGTGATGACCAGTAACATAATACAAGAGAAACAATTATAGATTTCGACTTGCTTGAGAAAATTTAGCGATAAAAAGTCTCCAGACCAATCAGATTAAACAAAAAAAAAGAAGGAGAATCACTATTTTACGCTAGGTTTCCCATATACGAGGTCTTTAAAATTGTATATCCTACCACTAGCCTGCAAAAGCCGACACCACATTAGCGCTCGCCGAAAGAGACTCTCGCAAAAAGGCGCCTGCGCGCTCAAGCGAAACATTCCATACTGATGACGTATTTTGACCCAGATCTGGTCAAAAGAATTACATGGCCAATTTAACTTTGTTGCATCTTTTTTCGTCTTATTTGAACTCCTTACTATGAAATACTTTGTGTGCTATAAAAATGAAATATCAAATAGTCAAATTGGCCACGTAATTCCTTTTGACCAGATCTGGGTCAGAATACATTATCAGAATGGATTGCTTGCTCTTTCGACGAGCGGTGGTGTCGGCTTTCGCAGGCTAGAATACCACTTGAATGTGCCTATATCAACACCGCGGCAAAACACATTTGCCATGCGCTAAAGATTCACTTCCTGTGAAATGGAAACAAAAGAAATAATCTACACAACAAAAGCATCTCGTGCTGTCTTCGAAAACTTCGAATATTAAGCTCCAGACACAAATATTAAGGCCAAAAATTGCAGAGCAGCTAGAATATGATCATATTCTACCTCTGAACGTTTGCACCACACACTTTCAGGCTTGCACCCGAGGCGAAATTATGGTTTAAAGTCAAAATTGATCGTTCGCTGTTGTTATGCAGATTTTTTCAATTGTTTTCATTTCACAGGCCAGTGAATCTTTTCAAATGCGTTTTGCCGCGGTGTCGCCTATATCTCCCCATAAATCCTGAGAAAAGTTTTGCTTACATGGCAAATGATTTTTCTGTGTAAGCCAATGAAATCGCCTATATTTTTACAGAAAGTAATTGCATTCCAGCATGCTATGCCTGGCTTGGGTAGTTCTTATACGGATCATTTCTGAAAACATCCCTGAACTTTAAACTTGCTGTTGGATCCACAAAGAACCAGCGCGACTCCCCAAGACCTGTTATAGGCATTTGGCAAAACGACAGTTTTTTCCAAAAGAAAAAATATATTTTATTTTTTGTAGCGCAAGCATCAATAATCGTGACATGGACATGGAAATGAATGTGTACGTCAATAATGAGCCGATACCCTGTGGCTCGGATTGCAGTTGTGTCTTCTATGTAAGTGTGTAGCAGACTTTACTTATCAGCCGGTAGGCACTTCATGTATGGTACATTCTAGTGCACTCCCTATGAAACTCTTTTAATTAAAACAAAACGAAAATTACTCCGATGAACATATTGCTACTCGAAATTCAACTACGATAGAAGATTGTTATGCAATATTTCGTAAATACTTCAAACCATTATCAAGCTAGTTAAAGGGAGCCTGTCATGATATGCGCATGCTCCAGGAGCGATCACTGAATTTTCAGCAAAACTAATAAGACTATCCTATCAGATAACCATTTAAGAATATATAAAGCTAAAAGGCATGGTCAGATGGATTGAGAAGGAGCGAGATTATATACGATCTGTTTTCGATGTTTTAAGCCTTCGTTGTTTTAGGCCATCGTTACGGGACGATACTTTTTTATTTAGAGATGCGCAGAACAACTGCGCAGTTGCGTGATAACCCCCCTTTAAGTAAAGCACAATGTGATCTATTTATACAGGGCTGGAATGCAAATTATAATAAGCTAATTCTTCTACCTTTGGCGTAATGTTTTCCCAGATCACGTGGCATTACCATGAGTATTCTTTCTTTGTTTTTCTGCTACGCACTGAAGGATATATGAATATGGAAGCAACCCAATTCAAATGAATGCCACGTGATCTGAAATGGGACGATATTACGCACAAGGTAAAGAGGTCTATTCTTGGACTCTTTCAATGGCTTATAGAATTTTATGCACAACACTGTAGGCTGTTTCATATATGAAATATCAAGGGGGCAGCCAATCTCGTACCCAGAGCCCGTCATCTTTTGGCCAGCGGCAAAGATTCAGGGCTCTGGGGAATCGATTTTTTTAAAACCCAGATTCTGGGTTTCCGGTTTGATTGTTGTATGAAAGTTCGTTACGTTTTTGACCTACCACGCATGCTCACAAATCGGATTCCCCCAGGGCCCTGAATCTTGCCGCTGGCCAAAGATGACGGGCTCTGGGTACGAGGTTGGGGGGCAGCATGTGTCTACGTTAACGTTATGAGATTTACAGATATAGAGTTGATTTCAGATAAGTTTAAAATAAGAAAAGTCGGCGTTACAACGTAGGTTTTAGTTGTATTTTAGTACAATATTTCGGCTGGCCAAACCAGCCTTCTTCAGGTACTGTGAATACATAATGGCATGATAGGCTTATATATAAGGTGAAACGTGATACAATAAAATGAGGATAATGATGACGTGTGTGATATTATACTAGATAAGAGATATAATAATATAAAAATTAAAGGAAATACAAAGAAAAAATAAATACAATATAATCTAAAATGAAGTCTCATCTCGTCGATTCAATCCGTCAGGCTCAAGGGTACCAGCACGTAGGATGAGTGTGGCCTCTCTTGCCTTACGAATCGAATCTCGATTAGTCATTAATTGTTCAAGGAAATCAATTGCATGTCAGATGCTTTGTGATTGGGTGTCGATAGAAAATGTTCAGCGGCTGTGGTGGGTTTAGATTTACATTCGGGCTTGTCGATTTTGCGATGATCATTAAAGCGTTGTCTAAGTTGGCGTTTAGTTTCTCCTATGTATTGCAAGTTACAGCGTTTGCATTGTATCATATAAATCACATTTTTAGTGTCGCAAGTTATGTGAGAGTTTATAGAGCGAGTTTCACCTGTCGAGAAAAAAGTATATGTTGTTTGTCCATTTTCTATATATGGGCAGGTTAAGCAACTTTTGTCGCAGCGGTAAGCGCCTGGTGAAAGGTCTGAATCATTAGAGGTAGTAGTAGCAGAGGGCAATTTAGCTTTGACAAGGGTGTCTCTAAGATTAGAACAACGTCGGTATGCTATGATGGGTGGTTCAGCGAAAGCTTTTTGCAGCGGTCAGAGGAAAGAAGTAAATTGAAATTACGTTTAATGATATGATTGATGTTAGGAAGTGTGGGGTTATAGGTTATAACAAAAGGGACACGATTACATTGTTTGGGTCTATTAGTGGGGCGTAGAGCATTTATGCGAGGAATGGCTGCAGCGCGTTGTATTTGTCGTTGAAGAAATCCGTGTTTGTATCCTCGTTTAAGAAGATAGTTAGTGAGCTCGTTACATCGTTTTTCGAAAGAGTCGTCAGTAGAACAGATGCGGCGTAGGCGAAGAGCGAGACTGTAAGGTATAGCTTTTTTTGTGTGGTGAGGATGGCAAGATGTGTATAGTAAATGCTGATGTTTATCAGTAGGTTTAGAATAGAGATCTGTTTCAATTGAGCCATTATTTAAAGACACATTAACATCAAGGAAAGGTACGCAATCATAAGAATGTGAGCTTGTGAATTTGATTGTAGGATGAATGTTGTTAAGATAGTCGACGAATGTTCTGAGATTATCTGGGCCTTCTGTCCAGATGACAAAAATATCGTCGATATATCTGAGCCAAGTGTGTGGTTTATAGGGTGCATTAAGGAGAGCGTTAGTTTCAAAATGCCCAAGAAAAAGATTAGCGAACGAAGGTGCCATTCTAGTACCCATGGCGGTGCCATGGACTTGAAGATAAAGTTGTTCGTTAAAAGAGAAGTGATTCATTTGTAGTATCATACTGAACGAATTTCAGAACTTGTCGATTTTCACCTTCAACCTCTTGTCGGCAAACTTCCCTCGTACGTAAAATATACTAATCACTTCCTCAATATCTTGTTGACCTTAACTAATCTACCTGATAACGCCCTTCTAGTCACGCTTGATGTTTCATCACTTTATACTAACATACCCCATACCGATGGAATCGACGCTTGTTATCATTTCCTCCGCACTAGATCCAATAATAACACTGTCCCCGCTGGCACTATCTGCGATTTAATTCGTATGATACTACAAATGAATCACTTCTCTTTTAACGAACAACTTTATCTTCAAGTCCATGGCACCGCCATGGGTACTAGAATGGCACCTTCGTTCGCTAATCTTTTTCTTGGGCATTTTGAAACTAACGCTCTCCTTAATGCACCCTATAAACCACACACTTGGCTCAGATATATCGACGATATTTTTGTCATCTGGACAGAAGGCCCAGATAATGGGCAATTCCAGAAAATAAAGGTACCCTCCCCACGGGCGGCACTAGTTTTTGACCCCCTCATGCATCCAGAATTTCCAAATGGTTTACCCCCCCATGCATATAGAATTCCGGGCAGGTTAAAGAAATCCAGCTTCGAAACCCCCCCTTGCAATCAGAATTCCGAGCTCTTAACCCCCCCATCCCATCGGAATTTCCAAATGCCGCCCGTGGAGGGGTACCTTTATTTTCTGGAATTGCCCAATCTCAGAACATTCGTCGACTATCTTAACAACATTCATCCTACAGTCAAATTCACAAGCTCAGATTCTTATGATTGCGTACCTTTCCTTGATGTTAATATGTCTTTAAATAATGGCTCAATTGAAACAGATCTCTATTCTAAACCTACTGATAAACATCAGCATTTACTATACACATCTTGCCATCCTCACCACACAAAAAAAGCTATACCTTACAGTCTCGCTCTTCGCCTACGCCGCATCTGTTCTACTGACGACTCTTTCGAAAAACGATGTAACGAGCTCACTAACTATCTTCTTAAACGAGGATACAAACACGGATTTCTTCAACGACAAATACAACGCGCTGCAGCCATTCCTCGCATAAATGCTCTACGCCCCACTAATAGACCCAAACAATGTAATCGTGTCCCTTTTGTTATAACCTATAACCCCACACTTCCTAACATCAATCATATCATTAAACGTAATTTCAATTTACTTCTTTCCTCTGACCGCTGCAAAAAAGCTTTCGCTGAACCACCCATCATAGCATACCGACGTTGTTCTAATCTTAGAGACACCCTTGTCAAAGCTAAATTGCCCTCTGCTACTACTACCTCTAATGATTCAGACCTTTCACCAGGCGCTTACCGCTGCGACAAAAGTTGCTTAACCTGCCCATATATAGAAAATGGACAAACAACATATACTTTTTTCTCGACAGGTGAAACTCGCTCTATAAACTCTCACATAACTTGCGACACTAAAAATGTGATTTATATGATACAATGCAAACGCTGTAACTTGCAATACATAGGAGAAACTAAACGCCAACTTAGACAACGCTTTAATGATCATCGCAAAATCGACAAGCCCGAATGTAAATCTAAACCCACCACAGCCGCTGAACATTTTCTATCGACACCCAATCACAAAGCATCTGACATGCAATTGATTCCCCTTGAACAATTAATGACTAATCGAGATTCGATTCGTATAGGCAAGAGAGGCCACACTCATCCTACGTGCTGGTACCCTTGAGCCTGACGGATTGAATCGACGAGATGAGACTTCATTTTAGATTATATTGTATTTATTTTTTCTTTGTATTTTCCTTTAATTTTTATATTATTATATCTCTTATCTAGTATAATATCACACACGTCATCATTATCCTCATTTTTATTGTATCACGTTTCACCTTATATATAAGCCTATCATGCCATTATGTATTCACAGTACCTGAAGAAGGCTGGTTTGGCCAGCCGAAATATTGTACTAAAATACAACTAAAACCTACGTTGTAACGCCGACTTTTCTTATTTTAAATTTTATTAATCTTACTGTCGGCTAGACCGTTAATTGGTCCAGCGTAAACCAACGAGTTTGAGTCCGTCAAGTGGTTCGTCCTTCATTTACTTCAGATAAGTGTCGAAAACTTAACGTCAAGTAAACACAGTTAAAGCCCCGTTCTCACGGCAGAAATATTTGTCACGGCTCTGATAAAAAATGGTTCTGGGACTACCTTGCCACGTGGTCCCGGCGCACGGATGAAATTTCCGTAAGGCTCTGACAAAATTTATTGCGGCAAAGCCATCTACACAGCGCAAATATACCCGAGCCGTGCCATTAAATTTCGCAACCGTAGCACTGTTTATCCAAGCCATACTAAAAAATCCCTGTCGTGTAAATAAGCCTTCCAACACACGGTGCTGTGAAAAAAGCGCGCGTTGAAAGTATCTTGCGCCCACGGTACTGACGGGAACCATGGAAAGCAAAGTCTATCTTATATCTGAGCTGAAGTTAGAGCTATTGTATTTTTCCTGCGATACCCATGGTGCTCCGCTCTTCGGCCTTTGGCCGCTAAGGAGCTCCGCTATTACACTGACGAACCGGTTACGAACCGTTTATGTGCGCGCATTTGAATGGCTTCCTGATGGTGTGCTAGTCAAAACATGTACTTTTTCTAGTGGATCTTAGCCTGCTAGTAGGCGTTGAAGGTTGTTTTTATCGCGAAAATCCTGGAGTTCGTAGTCGAGGACGCCATCTTGGATCTTTTGTCACCCGGCCCAAACAAGTGCATCTTGAAAAGAAAAAGACAATATTTTTGTTCGTGGGCTCGGAAAAATGCGTCCGCAACAAAACGTCTAATAAGATATATGTATTTAATCAATCTACACTACTGATTACGGTTTCTGTCAACAGACTACGTTACAGGGACGTAGCCAGGGGGGAGGCCTTTGGTGCCTGTTACCCCCCTTTTAGAAGAAAAATACAGTAAACATTAAGAAAAATCGGTAAGCTGGAAAACGGCACTATACATTTGTACAGATGTGATCCCCCCCGTCGGAAATCCTGGCTACGCCCCTGCATCATGTAAGGCGGAGCATGAGGGCCATCTCGGGAATTTCGTAAACCTGTTAATTGTTGGAATTGTGAATTGTAGGGTGAAAATAACTGTTTGGATGTCATGTGTAGTGCCCTCATGCTGTACATTTCGCTGAGATCTTTCTCGTTTCTGATTTCAGTACCGAGCTAGTAAAACTCCGACCATCACGGACGTGCAGCCGCGTACAGGATATGCAGGTTTGTGGATTTCAACATGCAGCAAACAAATGCAAAACGTTGGCGCACTTGCCTCCCCTCCCCTTCCCTCCGCCTTCGCCCTTTCAATGTTGCTAGTTGAGCTGGACATAGTTAATCGAGTGGAATGGTTGTGAAGCCCAGCAAACTTCAAAGGGTCAATACAATAGCGTGGGATGCATGTTGAGAGGGGCTATCACGTGATGAGCATGCACAATATTTCGTTTCGTGCTCATCTGATATGCATATCTGGTTGTACACTGAATGTTACTGGCTGAATTTTGGTACTTATGTACCGTGACCCTGCACAAACAAAAGGATTCCTCTGAAAACGTGAACAAAGAGATAGTACAATAACAAGGTGTCAGATTTCCTAACCATTCTCCTCTATAAACTATGAGCTGGACAAGCGGCCTAATTATCCAGCCGATATTGAAAGAGGCAGGAAGGTAACGAAAGGGCAAGTGCACCAACTACTTTTGCATTTGATTGAGGTTTGTTGATAGAGCAGATTTCGTATAACTGTGAAAAGTACCGCCACAAAGTTGTTCCGTGCCGCGACCGTGTCGCGACTACGCGATTTCATTGGCGATGCCATTCCATCTACAGCAGGCCAGGTTCCGTACCGCCACCGCGACAGTACCGCGCCACTTTTCACCGTCATACGAATCTGCTCTATCAACAGGGGTGGGGGAAGAGAGGAGCAAAGCTCGGGAGAATTGTAGATGGAAAGAAATCTAAAATCGTACGAGAATTATCTTACAGCGATATTAAGGGTAAAACTAAAATTGATTTAGAGAGCGATGTTTCTCGAGTATCTGCAAGTTTTGGTAATTTTCCTGCTTTTTTTCGCTAAAACATGACGAAAAACACTTACAGACCTTCCAAATAAGGTGAGGGGGAATCTCCTAACAAGGAAGGTTTGCAACGTCGGCAAATCGACAAAATACGTATTGAATTTGAGCCTAATCTCAATGGAGTCACGAATGTATTGGTAAACATCAAGAGTAGATTAACAAGAGTTAGAATCTTTCGTACTGTATTTGTCCACATCACAGTCAGCAAAGTGTCTATTTTTAGATTTGAATTTCGCGTGCGAAAGTATTCGAATCCCTTCTTGATTCCCCTGAATTCATCGTATACCCAACACACAAAAAAATAGAGAATATCCTACAATATCTTGCGACTTTTAAGGTTTTTCGAATGATCTGTGATTTAATTTTAGGCTGGATCTCACAACTCTTCGCCCTGTACCGGGTCTTACATTTGAATGTAAGACCTGCAACGGGTCTTACATTCAGCCCCACACTCCCCTAAATATTCAAATGCCGCTACCATCTTTTAAATAGTGTAGGTTTTGCATCAGGTTCAAGACTTGCATAAACCAATAGGATTTGGGTGTGGTAGGTTTTTAAAATGGTGACCAAACTTCACTATTTGGCGACTAAAATCGAAAAAAGTTGATGTCGGGTCCTATATAATAGCTATCGAACTTTATATAATAGCTATGGAACTTTTTTTGCCGTGGGCTAGTACGTTTGTACCAATTCCTGTTACGCCCGGTGCACACTAGCGACATAACGACATAAGTACGTTATGTTGTAACGAGAAAAGCATGGGAAAATATTGGAAATAATCAGTATTTTCCATGGATTATCATTAGATTACTTCACCAAGCAATCTTATGTTATTTTCGGTTACTATTTCAACGTTTTGAACCACTAAATTTGGTTCGCGTGTTATTTTTTCTTATGTCGTTATGTCGCAAGTGTGCACCAGGCTTTACCGTTTGTAATAATTTCGTGGGTATTTTTTTTATTTGAACAGATGGTGAGAAGATTATGTTACAGGGGAACTTTCGAGTTAGTGTGCTTCAGGTCAGCCGGATTCCCAGTATACCAGATCAGGCTTTTGATCCCAATAATCCTGAGATTTTACGGTAAGTTTGAAAAATATATATATATTATATATTGAGTATATTACTCAAGTGATTCCGCGCGCTGATTGGTCGAGCAGTTCGTCATATTTTGCTTTATTATGATGACACGAGTGTTTTACTGGGAAATTCGCCACCTGTAGATCTAAGGCTGCATTCATTATGTATACTACGGGGGGGGGGGGGGGGCAGAGGATTTTGAGGGGGATCTCAAAATTTAGCAACTGGAAAAGGGGGGATGTCAAGTTTTTTTTTCATAACATGAAGGGGGGATGCATATTTTTGTTGAGGTATTATATATATTTTAAACACCGAGTTTGAACCTCCTGAAGAAATATCACTTGCACTAAGTACTATTCTCGTGTATTTACCCTCTTTCAACTGATATGTTGAAAATAGCTGCGCGCTTCGCGCGCATAAAGACTTATAAACTTACAAAATAGGCCAGGTTCGAATTACGCTCCAATGCTCACAAGACTAAAGCTTCAAATCGAGGCTTTCTCCAAGTTCTAATACATTTACAGTAATTTCAGAAGAAAGCCTCGACTTGAGGTTATTGTTTGTAGGCATTGGAGCGTAATTCGAACGTGGCCTATTATGAAAGGCCTTCTTGTTTTACCACAATTCCTCGAGGTCCTCTTCAGTGACTTGTGTCTGCATGACAATAACGCCTTTTGGACTTTTGATTAATAGTCTTGTAGCTTATAGTCAAAATTGCTGCGCGTTTTGCACGCACAACGGAAAACAAACCAAACAATCAAATACAAAATAAATGATACTCAGTCTATGTAGTAAGGTTCCAATCGAGAAGCGCACCAGAACACTTGGTAGAAGTCACTACACAGAAAAGAGTACAGGCACCTATGATTTTTATTTGCTTTTTACGCTTTGTATTTTTTTATCATTGAGCCTTGTTCTGCATCTTTTGAAAAAATGTTATTGACGCGACCCTACCTCGACATATAACTTCAAAAAATGTCGGGAGGGGGGGGGGGGGGCATGTTTTTCCTTCTGACCAAGAGGGGGGATTCGTAAAAAATATGTTGTGCCTTGGGGATCTGAAAATTTGGCATTGTCAAAAAAAAATCCTCCGCCCCCCCCCCCCCCCCCCCCCCCCCTGTAGTATACATAATGAATGCAGCCTAATACGAAGTTACACGAAGTGACATATTTTCCATAACCTCACTAGTGAGGATATCGGTCAAAACAAAAGTGCTTGGAAACCAATTAGGAATCATTTTTTTCTGTTTGTCTATATAATAAAATGAAAATTACACGGTGGCTTGAAGATATGCGTTTTATTTTCTCGTGTTAAAAAAAAAACAATATTTTACTCATTCGTAAAATATTGTTCTTGCCACTCGAAAATAAAACTCATATCTTCGCGCCACCGTGTAATATCCTCTATATTCACCTATAGGTGAATATAACATTGAAAGCAATGGGGATCGCGCGTGCACTTTATTACGAGAAACTAAAAAAATCCCCTAAAGGCAAATTTATTGTCGAAAATCTTAAAAGTCACTTGAGTAATTATACTAAGGCTCCGTAAATATCGGCGAATTTGCCGATAATTACGTCGCCTTCGGCGACTAATTGTTAATTATGTATTTAATCAAATCACACTAGTCTTCTATTGTCAATGCTGCGTTCTGATTGGTTGAAAAGTTCTGATTGGGCGAAAAGTGTCGTATTTGAAAGCAAGAAAATGGCAAATGTTCTTTTTTTTACAATTGACCTACTGGTGTGATTTGACTAACAAACAAGTTTTCCTCTCGCCATCGGGCTAACCTCAGAATGCAATCTCTGACCAAATCTAGTAGAGTCTATACCAGGTCCATCCCCACTATTATAAACACTTTTTCCAATAAAACTGGGTTCCTCGACAGGAAGCTGAAGAGTGGTGGGATTTGTGCTGGATAGAGCGGATTTCACATGACTGTCAACACTTGTTGTAATTGCGATTGCTTTGCGTTCTCATTGGCTACTTGTTTTTCTCAGCCAATCAAATTCCGTAGTAAATACAATTGTGTAATTACTTAGTAATTGGTTCGGCTGGTGATTGGCTGAGAAAAAAGCCATTTAGAAGCAAGTCGTGATTTCTCTCGATTCTGATTGGCTAGTGATTGCTCAATTGCAATTGTTTTCACGACAGTCATGTGAAATCCGCTCTATATCATGGCAGAAATTGAAAAAAATCTTCTGGGGCCGATCCAGGATCTCCAGAAAGGATGAAAATATTGGAGGCCACAGTTCTAACCTTTGCACCAGCAAATAATTAAATGTATGGGTAAATAACTCTAACGTCTATCGAAAAATGGGGGCTCTATAAAAGTACTTTGCCGGAGATTGAAAATTCTCGACTTCATTCTGTTGAGTTATGAATTTATAATTGCCGATTCAAGCGGTGGGCGTCTTATCCCTTTATACGGGAACCTCGTGTTTAAAAGTTCTTGCGATCCCTTGTAGACTTTCCGCGGGTGAATTCTGCTCTCCGACTGACGAAGATGGAAATGAGTAAGTGAAAACTTTTCTCTAATTTAAAATATACAATGTAAACATGCCATTACCATTTATTTTATTGCCATTGTCAATGCAATGCACACTGCCGTGTGCAGTGTGCATTGCCATTGCTGTTTACTTTTTGCCATTGCCATTTATATTGCCATTGCCGTTGCCATTGCCATTGCCGTGTGCATTGTCATTGCCGTTGCCATTGCCGTGTGCACTGTCATTGCCATTGCCATGTGCATTGTCATTGCCATTGCCGTGTGCACTGTCATTGCCATTGCCATGTGCATTGCCATTGCCATTGCCGTGTGCATTTTCATTGCCATTGCCGTGTGCACTGTCATTGCCATTGCCATTGCCGTGTGCACTGTCATTGCCATTGCCATTGCCATTGCCATTGCCGTGTGCATTGCCATTGCCATTGCCATTGCCGTGTGCACTGTCATTGCCATTGCCGTGTGCACTGTCATTGCCATTGCCATGTGCCTTGTCATTGCCATTGCCATTGCCATTGCCGTGTGCATTTTCATTGCCATTGCCATTGCCGTGTGCATTTTCATTGCCATTGTCATTGCCATTGCCGTGTGCATTGTCATTGCCATTGCCATTGCCGTGTGCACTGTCATTGCCATTGCCATTGCCATGTGCATTGTCATTGCCATTGCCATTGCCGTGTGCACTGTCATTGCCATTGCCATTGCCATGTGCATTGCCATTGCCATTGCCATTGCCATTGCCGTGTGCACTGCCATTGCCATTGCCATGTGCATTGTCATTGCCATTGCCGTGTGCACTGTCATTGCCATTGCCGTGTGCATTGTCATTGCCGTTGCCGTGTGCACTGTCATTGCCGTTGCCGTGTGCACTGTCATTGCCATTGCCGTGTGCATTGTCATTGCCATTGCCGTGTGCATTGTCATTGCCATTGCCGTGTGCATTGCCATTGCCATTGCTGTGTGCCATTGCCCTTGCCGTGTGCAGTGTGCACTGCCATTGCTGTGTGCCATTGCCGTTTATATTGGCATTGCCATTGCCATTGCCGTGTGCCATTGCCATTTATATTGCCGTTGCCGTGTGCAGTGCCATTGCCATTGTCATACCCATTGTTATTTCCCTTGTCATTGCTATTTCCATTGCAGTCATTGTCATCGTTATTTTCCAAGACTCGTACCTAGTCGCTAATTGTGTTTCTTTTTTTCTCTATCTCACTTTTGCTTCACTGGCTGTTACCGATATTCATGTTACTTGACAAAGGATTCTTCCTGACCGTGATGCACCGCGCACCTGGAAAAAGGTCGTCCTGACCGAGATGCACCGCGCGCGCTTCGAAGAGAACAAGATGACTTAGTGCGAGTCTGGTCATTTCTCTTGCCATTGCCATTGTCTTCTCTTGTCATTGTCGTAATTGCTATTTCCGTTGCCATGTCTTAGGCTTAGTACAAACGTCGATCCTAATGCTAGTCGCACCAATGACAATTCCCTATTGTTTAGTTAGTTATTAAGGAATGGACAATATTTAGCGTGCGTCCATCCACTTCTGGATGCACGTGGATAGTCGGGAGAGCACGAAGGTAGCGTAAGAGATGCTCGAGCTCTAGCTACCTGAAGTGGATGGACGCACAGCTAAATATTGTCCATTGCTTTTATAACATAGCCAACGGATTTCGCATAGATTTGTTTCGTGGCCGCCTTTCACCAATATGCTCAGTTTTTTACTTCATTTGTGATCATTGCAAACACAATGTTTTCATTTTCATTTTTACAGTGTTTAGCTCGCACGCTTCGTTCTTATTCGTGCCCACTTTTAGAGCTGCCTTTTCACTTATTAGCTGTATTCACACTAGAGACGAGTTTCTCGCCTTGAATATGGTTCCCTGTTCTTCTGTGACCACGTGAAAACAGTTTTTTTGAAGGAGAAAGTTTAGACAGATATAAGAAGCAAGTGTTTCTGAGCAGAATTGACATAAAGCAGGAACTTTTTCTGACGAGAAATCCGTCTCTAGTGTGAATACGGCTATTATCTATGCGAAATCCGTTGGCTATGTTATAAAAGCAATGGACAATATTTAGCTGTGCGTCCATCCACTTCTGGATGCACGCGGATAGATGGGAGAGCACTCAGTAGCTAGAGATGCTCCGCCTCGAGCATCTCTTACGCTACCTTCGTGCTCTCCCAACTATCCGCGTGCATCCAGAAGTGGATGGACGCACGCTAATATTGTCTATTCCTTAATTGGTGCGACAAGAATAGCGCTCCGCACAGATTCTAAAATTAGATTACGTGAGTCAGACAAACAATGCCTCTGAAATCCGACTCAGAAGGATCGCGCTCGAAATACGAGCCAGGGTAGGAGTACATACAAGCTCTGCTATAATGAATGGAACTACCAGTTTACCAATTTATTTTGTATCGTTCTTTGGGGAGAAAATTGAGAAAATGTGGAACACGTGTATTTGTTTGTCTGAGTCTTTAATAAGTGTGACGTCATTTGTGAACAGCGCTATTAGGATCGACGTTTGTACTAGTCCTTAAAACTTTGTTATGGCCGTTGTCATTATTCCAGATTCGGGAAGAACGTAAATGCGGACCAGACTGGCCACATCTATTGCATGGCACGAATGAATCATCCACGTAAGTCACATGGTGTCTAGTCTTGGAGCTGAGAGGAATTCAGACGATTTGCCGTCAAAAATCCGTCTCGTCCCGGGTTCACACTAAGACGAGTTTTCCGTCTCTAGTGTGAATAGCCGTATTCATACTAGAGACGGAAAACTCGTCTGAGACGAGTTTCTCGTCAGAAAAAGTTCCTGCTTTATGTCAATTCTGCTCAGAAACACTTGCTTGTTATGTCTAAACTTTCCTTCAAAAAAATGTTTACGTGATCACAGAAGAACAGGGAACCATATTCAAGGCGAGAAACTCGTCTCAGACGGGAATCTTGTCTCTAGTGTGAATACAGCTAATACGGCTATTGAACTGAATTAAGAAGTTGTTTAGCCTAACTCAGAAAATGTACGTCCTTAAAGAGCCTGTGTCAGTCACTCCTTTGTTATTATTTTCATTCGGTATTAGAGACGGTTACGTGTAGAAGTTTTGAAAAAACCATCTAAAAATAACGTTTTCTTCTTCATTTACAAAACTGAACCGAAAATATCGCACTATATTCCCTAAATCAGCCGATGGAAAAATATGCTTTTCAAACTCTGTATGTTGCTTGGCTCTCAATTAAATGGCGGCTGACACAGGCGGATTTTCATTGTATTCTTATACGTCGTTTCTCATACATTCTCATACGTTTCTAACGTACTTTATTTTCTTCTAGAATCAGTAAATGTTTCTTATATGCAGTCTAAGTTCGGCAAGTCTCTTCCTTCAAAAGTGCTGTCTCAAGTTGACAATTTCCTCGGCCCCTACATCTACCAATCATATGCGGGTAACTGTCACTTTAGTTTGTTAGTGAAAAAATGGGTCTTGGTCATCCTTTGTTTTTGCTACGGGGGGGGGGGGGGGGAGGGAGCAGGGGGCAAACAGGTTTCCCCCTCATGTTGGCACTAAAATGTTTACTTCACTAAAATGTTTACTTCGCTTGGGTGGTGTACTATTATGTACACACTAGTTATCTACATATCTTGTGAATAAACGACGTGCTGACCCACGTGCGATGCCCCCTCAAACATTTTGTTGTTGTTTAATTTAAACTAGAAATACTTTTTTATTCGCCTGAGCGAAGCGAAAGAGAATAGACATATCCTATTTTGATGATGCCTTAAAGGTCCATCATCAACCGGCAGCCTTTGCGCTCCGTTTTCTTTTGTTTTCAAATTGATCCATTGTTTTTCGGTTGCTCTGATTGGCTAAGAGTCCGCAAAGGCCCTCGGTTGGTGATGGGCCTTTAATCCTACGGCAAAACGTCGTACCAAAGTTGCGCCGTTCCAATCCTGTCGAGTTTTTGATATATTACATGAAGATCATACCGCATGCTGACGTAATCGTTAGAGGAAGACGCGTGGTTTTACGATCAGATGTCCCACCCAATGGCTGATTGCATTTTTAAACCGCTTCGGCCTCCCCTGGAATTTGCACTCGACAAACAGACCTCCTCTTCTGGAACTTCCAACCACATAAAGGACCCCCCTCCCCTAGAATTTCCGTTTTTGCTGGCAAAATACCCCTGCCTGGAAGAACTAGTTTTGGATAAAATCACCCTTACTCCTCCCCTTGGAATTTCCAGTCTCCAGACCCCCCCCCCCCCCCCCCCCCCCCCCCTCCCGTGGAAAATTTTCCGTAGGTTCTACCTCCCGGTGCGGATTCAAAATGCAATCAGCCGATAAGAACCTCAGAAAAGACTTTAGACGGGTGGGCAAGAGGAGGACATACAAGTTTTTTTGGTGATGAGACATCAAGTTCGTGAAATTGTATATTTTATGTTTAAGCAATAAAAGTAAATTGGTGCGACTACGACCAACATTCCCCGAGTGTTTGTAAGAAACCAGAGAGCACGCAGAAAGTATTTTTATTGCTTTTAGAAAATAACATACACACGCGCGACAGCGTTGCGTGACAATCGTGTTTCTCAGGTCTCTTACAAACACGCTTTTAACCAATCAGAATGCGCACATTCACAATACAACATAGGTGTTATTTTCTAATTTATGTTTAAGGTGTCTCTAGCGTCACGCCATCTTGTGGTAGCATTGCCGGGGGAACGACCTTGACCTTACATGGGCAAGCGTTTGGGACACGGAAGAGTTTGAATGGGAACCAAGTCATAGAAGTCGACATTGATGGTAAGATGTTAAACGTTGATCTTTTAAGGGGGCTCGAAACCATTTCAAGGAAGAAGAAAAATAAGAAATGAAAACCGGCAAAATGGCATGAATGAAATTGTCTATTCCAAAGCACGTGATATTTGTGAAGAATCCTTTGTCTTTCTGAAATGTTTTCGGCATTCTCACGTGGATATGGAACCATTTCAAAAGATGAAAAATCGCATAGTGGTTTAAAATGAGCAATTTGCATACATAGGCAAGAAGGTCCATAGAGATTACTTGTTCTTCGTTCCCACCTTAACTGACACCGCGGCAAAACGTACTACTACTACTTTCCTGACACCGAGCACGAAATTCAAAAACGTAAGTCGTAGGAGTCTTCACACCAAATTTAATCTGATTCCTGCTTTAAACTCCTGAGGTATCGGTGCTGCAATTTCTGGCACACAACACTAGTCACGCTATTTTAGGCGTTGTTTTCACGCCATATTTCAGGTAATTTTCTTGTTTGGAGCATTCGATGAAAGCCAGCTTGCTAATAAGTGCAAATAAATCACATTTTGGACAATACTAGCTCATATTGTGGGCTTACGGCACATTTGGTAATTTGGCCGCCATGTCGGAGTCCTTCCGTCCTTCCGCCATATATTTTACAGTAAACAGTTCGCACTTTCGTTCGCTTATATCTCGCTTGCAATATAAGATACCAGTCTAAAACTTTGCAAAACTATTAAGGATACAGTTTTAGTTCAGAATATTGGCTTTTTGTTCTAAATATCTCGCTAAAAATCAAATGTTTTCGGAGGTGAACACCAAGAATTTGTTACAAACAAACAAGCTCTGGTTTCAAGTAGTTCAACTTGGATGAGAAGACACCTTTGGACAGCTAGGAAAATGCTAAAATTACGGACGAAATTTGCTTTCGAAACCATCCAGAAGCTGTGACAAGCCACCACAGGGACTCGCGCATGCGTAGTCGTTTTGCCACGGTGTCAGCTTCACTAGCAAAAAACACAGACTCGTACCTAGGTCGCTGTAGTGGCGTGCAGTGGATTGTGGGAGAGAAGCGAGGCGCGCAAAGGTTTGTGGGTCGGTTCCTTTGCGCGCCAGCAATGTAACGCGACAATACCTGTAACAATTCAGTTATTGGTCACTGAACTTAGTCAATGAATAACTCATGTTCTTTTATAACGCGTGATGTTGGGAGAGAGAACGAGAACGTTTCAAATTTCGCCAATAAAGCCATAGAACGTTGTGCTCTGATGCTGGTCTTATGATATAGCGGGGGAGAACCTTCACTTTTCACTTTTATTATGTATGCAACATATATAGAGCGGATTTCACATGACTGTCAACACTTGTTATGTAATTGCGATTGATTTGCGTTCTCATTGGCTACTCGTTTCTCTCAGCCAATCAAATTCTGTAGTAAATACAATTGCGTAATTACTTAGGAATTGGTTCGGCTGGTGATTGGCTGAGAAAAAAGCCATTTAGGAGCAAGTTGTGATTTCTCTCGATTCTGATTGGCTAGTGATTGCTCAATTGCAATTGTTTTCACGACAGTCATGTGAAAACCGCTCTATATATCAATGCATAGCGCAATGGCTCAGGTGTAGCATAAACTAAAGACCCTTGACTTGGGCCTCAAATGCCTCAACATTCCCGTGGATTGAAACTAATGCTTCTGGTAAGCAATTCCAAGCCCTAATGGCTCTCGGTAGAAAACTGTGTTTAAATCTATCTGTCCTAGCAAAAGGCACCATGAATGGTTTAGAGTGCATGGGCCGAGAAGTACGCCTTGGTGACGTTAGCCCCTCAAGTGGGAGAACTGACAAGAAGTTCTCATCATTACTTAATCGTGGAATAGAGCAAAGACTTGGACCAAATAGAGCACGGGCTGTATCGTAGTATCAGAAACATATAACTTAGTTGAACATGTAACGGCGATCCAAGCTGTGGATTATTCGAGATGAATTTATGACCATATGTGGTCAATAATGAACTCTCGACTGCTAACCCAAGTAGGTTTTCTCTTGATAATATTTCATTTTTCGCTCATATAAAGTAGAGCAACAGTGGTAAGTGATAATATAGTAACATTTAACATCTTGAAGTCTATGCAACAACATTGTTTTCAAAATCTGTTCAATTGTTTATTCTGAGAATATTCCGCAGCTTGGCACTAAAGCAATGTATGTTTTACATGTTTCAACTCACTTATATGTTTCTGGTTGTATCTAACTAGTTTTTTTAAAACTAAATATACAATCTTCATTCACTGGACAAAATGCGCGGACCCCATTGGTTAAAACTGATCACGTGAGTTTTCGTTACCTAGCGACATCAAGAGCGACGAGTGCGTTATTAACGCATAAAAATCGTGCATTGTTCACTGCAAGTGCAAATCTTTCTTGATTTTACAACTTGTCAATACTTTCTGTATGCTTGCTGTATTTCCGAGCTACCAGAAGGCAGTTCATGTACCTAAAATATTCCGAATTCAATTAAAATACTCTTGCATTTGAAGTAAAAGTTGTAATTGATTTTGAGTCTAGTCAGGGAAACCATTCTGATACTTCTTCACGCAGGTCCATGCCGTGAACTCAGATCGAATATTAAAAGTGTTAGAGACTTTTATTTCGTGTTTTGTTGACAAATACACGCACTTGCTGGCAATACAGTGAACTCTAAATTCTTCAATACTGCACTCGGTAGCCTGCGAAAGCCGACGCCACTTAGCGCTCGTCGAAATAGACTCGCACAAAGAGGCGTCTGCGCGCTCAAGCCAAACATTCCATACTGATGACGAATTTTGACCCAGATCTGGTCAGAAGTATTACGCAGCCAGTTTGACTATTTGATATTTAACAAAACACTAAAAAAGTCTCTAACCCATAAATATCGTAAGCTATTTGGTTTGTCTTCCCGGTAATCTTGTTCCACGAGACGAAGTCGAGCTGCCATCTTGTCTTATTATTCATTCCACAGGAGTACCATGCGAAGTCACGAGTGTCATACCCAATAAGATTGTTTGTACAACCGGTGCGTATTCTGAGCCAAACAAACCCGTCTACCCAGGTACGTACCAGTATCTTTGAAAACACTTAAGTTCAAACGTCGAACTACCCTGAGGCTATTCCTTGACATTTCGCTCGACTCTCGTTTTGTTGTTAGCCTACGCGGTTTGGCTGTCGCGCGTTGTTTTCTTTGTTATCTCACTCACGGGGACAAACCAAAACAACTACGCGAATGCGCGACACGCGACTAAAGCCCCATTTACACGACAGACATTTTTGGCACGGCTCGGATAAAAATGGTTCTGGGACTACCTCGCCACGTAGTCCCGGCACGGATGAAATTTGGGTCTGGCTCTAGCAACATTTAGTACGGCAAAGCCATTTACACAACGCAAATATACCGAGCCGTTGCCATTAAATTTGGTACCCGTACCACTTTTTATCCGAGCCGTGCCAAAAAAATCCCTGTCGTGTAAATGAGCCTAACTTCGTTTAATGTTAAAAGACTGACATAAGGTCATGGCCGCTAGAAGGGATAACTCGAAGGAGGTGATTAATAATTCATAGGCTTCACGGCCGAACGAACCTACATATGCAATGCTATGTCATGTTATGCCATGTAGCTTCGTTCTGTTGCTTATGCCTATGAATTATTTATCACCTCCACTGTCAGTATCCCATCTAGCCACGACCCTGGCAGAAAAAAAAAGCTCTGCTCGCAGGGTAACGTCGAACTTAACTGTCGCGCTAAATTTACTGGGTTATTAGCTAATAGCCTGTCTGTCAAACGGAGAAGATCTCAGCTCTGATTTTAAGAGCGTAGGAAGGACCTGATTTTAGGGGCGCTTGAAGGATTGAAGGAAATTATAATTAGCGCTGCAGTAGTGCGGCGTTGGCACGGAGCGACAAGGCGTCACTAAGTTTGTTATTTCAGTCAAGGGACATTGGGGTCTTTCTTGGTGTTGCAAGATGTATTGTACTTTTGATTGGAGCTATTGTATTCCACCTTATTGTTTCGTACTACGGTCGTTTGTCTTCTGTTGTCTTTATGCCTCTGGTGCCTTGCTACACCAAGAAGGAGCCGCACATAACTTTGGTAACTTTGGTAATTTTGACTTCAAGTCAACGAATGTATTACAACAATGTGGTCTCTCTCTATGACGTCATCAGTGGCGCCACTGCAACTTTATTTCCATATTGGTCCTAGGTTGTCGAGGGGCGTTCTCGGAGATATGGAATAACACTGTGAAAGAAAACATCAGCGAAGTTGAAGACCTAACCCCATCAGCTAGCGACTATGAATCGGCTATCCTTCCTAACGGCACAGCCCCACCCCACCCAACCCCTAACGGTTATTGCGGTAAGGTCAAGGCCTTTTTCCAGTGCCCGGACTGGGACGATGAAACATGCTTCTTTACCATCGTGGGGGAAAAGGCTACGTTATTTGTAAGCGCCAATGGTGACCCTGATAGCAAGGTTTGTACAACATTCTTACTTCTCCTCTATAGAGTCCTAAGGGACGGACCATTTGATATTTGATGGGGGGAGTGGCTAATTTTTTTGGCTCGTTATTTTTTTCGCGTCCAGCTTTGCTGCTCGAATTTTTTTCCCTAGAAAGTGACTGTGCTCGATTTTTTTTCCTGATATTTCTTTTTTTTTGGTTGAGATATCAACCCAAAAGTTGGTATGCTAATAAAGCATCCGAATCAGTTCGGGGGTTTGGTCACCGGGTTTTTGATTTTCACTACTAAGATTCAGAATTCTATTTCTTATCTAAGTGCTCTTTGGTGTATCAGTACAAAGCCTTGTGTTTGGAATTTGTTAAAAATCTGCAATAGTCAGTAATAATGCTTTCATTTTGCTCCTCACTAAACCGAAAGGCTCTGCTATTCAAGATGCCTCAGGCAGTGGCGGGTCCACGAATTACGAACGACCAACTGAGTAGTTTGCTTGTATATGTTTCTCGTTGCGCGCGAAGCGCTCCGCGATTTTGAAAATCAAACTACAAGGTGAATTAATTATCTAGGAGACGAAAATCACGCTGAAGAAATTGAGTCACCGAAGAAACATCATCGAAATCTTCCAGAATTAATCATACGATGTTAGTTTCTAAATACTAATACACCACAGCATCCGCTTTTACTATATGCGCGCAAAGTCAGTAAAGTTATTTATTGTCGTACATGGCGAGCAAAAAACACTCTGTTTCTAAAGGCGTCAGGTTTCCTAAAAAATAGTAATCAGGAGAGAGTTTTAGAGTGAGCTTGCTCGATTTTTTTTTCATCACCAGCTTTGCTTGCGCGTTATTTTTTTTTCTAGGTCAGAGGCTTGCTTGATATTTTTTTTGGGAATCAGCCACCCCCCCATCAAGTATCAAATGGTCCGTCCCTAAAGTGTGACGTCACATATTTGAAAAATTTCGATTTTTAGACTTTAGTCCACGGATAATGAACGATCAACTTCGAAGAATGTGCATGCAAAAAATGAGGTGAATCGATTGAAACGCGACCGAGCTATGGACCGCTGAATACATAATTTTCTTTAATTTTAGACACAGTTCAAAACTTTATGAACTGAACCAAAAATACAGTGATTTGTTAAAGAAAATTAGGTATTCAGCGGGTCATATCTCGGTCGCGTTTCAACCGATTCACCTCATTTTTGGTGTGTAGCTTTCGAAATCAAGGAACAAATATTGGTAAATCGAACATTTGTTTTTGTGACGTCATCACTTTAGGACTCTATTGTTATGACCTCTTGTCTGCAATACGTCATTTTGGTGCATCAAACTTACTATGTCGGCAAAATTACGTCACAAACTTGCGCTAAGTACTTTTAGCCAAGTTTCGGTGTCAATCACAGATATTTCTATGTACTATTTAAGCATTAGAGCACAACTTGCTATGACCTTATCGGCGCAATAGAGACACGAGAAAGTTGTAAAATCACGAGCCGCAGGCGAGTGATTTTAAAACGTTTCGAGTATCTCTCCCAACATCACAAGTGCTCTATTTGTCGATAAAGAAATAGAAAGTTGTACTCTGATGCTTTATGATATAGCAGGGGAGAACCATTACTTTATCGGTGTAATAGGGGATAGATTTGGACCAATCAGAGCGCGCGTTATTTCGTAGCTATATTATAAACGCAATTATTTTATATTTTATCCAACTCATTTGGTAAATAGAGCGGATTTCACATGACTGTCACTACTTGTTATGTAATTGCGATTGCTTTGCGTTCTCATTGGCTACTCGTTTTCTCAGCCAATCAAATTCTGTAGTGATTGTGTAAATTTACTTAGTAATTGGTTCGGGTTGCAATTGGCTGAGAAAAAAGCCATTTAGGCGCAAGTCGTGATTTCTCTCGATTCTGATTGGCTAGTGATTGCTCAATTGCAACTCTATTACTAAAACAGCAATTCCTCTGTCGATGAACTGTGGCAGGAAATGCGCATGTTTAAATTAACGTTGCCCCTGAAACCATGTATCATGAACCGTGCTTATTCATAAGTCGCAATGATACTTAAATATAAGCAGCTCATGTCAAATGTTGTCTCAAAGTACCATAGGGTGGTTCCAAATTCAAGGAAAATACGAGTAATAGCGTCTTTATCATGATGCATGGTTCATGGTTAGAGCGGATTTCTCATGACTGTCGTGAGTAATTTGCAATTACTTTGTTATTACTCTTATAGGTTTTATTCAGAATTTGTGTAGTTACTTTGCGATTGGTTTCACGACAGTCATGTGAAAACAGCTCTATAAGTGTTACTGAGTAACGTTAATTGAAATAGGTGTATACCGTGCTTCTTTTGTATATTTTATTGTTCCTGGCGACCAATTTAATAGACCCTTCAACGGTTTCTTGTTCTTTTGAAATCAGAAAGTTGACGAAAATCTATCCACATCACTGAAAATAGCAACTGAAAATGATTAAATTTGTCAAGTGTTACAGCGAAAAAGTGTAAAACGGCGAAGAAACAGCCCTAAGAAATCCCGGAATTCAATGCCATTTCGTTCGAGCGCGGAAATAGTCCAGTTTCGAATTCTCTATCTACCGCTGAATAGGCATTAATGGATAAATAAATAAATAAAATAAATACAGTGGGAGCCTCGATTTGAAGCCGAAAAAGTTGTGAATACCAAAGAGTGAGAAAAGTTTCCTCAAGTTTGTCTATTGTCTCAATTCATGATAGTTCATCAGTTTCTTGACGGTATTCACAACTTTTTCGGCTTCAAATTAAGGCTCCTACTGTATTTATGCGCCGTCGATGTTTATTCAGCGGTAGAGTAGAGAGAGAATTCGATGTGCTCTCCAGTGGCGTAGCCAGGACCACTTTCAAGTGCCTTTTCAACGTCGCTTTCACTCTTTGGACTGCCGCTGTTACCATCAGATACATATGTTATTTCCCGGTTGGGAGGTCCGGATCGTGAAATACCGTGACCGAGGTCTTGAAAATACTGACCGAGACCGGAGGTCGAGGTCAGTATTTTCAAGGCCGAGGTCACGGTATTTCACGATCCGGACCGACCCCAAGCCGGTAAATAATATATTTATTTTTTTGCTTTCACTGAAACAGCATAAAACTTCACAGAAATTAGCGCGCGCGCGATTCATCCGGACCCCGGGTCCGGATCGTAGGATTCCGGCCCGCTCGCGAGCCAATCAGAGCGCGCGATTTGATGGATACCGGACCGCTGAAAAATAAACAGGAGTTATTTTGGGGAGGATCACGTCGGAAATCTTTCGTTGCGACATTTTGGAATCACAATAATAGTCTAGTGCCAGGTCTTTTCGATCAACGCTCTCGCTGTGGTGCCTAAGGCTGGTGCCCTGTCTCCGAAGCCCAGAAAGGGCAAGATTTGTTTGCTAAGATTTTTGTGTGGGCACGTATTTCTTACTTTGTTCCCTTTCATGAGGCGCTTCTGCCCTCCGGGGGCCAAACTTTTGCCCGCGCGACTCCAAGATAGTTGTCGTTGAAAACTGTCGTTTTCTAAAATTTGTTTCCTTATTTGGAACTTTCTACTTACCATATTTGGAAGTCCAGAGTTTTCCTAGCTTATTTCTTACCCTAAATAGACCAATTTCGATATATTCAAATTCTTACTTGAGCCGGAGGCGCATGGGAATGACACAAAAGAAATCGCATCGTCATCGAAAAATCAAATATTTTTTTTTCTCTTTTGTTTATTCCCATGAGCCACGTATCCAAGTTTAAATTTTATTAATATCGAAATTGGTCTATTGTCAAGCAGTTCGTTAAAACTTGCAGATTTTGTAGAGATACGCTGTTCTTGTAGGCCGCCATTTTAGTTTTACCCCTAAGGATCTCGGAAATGCCTACACAGGTAGCCCGCGTCACGCAAGGGTTAGAATTGACAAAAACGACACTTTTACTTGGGCTTGTTTCTCGACCAATTGACAACATTCCGTCCTGAGACTAATTTACTAATTTCAAGGTGGCTCTTTTCAGTGATGTGGATGGATTTCCGTCCAGTTGCTGACTTTAAAAGTCCATGAAACCGTGAAAGGGTCTATCTAGCTCTTGTCCACTATGAAGGGTTAAACTGATAATAGAGCAGATTTCGTATGACTGTGAAAAGTGCCGCGCAAAAGTTGTCCCGCGCCGCGACCGTGACCGTACCGCGACTACGTGATTTCATTCGGTATCTACAGCAGGTCAGGTTCCGCACCGACACTACCGCGCCGTGTCACGGTACTTTTCACAGTCATACGAAATCTGCTCTATCATATCAAGACTTTTTCACCTGACGTCTGCCACCATTGCAAAATGTACTTATTAAGAAATCCCCGTTACCTTATTCGAAAGGACTGTAAGGACGAATTTAGCCAAACTTGTATATACCGTTTCCGGGAACGTTGTCACCCAAAAGCCTATAAGCTTGAAGCGCAAAGGATAATGGGGGCATCTAAACTGCTACTGTTTGATCTGAATTCAGACAGTTATCGCAACCACAGGTAAAATCATTAAATTTCAGCAAAATTCTAAGCCTGTTTAGTTTCTAATATTTTACAGAAATTTAAATAATAGATTTGAAATCTTTACCCATACTCCCAAGCGCACCAAGCTTTGTTGCTTTTTCCAGTGACAACGTATCCGGAAACGGTATATCTTCGAGAAACAACCTACTCTTGGTCGCCATGTTGTTTTTTCCCCGCCAAAGGGCCCGGGGCAAACCACAGGCTACCCGTGCGTATTTGCAGAAAACGACAACGCGATCTTAATATGTTTATTTATTATAATTTTAGGTGCCAGTCGCCAGTATCTCCTCCAGGACCCCAATTGGAATACAAACCCATCTCAGAAATCAGGCCCGTTCAACTGCATCAAAGGCAATGCTATTTACTTAGAGGCACACTATTATAGCCCCGCAGTTGAAGAAAAGTTTGGGCTGTCAATTGGTGTCCAGTTATCAAAAGTGAGACACTCGAGTTCAAGGCTGTGCGGAGCTGTTGACGAAAAACAGATAGTGGAGACTTGGTCAAGTGCTAAACCCGAGACACAGGTATACCATGAGGTTTTATGAAAATGAATGCTGTATGGAAAATATCTTACAGTCTATAACTAGTGGTTAAAGAACACCACGCGGTTTGACCCTTTTTTATCCAAACACTGGGCTTTAACATTTTAAACACGTGTCCAGAAATAAAATGTTTGTCTGACGATTGAACAAATGTAACTGGGAAGCGTCTCTCCTACGCCCATGTACGTTCATGTAGAATATAATATAAACATTTTCTGTGCGGCGGAACGCAGTGAAATAGCACAGAAGTCGCGTTATGATTGTTTGATTGGCTTTTTGTTGATTTTGCATTGCCTTTGTAACACTTTACTTTACTTTTCGACACTCATCTGAACTACGCTCTAAAATTATCGCCCTAAAGTTGCATGCAAAAAATGAGGCGAATCGTCGATTGAAACGCGACCGAGATATGACCCGCTGAATACATAATTTTCTTCAACACATCACATTATTTTGGACTCAGTTACAAACTGCTTGGAACTGAACCAAAAATAGTGTGATTTGTTTGAATATGCATTCAGCGGGCCATATCTCGGTCGCGTTGTAAGCGATTTGCCTCCTTTTTGGTGTGTAGCTTTCATTCGATGTGCCCTTTCGAAAACAAGGGATATATATTGCTAAATCGATTTTTTTTGTGGCGTCACCACTTTAGGTCTTCCCGATTGTTTTGACTTGTCCTTCCTAGTGTGGTAGGACATAAACATACGAACGTTAATTGGAAAGAAATAACACAACGTATCAGAAAATAACTCTTGTTCATTGCGCTTTTATGACAACTCTGTTGATATTGAATTCGAATTTTATTCTATACCATCTCTTGCTGTCTTGTCTGCCAGTGTTTGGAGATTAATGGAGAGTTATTACATTATTTCTTTGATATTTATTGTCAGTTGTCACCGCAAACTTAAACAGAGAAAAAAACCTTGATTGAAAAGACATAGTATGGCCGACCAAATAACAATTTTGGTCTGACATTTGCTGATTTTAATCGGACAATGTCCGATGACCGGCAGTAACTTACAGCTCTGGCTTATTTTCCAGATTATGGATTTTTGTAACTGGACAAGCAGTCCAGTTGTCGTGAGACATGGCGAACAGGAGATCTCCTTCCCTTTTCCAGTAACGCTGCAAAACTTGACAAATGCGCTCACCACTTTGTACTCCGCGGATTGCCCTAACAGCTGTGCATCTTCCCAATGTAAGTTATTGAAATACAACTAAAGCGGTTGTTCACGCTGCGCCTTTTCAAAACGTCGTTTTGGGTTTCCGTTTTTTGTTTCTGTTCCGCCAGTCAAACTCTCTTTAAACTAATCGGGTCCTTGTCTCGTTTCGCCTACTACAGTCGCCTGGCTTTCTGTCGCGACGAGAAACCAGTCGACTGCACTCGGCGAAACAAGACAATGACCTGATTGGCTGAAATGATGTGGCTGGCGGAATAGAAAAAGTAAAATCTAACCATGTTTTTAAAATTCACAACGCTAGACAACAGTTTTGGCTATAGGGTATAGATATAGGTTCAAGGGGCCTTTCGGAGACTAGTTGTCATTTCGTCTGCGTCATTTCGTATGCCACTAAAGGCAGAAATCAACCACATTCCATCAAAAAGATCCATTATCCAAGGGAACAGTTTTGAATATTTCCGATTGGCGTTTTTTTTTCTCGTTCGACTACTGCGCACTACATCTTGTGGGATGAACAATGGTTCTTGTGGCGTAACAACAAGACAAAGAAAGAAGAACAAACTGTGTTTGCTCTCCTTTCTTTGTCTGGTTGTTACGTCACAGGAACCATTGTTGTGAAGAGCTTTCCCCAGGATAATCGCGCATAGTTGAACGAAAAACCCCGCTGCGGGAAGAAATAGCGCAAAAACTGCTTTCCCCTTCCAATGTGCTGAATTGGCGCATGTCAATTTGAATTTAAGGTATGGGGAAAGTTTAAAGTCATTCTCGTATAAGTCTCGCGCATGCGTCAATGGCTGGCACCAGAGCCTCCCCCGCGAAGTAACGAGCCGGGAGCTCTGGGTTCGAGAATAGTATAATATTCCGCCCTGGCTATTGTTATTCATGATATGTAAATAAGTTATGGGAAATCGCTCTGGCCTGGGACATACCCAAACCAAAACGAGTATAAAGTGTCCATTACTGCACTCCAAACCCCGGCTTCGTCAGTGGGCGGGAGGGTGGGCCACTCGACCGTACAGCTAACAACGACCAAGAGTGCATGCGGAGTGACAATGGGTGGATACCGCGTGACCCTTTTGTATTCATGATTTGCATATTCCAGGCATTCATTATTATTATGCAAATTACTTTGCATAGTATGATATTCCGCCCTGGCTATTGTTATTCATGATATGTAAAATAAGGTATGAGAAATCGCTCTGGTCTTTCACAAGCCGCACGCTAACTCTCTCATCAGTTCCCACATAGAAACCAATCACCCCAAGATACAAAAAAAAAATCGTTATTTTTTGTATGTCCCCACAAGTTGAGGCGTCTGGAGCAGAGCGGAAATGACCTACTTAGACCACTAAATTTCAAATAATAAGGTCAGGTTAGCTCAGAGAAGCTTGATTTTTTGCATACAGACTCCTTGTCTGATTAAAAACAAAATATCAAAAATGACTTTTTTCTAATGGATCCGTCTTTAAGATATTAGGCTTCAAACATTGGTTTCTGTGCCATTTTATGGGAGAATTAGTACTTTGATCAGGAATTATGCAAACTTTGCTCAATCATATCTAAAATTCCTATTCTTCAATTTTCTTAAAAATTTGGAATTACGATTTTAGCCATAGAAACTCTTTGTATACGGAATCTTGAGCTTAAATATTGAAATATGGCAAAGTTAGACATTTCATTTTTGGTCATTTCCGCTCTGTCGAGGCGTCTCGGGTGTTACTACCCCTTTAACACTTAACTATTCTGCTCTTCTCTCCCAATCCTTATCTCTAATCTTATATTACAAAAAAGATAATAAATGAAATAATATGCAATGGCTAAACAGTACTTTCTGCAGATTGAGCCATATGTATATGCAATGGCTAAATAGTTCGAGATAGAAAACTAGAGTGAAGCCTTTGAAGATTACAAATACTTGTATGAGCTCCAGCCATACCAAACCCAAGATACCATACGGTGATCATACTTGTCCCCAGGACTCCTTTGCTTACATTCCTCCTGATTGGGAATCTCATCATTATCAACCCAATTCTCCCTGGTCTAGTAGAGGCAAGCTGAGTCTGAAAAATAAAGTTTGCCGCTCTTCCCTTCGGCTGGTAATCATTTTATTTTAGGACCCTACTGAACCAAAATGAGAAAAGGGTTCCAGAATCATTCCGAACATAAAATGAAATGCTTGAAAAATGAGATTCCCAACCAGGAGGGAGCAACATCACACCCCTGAAAACAGAAGGTCTATCAACTTATCGAGTATGCGATAAGCCAACAGGAGTCGCTCGCCCAAAATTGGAAATTGTATGAAATTTCTTAAGGTCAATATTTTTTGTCACACCTACTTAAGTCACAGCTCTTTGATTTACCACAAGCACTTACAGCAAGGCTCTCAGCCACTGCCACAGCACAGCCACTTAAGGCAAGGCTTACTAGTGCCACAGCCACTTAAGGCAAGGCTTACTAGTGCCACAGCCACTTAAGGCAAGGCTTACTGGTGCCACAGCCACTTAAGGCAAGGCTTACTAGTGCCACAGCCACTTAAGGAAAGGCTTACTAGTGCCACAGCCACTAAAGGCAAGGCTTACTAGTGCCACAGCCACTTAAGGCAAGGCTTACTAGTGCCACAGCCACTTAAGGAAAGGCTTACTAGTGCCACAGCCACTTAAGGAAAGGCTTACTAGTGCCACAGCCACTTAAGGAAAGGCTTACTAGTGCCACAGCCACTTAAGGCAAGGCTTACTGGTGCCACAGCCACTTAAGGCAAGGCTTACTAGTGCCACAGCCACTTAAGGCAAGGCTTACTAGTGCCACAACCACTAAAGGCAAGGCTTACTAGTGCCACAGCCACTTAAGGAAAGGCTTACTAGTGCCACAGCCACTTAAGGAAAGGCTTACTAGTGCCACAGCCACTTAAGGAAAGGCTTACTAGTGCCACAGCCACTTAAGGAAAGGCTTACTAGTGCCACAGCCACTAAAGGCAAGGCTCACTGCCACAGCCACTTAAGGCCAGGCCCGCTGCCACAGCCACTTAAGGCAAGGCTTACTGCCACAGCCATTTAAGGCAAGGCTCACTGCCACAGCCACTTAAGGCCAGGCTCGCTGCCACAGCCACTTAAGGCAAGGCTTACTGCCACAGCCACTTAAGGCCAGGCTCACTGCCACAGCCACTTAAGGCCAGGCTCACTGCCACAGCCACTTAAGGCCAGGCTCGCTGCCACAGCCACTTAAGGCAAGGCTTACTGCCACAGCCACTTAAGGCCAGGCTCACTGCCACAGCCACTTAAGGCAAGGCTTACTGCCACAGCCACTTAAGGCCAGGCTCACTGCCACAGCCACTTAAGGCCAGGCTCACTGCCACAGCCACTTAAGGCCAGGCTCACTGCCACAGCCACTTAAGGCCAGGCTCGCTGACACAGCCACTTAAGGCAAGGCTTACTGCCACAACCACTTAAGACCAGGCTCACTGCCACAGCCACTTAAGGCAAGGCTTACTGCCACAGCCACTTAAGGCCAGGCTCGCTGCCACAGCCACTTAAGGCAAGGCTTACTGCCACAGCCATTTAAGGCCAGGCTCGCTGCCACAGCCACTTAAGGCAAGGCTTACTGCCACAGCCACTTAAGGCCAGGCTCGCTGCCACAGCCACTTAAGGCAAGGCTTACTGCCACAGCCATTTAAGGCAAGGCTCACTGCCACAGCCACTTGAGGCAAGGCTTACTGCCACAGCCACTTAAGGCCAGGCTCACTGCCACAGCCACTTAAGGCCAGGCTCGCTGACACAGCCACTTAAGGCAAGGCTTACTGCCACAGCCACTTAAGACCAGGCTCACTGCCACAGCCACTTAAGGCAAGGCTTACTGCCATAGCCACTTAAGGCCAGGCTCGCTGCCACGGCCACTTAAGGCAAGGCTTACTGCCACAGCCACTTAAGGCCAGGCTCACTGCCACAGCCACTTAAGGCAAGGCTTACTGCCACAGCCACTTAAGGCCAGGCTCGCTGCCACAGCCACTTAAGGCAAGGCTTACTGCCACAGCCATTTAAGGCAAGGCTCACTGCCACAGCCACTTAAGGCAAGGCTCACTGCCACAGCCATTTAAGGCAAGGCTCACCGCCACAGCCATTTAAGGCACGGCTCACTGCCACAGCCATTTAAGGCAAGGCTCACTGCCACAGCCATTTAAGGCACGGCTCACTGCCACAGCCACTTAAGGCAAGGCTCACTGCCACAACCACTTAAGGCAAGGCTCACTGCCACAGCCATTTAAGGCAAGGCTCACTGCCACAGCCATTTAAGGTACGGCTCACTGCCATAGCCACAGCCACAGCCACTTAAGGCAATGCTCACTGCCACAGCCACTTAAGGCAAGGCTCACTTCACTGCCACAGCCACTTAAGGCAAGACTTACAGCCACAGCCACTTAAGGCAAGGCTCACTGCCACAGCCACTTAAGGCAAGGCTCACTTCACTGCCACAGCCACTTAAGGTAAGACTTACAGCCACAGCCACTTAAGGCAAGGCTCACTGCCACAGCCACTTAAGGCAAGGCTCACTGCCACAGCCACTTAAGGCAAGGCTCACTGCCACAGCCACTTAAGGCCAGGCTCACTGCCACAGCCACTTAAGGCAATGCTTACTGCCACAACACTTCAAGCAAGGCTCACTTACAGCTGGATAACCTTTCCTCAGCAGCTACATAAAAAGCAAAAGTAAGAAATTACACGCTTATAAACCAACAATACTTGGATCAAAACAATGAAAGAACAGAATCACTAGATTTGAATACCCGAATGATTTAAAATATAACACAACTACTTCTACATTTATCTAAGAACGGCGCAAAACGAATACTCCTTAATTACTAACAAGATACACACTCCACCAGCTAGAATTGAAAAAAACTTATGTACAACTAGAACAAATAAACAGCCAATGCATGAAGTCTAATCACAGAAGGTACGATTTTAGCGCCTACGTGAAATAAAGCGGTCGAACTGGTAGTGAAATTAAACAATACGAGGATGATAATTTAACCGTACCGTGTCTAATAGAAACTGCAAAACAGCTACCTTGTAGAGCTGACGAAAACCGAATCATCGCACACTAATTCAAACCAAGTCATTCCCTGACCAAGTCTGAAGTCCTGTGCTTACACATTACGTACATTTCAACGGTTCTGACAGCTGGCTGGTTCGAGCTTGTAGTAACCAACGCCACAGCATTTGGTGGTTGAGTAGAACAGGCACTTTGGATAGCCATCTCTGAGGAAGACCGTACTGCTAACAACGACCAAGAGTGCATAGAGCAGATTTCAGATGACCATCGTGAAAGTAAACGCAATTGTGCAATCACTAGCCAATCAGAAACAAGAGTAATTACAACTTCCTGCTGAACGGTTTCCAGCCCAGCCAATCAGGAGCCGAACCAATTGGCTAGTAATTCCTTGCTTGTAATTAGTTCGCAATTTGATTGGTTGATAGAAATAAGCAGCCACTGAGAAAGCAAACCAATTGCAAACACGACGGTCATGTGAAATCCGCTCTAATGTGGAGTGACAATGGGTGGATGCCGCGTGACCCTTTTGTATTCATGATTTGCATATTCCAGGGCATTCATTATTATTATGCAAATTACTTTGCATAGTTTAAACGGCTCTTTGCTAAAGTTTTGTATTGTACCCCGTTTCCGGGATACGTTGTCACCTGGAAACAGCAACAAAGCTTGAGGTGTGCTAGGTAGTATGGGTAAGTATTCATTTGAATATTAGAAACAAACCTGCTTAGAAGTGCGCTGAAATTTATTGATTTTACCTGTGGCTGCAATAACTGTCTGAATTCAGATCAAACAGTAGCAGTTTAGATTGCTTCAAGCTTATAGACGTTTTGAGTGACAACGATTCCCGGAAACGGTATATATCATTTTAAAGCTTTTGAAATGTAGAACACAGATATGATATTTTCATTATTTAAATATTTTTATCAATTAAAATAAATTTTTAATAACATATATACAAGATTGGATTAACAAGAGTTAGAATCTTTCCCTACTGTATTTGTCCACATCACAGTCAGAAAAGTGTCTATTTTTAGATTTGAGTTTCGCGCGCGAAGGTATTCGAATGCTCAGGCTCGAATGCTCGTATACCCAATACACAACAAAATAGAGAATATCCTACCTTATCTTTGCGATTTTAACGGTTTTTCCATTGATCTGCGATTTAATTTTAGGCTGGATCTCTACTGTTCGCGTGGCGATAAAGTGGGAACCCTGTGGATGACGAATTTTCTCGGGCATCCTAGTTCTAAAAATAGACACTTTTCTGATGGTGATTCGGGCGTAAATATGGAAACTCTTGGTAATCCACTCTTGATATATAATTATTTGTTAAAAACTGATTTTCTCGTTTGACCAAGTACTGGTCCGACAGATTTAAATAACCATCCAGTTTTGTATCATCTTGAATGACCCCAATGTAGATTCCAAAAGCTGCCAGCGATTTTCCGAACTTTTTCGGTTACTATCTTCAAAAAGCAATGAAATCCTTCGCCAACCGGGAGCCTTTGCGCCCCGTTTTCTTTTGTTTTCAAATTGATGCATTGTTTTTCGGGTGCGCTGATTGGCTAAGAGTCCGCAAAGGCTGTCGGTTGAAAATCGCTGGTACACCATAGTCCACCATACAAAACTGGGTGGTTCTATTGCCCTTTAGTATAAACCAACTAATGGTCTATTACAAATCCTGCATTCTGATTGGCTGAGCTACTAATGGTCTATTAGTGATAGACCGTGCCTTGCAAAACCACCACCTTTCTTTGCAAGAAAACTTGACTTTTCAACATAAAATAATGGAATTCATTGCCAAAACCGACCAACTAGTTGGGTTATACTAAAACAATTAGACCTCTCGTCCTCATGTGCTATGATATCAATAGACCATTCGGCCTTCGGCCTCATGGTCTATTCATCATAGCACATTCGGCCTTGAGGTCTAATTGTTAAATATCACTATGAGGTCATGGTTTGTTTACATGAAAGTGATAGCTGAAATTTGGTTCAAATAAAAGTTCGAGATGTTGGTCCTGATATTCTAGCGTACAACGTTGCTTTGGCATCATGAATGGCGTTTACATTATGTTTTGTTCATTTATATATACCCTTTCCGGGATACGTTGTCACCCAAAAAGCCTATAAGCTTGGTGCGCTGGGGACTATGGGTAAAGATTTATTTAAATTTCTGTAAAATATTAGAAACAAACATGCTTGGAAATGTGCTGAAATTTAATCACTTCACCTGTGGTTGCGATAACTGTCTGAATTCAGATCAAACAGTAGCAGTTTAAATGCCCCCATCATCCTTTGCGCTTCAAGCTTATAGGCTTTTTGGGTGACAACGTTTCCCGGAAACGGTATATGCTGCTATCCCCTCTGGCGACCATGATTCATAGCGCTTAAACAATAGAATATTTTGATATGACGTCATAGTGATATAGGGCAATTGAATAGACCTCCTCGGCTTGGGCGTAATGTTTTGCCCATTTCAGATCACTTCCCATGAGTATTCTCTCTTTGTTTGGAATGATTTCATATTCATATATCCTTCGGTGCGTAGCAGAAAAAGAAAGAGAGAATACTCATGGGAATGCCACGTGATCTGAAATGGGACAACATTACGCCCAAGCCGAGGAGGTCTATTCTATCGGACAAGAACAAAGCCAAACGAGAAAATCAGCTTCTGACAAATAATTATTGATTTTATTAATGATTTACTAATAGTTTATGAAAATATCATACTTGTGTTCTACTCTTCAAAAGCTTTAAATTGATATAGAAATGACAACAATTTTGCGAAAGGACCACTTGAGCCTTTCCCCATACCTTAACGCTGCGCGCACCAAACAACATTGAAGGAAAACGGGAACAACCTGGTTGCCAACTTTTTACTTATTTTTGGCCCCGATTGCAGGTACATGCATTATACAGTAAAAACCCGCATAAAAGAAAGGTGTCTTGGGGATTCAGGCTGATGTTGTTCTTGTACATTGGGTGTTTTCTGCAAAATCAGCCTGTAAATGTTCTTTAAAAAATCATGAATGATTAATAAGAACAACACAATAGAAACACAATAAGAATCACAGGACCGTAGCGTGTTGTAAACCTGTGGTTGTAACTAATTTGCATAGCAACTTTCATGAAACATATCTTGAAGTTTCTCTACCAAATTTACAAGTTTTTTTTTTAAAACAGGACACTAGACGCGATGAATGGCTTCTCAACATTTTAAAAGTATGACGCATACAAACCTCTGTAAATTTTCAGAATTTCAACGTTCGTTTTCTCGGAAAAGATTGGATATAATGCAGCGATTTATAACAAAAATCGATTTCAATTTTCGGCGGCCATTTTGGAAAAGCGCGTACTGACTTGACTAACTTAATCGTAGCGTATGACATAACGCTGCACTTTTCGTCCGTCAATTTTCTTACATAAACATTTACATTTTGTCCGTCCGTCCGTGTTCTCCTGTGTTCTTACATAAACATCGACATTTTGTTCATTTGTAGCGAGTTGTTTCTGGCACCTGGGCTACGAGGAAGATTCAGCCGGGCACTTCGGCGGGTCGCGGATAACAGACGTAACCCCCTTCTGTGGGCGTCAAGTTCTCAAGTACAATAAACCAACCCTGGTGTATTGGGAAGGGAGAACAATTTTACCTAATGGCTCGCCAGCTCCCGCCTATGACGTAATGAAATATAAAATGGTATGTTTCACATAGTTATAGCTATTTCGATAAAGCTTGTTGGCCTTGTGTATGTTGGCCAAGTATATTGCTCGCTTATAGAGCGGTTTTCACATGACTGTCGTGAAAACAATTGCAATTGAGTAATCACTAGCGAATCAGAATCGAGAGAAATCACGACTTGCTCCTAAATGGCTTTCTTCTCAGCCAGTTGCAAGCCGAACCAATTACTAAGTAATTACACAATTGTATTTACTACAGAATTTGATTGGCTGAGAAAAACGAGTAGCCAATGAGAACGCAAAGTAATCGCAATTACATAACAAATCTTGACAGTCATGTGAAATCCGCTCTAAGACCAATTTTAGAATATGCTTCTCCTGCGTTTGAAGACCTTCCACAATATCTGGCCCAGGCACCCATAGAAAAAGTCCAAAAACGGGCTCTTACCATAATTTACCGTGGTCTGTCTTACTCTGAATCCCTAAAAGAAGCCGAAATCGTTTTGCTGTCAGACAGAAGGTCTATAGCTTGTAAGAATGAATTCATTCAGTCAGTTGTACCTGGCAGTCCAGTGTACAATGTTGTAAATAGTCGCCTTTCTAAGGTTAATTAGAAAATAACACCTATGTTGTATTGTGAATGTGCGCATTCTGATTGGTTAAAAAGCGTGTTTGTAAGAGACCTGAGAAACACGATTGTCACGCAACGCTGTCGCGCGTGTGTATGTTATTTTCTAAAAGCAATAAAAATACTTTCTGCGTGCTCTCTGGTTTCTTACAAAAACTCGGGGAATGTTGGTCGAACTAATAAAACTTGAAAGACACTCGCCTTCGACTCGTGTCTTTCAAGTTTTGATCAGTTCTCCCAACATCCCCCTTGTGTTTGTAAGAAAGCAGAGAGCACGCGGAAAGTACTTTTATTGCTTAATTCAAACTACAACCTTAGATCAGGAAAGGAATTCAACCTCAAGCTAACCAACACTGATCGTTTTGCAAACTTTGTTACTCATAAGCTTGCTCGCCACTTGAACATCAACACGGACACAGACTGGCCTGCAATGTATTTGATTCGTAATATACATTATTACTGACCCTACTTGTAATTCAGCTCTAAGCTGCAAAAAGTTTAATAAACATATATTATTTTTTTTGTGAGCGCTCAAACCTATGCGCCCAGACACAAAGGCAGTATAGGTAGATACAAATGTCAATTCAATTCTCAATTCAAATCACCTTATTACACACATTCGTTATATTCATAAAGTTACATTTTTTACATGTCCTCTGTTTTTCCGTGGTATGTCCTCTTATATACACCACGGAATGTACGGCAGTACATTTTGACCACTTTATTACGTCATTCCGTGGTATATAAGAGGACATACCACTGAAAAACAGAGGACATTTGTTTTATACCACAACAAAAAGGCAAAAATACTAATACAAAAACATCGCGCGCGCGCAGCCAAACGGTGTTTTCTTTGGTTCTTTTTAGCGCGCGCGCTTATGATGGCGCGTTCCGTGGTATATACTTTTTTAGTGTATAATAAACGGAAACCTCCGGTCTCGGGGACTATTCGCCACTATTCACTTCGCCTTCGGCGAATAATTGTTCAATGTACCCACGACTGAGAGCCAATCAGAATTCGAGAAACGCGCGCGTTGTGATATAAAATTCCCTGCTGCAACAAAACAGGGGAATTTTTTGTTTATGCCATGCGCAATAACCGCTGCTATCCAAGTTTACATTGCAGACTCAACTCAGGGAAAAGCACCGTTGAGTATCACGAATTTGTAATCAAATAGCGCTCTATTTCTATTTCTCGTTTGTTTTGTTTTTATTCTGAAAGCGGGAATGATAAAATAAAACGTTTATTCAGCTGCCTGTATATTGCAAATAAAAATTTTTGATTTTAGGATCTGTGGACCTTCATCTGCGACTGTTTAAACTGGGTCAGACTGAAATTCAGACTGCAAGTGCAAGAAAAATGACGTTGTTTTTGTTTAGCAATCGTAACGATTTCCTTTTTTATCCTATCAGTTTACCCTGATATTTCGGGGCCTTCCAGTGGAATTAGATCAAGTGGAAAGATGTCATAGTTTTGGGTTGAGAAATAAAAGTTCTGCACCATGCAGATACATAAATTTTGCTTGAAAAACCTGGTCACACTGTTTTAGTATAATGAAAAAAACAATGTCATGGTGACCAAACAAATATGTTGATTAGTTTGTGTGATAACCTTATTAGAAAATGTCTGGACAAGTTTCACCATAACCTATCCTGGAATTCAATTGATTTGACTACTGATGATTTACAACCCCAGATTTTGTATCTAACCAAGCTGGGATTTTGTCAAACAATGTGTAAATACCCAGACTGAAGGGTACCCACCCTGGAAATACAAGCTCAGTTTTCACCACCCTTCCCTGGGATTAAATGGTGGATTATGTCCATGAAAAGGATGAGACTCCAAATTGGTGAACTTTTTATTGTGCTATTAGTATAACTAACAGAGCATTCTGACAAGTTCTGTAATAGTGGAACCTGGGCAGTTGACAAAATTACACCTGTTGACAACATTGGGTTTTGAGGTGGCAACATAATTTTCACAAGAAAAATTGAATCAAAGAGGATGTTGATTCAGCACTAATGATGTTCTTCTGAGCAGTAAATTATCTGTAGTGAAAACTCTTAAAAGGAGCCCCTGCTATAGTTCTACTTCTGAAAATCAATCGATGAAATGCTCTCGTAATACTGTAACATCTAACATGTTGCATCCCTGAACCACCAGCACTTGTGCTAGAAATTGCTATTTGGTTGCAGGATGCAGTTGTTTTGTGTCATCCAGACAAGAATGGCATTAGTTTTGTGAATTGGGCATATACATGTACACCTACACCTTCGGAACCTGCAACAAACAATGCACAACAAGTTACTTCTGAATGTCCTACCCTCTATTATATCTTTTATCAGGTGCTTCTAAAAAACTTTCCTTTTTAATGCATAGTAACTAGGAGAAGTGAAATGAAATTTCTATTATTACAGTCACACAGGTTGTTCTCTTTGCTCTTAACACTGATGGACAACACTGATGGACAACTTTGGTAACAAATTGCAATTTCTCGTGAGCAACTTTAATTCGCCACATGTCTGAGCACTGGAGGGGCAGACCATAATTGAACGATTTTGGAAACAAAATATTTCAAGTTCTGGTACAATATTGTGAAGACAGATACAAAATATTTTTTGGAATTTGATTCAAGCAAGTTGTCCATCAATGTTGCTAGGCAATATTGCAAAATTGTAGGGAAGAGAACATCTCGTTTCACTGTAACATGATCTACAATTTCCACTCACAAGTCAAATGGTTTATCAAAAAATCCAATTTCTCACCAAATTTATTTTTAAATTCAGTAAGTATACACAACTAGCAGTTCTTTTTTATACCAGCTCAGATCTCAATTTATTTTGCTTTCTGGGCAAACAAACTGAGCACTTCAGTTCTTGCAACAGCTATTTCAGTGAAAATATTTCTAAGGAGCATGCCCAAGCATAGGTGTCCTGTAGGTGAACACACCAAAAAATCCTTAACTTCCCCCATTATTTCCAAAAAATTAGCACCACACAATGAAGACATATAGAATGTAGTTTTGTTTTCGAGAGATACTTCAGTGGCACAACGAGCAGTTTTCGAAAAATGTTCAATTAATTAATATTCATGAGACAACATTTTCAAGCAGATTTTAGAACTCGAGTGAAGACCCGATTTTGCTGCCGATCTCAAGGAAATCAAATGGTTTCATTTAAATTGGGTCCTAGAAACTGCGTGTGACTTATTTCCAGATCTAATATTCCCCGTGAGGAAAGTGGGAGTCCAAGAACAACAACCACTGAAACTCATGTGCGTAACTGTCGAACCAAAAACACATAACTTCCCCCATTTTCTGTTTCATCCCCGTTAGATAAACGAATTTCAACATGATAGTACTTCCATTTTTCACTGACAACTCTGTGGGACAACGACTAGATTTTGAAAGCACATTCTGGCGAGACGATAAGAAATCGGCTTTTTGCATTACAGCAAGGAAGCTCAACGAAAGATTCCACAAAACCCCTTGGTGCGATTTCTCAAAGACAGACCTACATAAGCCAACAGTAATTAAAAGCTTACCTTGGCGGATAATTTGACACTTCACCTTTCAGCTGCTGGCAGAAAGTTAACTTGGGAATTCCACCACAGATCACAGACATCCGCCATATTAAATCGAAATCCTTGAATAGAGCTGCTTTGCCGAAGCGAATAGCGTAGCAATCTCAAGCTCAAACTGCTCAAAATTCATTCCCCAAGTACAAGTATTGTTTCTGTTGAGCTCCGTTTGTGGTTTACATTACTTATTCCCGCATACAAATGGAGAAATTAACTCGGTCGACACGACAACAAACCAGCATTTGCTCAGCTGAAGACAAATCAGGCCGTGCATCTGCGCATGCGTCACATAAAGGTCCCCTGCTCTGCAAGAAGAGCGAATAGAAAAATGTAAATTGCCATATAAAGGTCCAATATGAAATAACACCTTCCTTTTAAATTGTGTAGGTTTCTTGGAGGGGTGGGGGGATATTTCTATCATTTCTATCTATAAAACTCCATAGTCGTTTTGCCGACGTTGCAAAACTTCCTTATTAGGAAATCCCCCCTTATCTTATTTGGAAGGTCTGTAAGTACTTTTTTCTCATATCTCAGCGAAAAAGCAGGAAAATTAACCAAAACTTGTAGATACTCGAGAAACATCCTTCTCTTGGTCGCCATTTTGTTTTTACCCCCCGCCGAGGGGCCTGAGTCACGTTTGAACACCACAGGCAACCCGCGCGGATTTGCCATAAAAACGACAGCACTTTCTTGATATGCAAAATGTAAGCGTGCGAGGGCTCCTTTAATGTTTTCGCTGACCATGTCGCTTTTCTTGTTCCAGTTCTGCTTTGCTTTCAGAGGTCCCCTTAAGGCAAAGCTCCAGATCAAAGCGTCATACTGGGGCAAAAATGGCAACACACAAATCAAGCGATACTACCGTCACCCTTACTATAGTTTGACCCTTGATACTGATACAGAGGATTGGCGGTATCATTGTCATAATATTAAGGAGAAGATCCTATCAGACGGAGACAGTTTTCGAAACCCCGACCCGCTTCAATCACCAGAATACAAAGTCCATTGGATTAAACTCATGCCGAAGGACGATGAAGATGGCGAAGACTTCTGGTTGGACGAATTGAGCATTTCTGAAGTGTCCCTAGCAGGTACGTAAACCCACATACACCTGATTCAGAAAAGGTTTTTGATCATTGAACGCCTTTGTTTCGTGGTCACTAAAGCAAAGAATTCCGGACCCAGAATTCCTTTTTTTCGCGCTATAATTGAAAGACCTGCGGTTCGTGAGTCCACAACATTTTGACCACGATGATGACGTAAATCGTGGGAAATAAGAGTACATACCACTGTAAAACCCTGGAAATTTGTTAAATCCCCAAGGGTTATGTTGTAGGTTCATCTCCACTAGAGAAAGATTTCTCTTCCACAACATAGAAAATGTTAGTTTGCTTCGCTTGAACGAACCCTGACAGAGCCACGCGCGCGCGTTTTTGAAATGGCGGGAAAAAAATATGTAATGCCCGTGGGCAATTACCGGGGGATTCGCAGCCATACTGTATTTTGGCGTAAACACACCGAAAAGACGCTCTTTGCGCAAAATTAAATAACTCGTTAAGATGCGTAAAACATATCTACGCCTATTCACGTTTCATATACGGAAGCGTAAAATAAGCATTTCGTGCTGTGCTGCTCAGAGCACGAAATTTATCGATGTGCGTGTACTGTAATAGATACACAGATGACGTCACAGAATGTCATGAACAAAAAAGTACGCAACGAGACGCAGTCTGTGACGTCTTCTGTGTATCTATTACAGTATATACTTACAAAAACGAGATCTATTTGTTTTATACTTGTAACAGCAAACGGATTTTTGTCAACCGTGTACTCTTATAGCAACATGGCTCTCCACTAATCAGAGCGCGCGATTTAGCATGCAGTGCTGTTGTATCAAGAAAATTAAACGGTGGCTTGAAGATATGAGTTTTATTTTCTCGTGTCAAAAACAATATTTTACTCATTCGCTGCACTCATCTGTAAAATATTGTTCTTGCCACTCGAAAATAAAACTCAGTATCTTCGCTTGTAATATCCTCTATGTATGAGAATTGCACAATCGCAGAGAAAATACATTTTCTGGAAGCATCAGAGACAAAACGAAGATCATCTATGCCATGTTTATTTTATGTTGGTATGGAATTTTTACAATCTTTTTATACACCAAAAGCGTGACATTATAGCTGTTTCAGGTAACACGCGACCCAGCGCGTTCAAAACACCGAGAGAGCTTTTGGCAGTTGTGTTTTCCTGTGTAGTCTATCAAACCATTGTGAGCCAATCAGATCCTTGCCTAGTTTCGCCTAGTGCAGTGAATTGGCTTCTGTCGCGACATGTCTCGCAAGGGAAGCCAATCGAATGCACTGAGTAAGGATATGATTGGCTCACACGGACACGGATTGCATTGATGGACAGCACAGAAAACACAACTGCCAAACTCTGGCGGCAAAGGCGAAGTCGTGTGTTACCTGGAACAGCTGTAATTGGATTATCTTTTAATTCTTCATTTGTTTTTTGCTCGTGTTTGTAACAGTCGACTACCTGAGGAAAGCTCCAGCCATGCCAGGGGGTCATGTTATCAAGGATTTACACGTCGAACAAGAAGTTCCCTCGTGCAAGTTCAAAGTCAAAATGACGCCCGCCAATTGTGGTCAGAACATTTCATTACTTACCGTCAAGGACGCCTATGTCGTGAACCATGACAGTGACCCAGACACGCAGTATAACTACTTAAATTCACAGATGCTTAATAACAAGGTAACAACATTAGCAGCCGGATTTACCGCACGAGCCGCAGCCGAGATGCAAAACAAATCTGAATCTTTGCAGAGAAATCCAAGATATGTTTCATGCAAATTAGTTTACAACACACTCATTTTTCTCGAGCGACAAAGCTTTATTCTAAGTGTAAAAGCACTACATTTCTCACCTTTGAAGAGTTTCACACCAAACTTAGTTGCTTCTTTCGTGTTTTTCCGAATAACATTTTCTTTCATTTCAAAGATCTATTTGCAGCAGCCATCTTGAAAAAGATCGCTGCCAGTAAATAAAGCTAGTAAATATTGCTGAATAAATTAAAATGATGGGCCAATCAGCGCGCTCGAATCTCTCTATTTACCGGCAAAATTATACTAAAGTTATATAATTATTTTGCTACTTCCTTACTATCTATACCCCATGATTCTAGAGCTACATGTACACAGTGTGTGCCTATTTTTATGTGTTACTATTTGTTACTTTGATAAGTTGTTATTATCCCGCGACATTTATTTTCCAAAATCTTGAGGTGAGAATGGATGCAGAGCTACATGCACACATTGTGTGCCTATTTTTATGTGTTACTATTTGTTACTTTGATAAGTTGTTTATTATCCGACATTTATTTTCCGGTCTTGAGGTGAGAATGGATACATGTGTGCCTATTTTTATGTGTTACTATTTGTTACTTTGATAAGTTGTTTTTAGCCGACATTTATTTTTCGAAGTTTTGAGGTGAAAATGGACGAACTTACCGTTAATAGTTTGGAAGTGTATGATATCGCGGATTATTATATAGACACGAGTGTTTTCCTGGGAAATACGCAGCTACATCCGGGACCTGAGTGACATACTTTCCATATCCTCACTAGTCTAAACAAAAGTGCTTGGAAATAAATTTGGAATATTTTTTTCTGGTTTGTCTTTATAATAAAAAGAAAATTACACTGTGGCTTGAAGATATGAGTTTTATTTTCTCGTGTCAAAAGCAATATATTGCTCATTCGCTGCGCTCATTCGTAAAATATTGTTCTTGCCACTCGAAAATAAAACTCATATCTTCGCGCCACCGTGTAATATCCTCTATTTATTATATAAACACCAATGAAATACCAGGTGATCTCCCTCGCGAAAACTTGATATCTTCACACGTGAAAATATCATGTTATTTTCACATGTGAAAATATCACACTTGCCTTTGCTGAAGATATCAAGTTTTCGCGCGGGAGATCACCTGGTATTTCATTGGTGTTTATATAATAAACAGAACATTACATGACCGCTTGGAGATACGAATTTTATCTTCTCGTGTTAAAAAGTTATCTTACTCGTTCGCTGCGCTCACTCGTGAGATAAATTTTCAACACTCGAAGATAAAATTCGTATCTCCGCGCGGCCATGTAATATCCTCTATCTATTTGTACTCGCCACAGTCCCACTCCTACGATATTTGTACTCCTCTCGTTGCAGTTGGACAATAACGTTCGTTTCTTTTCGTCGCATTGTTTGTATTTGTTACTATATGTTTGTATTTGTTACTATATGTTTGTAGTTGTTATTATATGTTTGTATTTGTTCTTTTAGATCGTCGTAACACGCACTGTAGCAGCAACTGCGCCAATTGACGGAACGTTTAGTTTAACATGTGGCGAAGAAATGAACATTCCAATTCAAGGTAAAAGATCTAGATTAAGAGCCCGTCCACCGCACTACACCGTTTTCAAACGAAAACGGATACTTTTTGCTCCGTTTTCAAAAAGATTTGCATCCACACTTATCGTTTTCGTATTGTTTTCGCCGTTTTCAGTGATTGTGTTCGGCGTTGTAGTGTGGACGATAGCCGTATCCAGAGCAAAAAGTATCCGTTTTCGTTTGAAAACGGAGTAGTGTGGACAGGGTCTATTTCATTTGATATAAAAAGACGAATTACGTTTAGAAATCTCTTAATAAACATCTATAAACAAAGTTTCAGATAAATTTGATTTACCAAATTCAATCGAGAACATTGCTCTATATTCTCTAAATTAGCCGATGGAAATGGATGCTTTCTCTGTTTGGTATGTTGCTCTCAAAATGGCGGCTGACACAGGCTCTTTAAAGAGTCCGTGTCAGCCAATCCTTTGTTATTATTTTCATTTGATATTAGAAGACAAATTACGTGTAGAAATCTCTTAATAAACATCTAAAAACAAAGTTTCAGATTTAATTCACCAAATTCAATCGCGAACATTGCTTTATATTCTCTAAATCAGCCGATGGAAATGGATGCTTTCTCCGACTTGGTATGTTGCTATGCTGTCAAAATGGCGGCTGACACAGGCTCTTTAAGAGGAAACAACAAAGCTATGTCTTTCAAATATCCCATGCACAGTGTGCTTTATAGCCATCAGTGATACGCGCAGTTATAAAGAAATGCTTGCGAAACGAAAACTCGTATTTTGTTTATGGTTCCATGACAACGCACGCCCTTTTCTAGCAAAAAGCGTGCAGAATGTTTAGAGCACAGACATACTAAAAGACATACCTTATCAAGAATGCGCTAAACTAAATGGAGCAAGCACTTGTGTTTTATATTTCGCGTGTACATTCAAGAAATAAAGCAATTTGTTTTGGTTTTAATTTTGTAAATTTTCGACCGTTTAAATAGTAATCGCGAAACTGTCTTTAACGCTACGGCTATGAAATTTTGAACTTTAAATCCTGAAGGAATAGTGTAGTACAGTGGGTTGCTGAGTTCGTAAATCGTATAAATCGGATTTATATTGGCAGTCTAATAAGAGCACATTGATATTACTTCACTTTCATGGTCATTTTTTGGCTCTACCTTGTACTGCAATTTTCGCTCGTACAATGTTCTTCAAACTTGAATGACAAAAAAACGAACGCCTGAAGATTTTTCGCACAGGAGGGACTTTTGTAAAAATACCACTGTTAGAATGCGGCTCTTCAAACAAATAGTTAAAAGCACCAATAGTCGAGGTTTAACATATCCAGAGCTCAAAAATATCCGACCATTTTTGACGCGACGCGAGCGAGTTAAAAATGTCTGAAATACGCGTTTCATTTTGTGTATGTATAGTGTTTTTATCTATTATCAAGAGGAAGGAATTGGATTGCGATTTGAATTATTTGTTTGTCACGCAAGGGTGCGAGTGCCCCTTAAAACTGGAGATTTTTACTCTTATACCCCGTTCACACCGCCGCTGAAACTAGTTTGTGGTTTAATTAAACTGGTTTAAATCCTTTTCTTCCAAGAGAAGACTGTTCCAAGGACAAAACCGAATAGACTGTACTTTACATGTTACCAAGTGATCATTTAGCTAGGCAGACGAAGAAAAACCTTGTTAAACTAAACATGATTTTCGTGTGAATGGGGTATTAGTAATTGGCTCTTCACCTCGTGTTTAGACATTCCTGCAGATATATCAGCTTATGATTTAAAGTTGAAGTTAGAAGCCCGTTGCGACGAAGGTTTGTTCAGTGTTACCCGTACGGGATCCTGTGCAGGATTCAAGTGGCACATTGCATGGACTTCCAAAGGTGGTGATCAACGACAAATCGAAGCGTCCGGAGACCTCAATGGACCGGGCCCTCCGACGATAAAAACATATACCGTGGTTAATGGAAGCTATCACATGGCACCTATAACGTCGGAGTTTTTAAGACTTCCTTGTGAAAAAGTCAGGTGGGGTTCTTTCATTTATATTGAAATCATCCTCACTAATGACAACTCGAAAAGGGTTCTGAGCCATTTGTTTGTCCGCATGTCTGTCTGTCTGTTAATTGCGTCCGTCTGTCTGCTGTCTGTCCGCATGTCTGGTGTCTGTTTATTGCGTCTCCCTGTCTGTCACTGTGGATGCCTTTGCTCTGTCAATAAATGCCAATTGTCTTTCTCAGCCCGTGTGTTTGCATCTGTTTGTTTGTTCGTGATTCGTTGGTTTTACTCTCTGTGTCTTTCAGCCCCGCAGTCGTTCAGCCGGTCTGTCTGTCTTTTTTCTGTTAATATTTAACAATTATTGGATGATAGTTAGATTTGTCAACACTCCAGGTTTGTGAAATCTGTCAACGCGAAACCTTAACGAAACTCGAGGTTTTGACAAATCTCACTATCATGCGAAACCGAGTTCAATAATTGTTTTATTATTCAGCAACCAGCAATTCTCGCCTAGCTAAACGAAGTCGACGAAACGGAGGATAAGGCTTTACTCGTCGAAACGGTTTTTCGACTTCAGCTTACGTCCAGATTTTCCTCTTTGTATTCAAATCAAATAACCATAGTTGCCACTCCGTTTGTTTATAATTCGTTTGCCCCGAGTCCATTTTAAGTCGTGGATGTCCGAACGACATGAACGAAAAAGGCGTTGTCGTTAGCACAGCCAAAAGGGTCTGGGAACTATATTACGGCTGCGCCCGCGATCTCTAACCACAGGAAACCCATCAAGATCCAGAATGATGACCATAGACTAGGAAGATCCAGAATGATGACAAGCCATAGACTAGGCTAGCCATAGGCCCGCCACGTGTTCTAAGTATTTAATTCAAGATGATGTGTGCATTACTGATTATCAGTTTTAATTTTTTGCATTGACTACAAAAGAAGTACAATATTTAACCATTATCCTGCGAGATTGCGCAGACTTTTGTGTATTATTTACGAGCTCAAAACATCATATTTCCCTCAGAGACGGATATCGCAGGATAGCTGTCATGTACAGAAGACAGCTATTGACGTTCCAATGACCATATTTTGGCAGTGCATCGATGTGCTGAATAATAAAGTATTATAGTTGATGGCTCATCATCCACGAGTTTGCCATTGCGGCGCTTTGATTTTAGTTTCTGTCTGCCTGTCTTTCGGTTTGTCTTTCGGTCGGTCGTTCGGTCAAACGATCGGTCTGTCAAAGAAGCTGATTTAACGGCTGTTCTGTCGGTCATTCAACTAACAGTCTCCCAAAAACTGATTTCCATCCGCCAGGTTCGGGTACTAGCATATGGTATTCCATCATACTGCACATGTGAAGCCGCCACCTATGAATATTGCTCCTCAAACACTCCAACCATTACTGCCTTCTCGCCTGCCGTCGCAAACTCGGGTGACCAAGTCAACATTAATGGTACCGGGTTCTCCACCAATTGCTCAGAAAATACGGTCATGTATGCCTTTTTGCGCTGTAACATCACAGAATGTAGAGAAGATTTTATAACATGCATTTTAGGTAGGTACAACTGAATGGGCCATAGATCTATTCGGTTTGGCTGTTTTGTTTTCTTATTTCAGATCACGTGGCATTCCCATGAGTATTCTCTCTTTCTTTATCTGCTACGCACCGAGGGATATATAAATATGGAAGCATCGCATACAAATAACTATTATTCAGCGAATGGCACTTGATCTGAAATGGGAAAACATTATAAGCCCAAGCCGAATAGGTCCCTTGCAAAACTAATAGGTAATTTCTGTTGAGGACCTCTGGAATTCCAGTTTAGGTGGCTCTAGAGAAGCCTGAAGTTCCGGGTTGGGTACCTTTTCACAGGTGGGGATGAAGAGCTAACGCCCTCAGATGTATTATGGGGGCCATCTACAGTGTAAGAACCATTCCCTGAGGACACCTTTGTGTTTAGTTACTATTTAATCATGATTGGTTCAACCTGGTTCAACCTTCGTTCTACCAAACAAAGAAAGCTTTGTGACGCAGCTGGTGAGTTCTTACACTGGAGATGAGCCTATATGGTTAAGCTGGTAGATATGCAAGCAAGGAATCACTAGATTTTATAAATCCCATTATTGTATAGCTCGTGTTTATTCGATCAAAGGGCGCGCTCTGATTGGTTCTATCATGGTCACGTGGTAGAGTACAAACTCAATGTCGCCCGCCCGGGCAACAATGTTTGAATTGTAGCTCGACTTCGTCTCCGGGAACATCGAGATTGATGAGGGAAACAAAAGCAAAAAGAAAATTCGGTGTAGGAATAGTCCGCCGAAATTTCTCGCTCTTGCAATGTCTCCCGCGCGGGCTACATTATACACTTAATGACTGCTCCCGAGGGAAACATCAGTTTTGTTAACATCGAGATTCGAGGGAAACAAAACTGGTGCTTCCCGAGGGAAAATATACTGCTACCCTGGTCCCAGGGTGAAGTTTCCGTGTTTTCGAACCAAGTTTGAAGTCGTATTTGGGTTCTTTCCGTTGTTTTCATTTTGCCTCAGTGAACTAATCCTGCTGCCAACGAGAGGGCGCTAAATTCACCATCCAATGATAGGAGGCCCCGAAGTTCCGCCTTTGGGACTGACGTTTTTGATTGATAGAACTGAGAATCCTAGTGAGTGTCCCCATGGTGAAGTTTCAGCAAGAAACAGAGCAAGACTAGAATCACTGAGGCAAAACGAACTACCACTAAAATAACCCAAAATACGACTGAATTTTTGCTCGAAAACACGGAAACTTCACCCTGCGACCAGGGTAATATACTGCAATTATGAAGTCAAAACAATTTTTTTTCAAGAATGAAAGAGAAGTTACAAAGTGTGCGCGCGACTGCATCATGTAAAGGGAAAAAACTCCTAAATAACACAATTTTCTTGCATTATCAAAAACTGATAAAAATTAGCAAATGTTTTTTTAAAAAGAACTAGCTCGTTTACAATAAACTTCTGTTTTTTTTTTGCGCTCTCAAACGCGACGCGTGAAAGCAATATTCCCCAACCAGTCAATCATTTTTCGAAATATTGATTGATCGGGGAACATTTGATTTGTACTTCACCACGTGATCTTGATTTAGCCAATAAGAGCGCGCGCTCGGTTGGAGTGAGCACTCGCTATATAACAATAGTACTTGTACTTTAGCCGGTGCAAAATGCTGAAAATGTATGAAAAATATGTTTGTACAAGTCATATCAAGAAAGTGCTGTTGTTTTTATGGCTGAAATCCGCGCGAGCGGCCTGTGCAGTGGTGACCAATCCCTCGGCGGGGCACAAAAACAAAATGTCGACCAAGAGAAGGATGTTTCTCGAGTATCTGCAAGTTTTGGTCAATTTTCCTGCTTTTTTCGCTAAGATATGAGGAAAAATACTTACAGACCTTCCAAATAAGTTAGGGGGGAATTTCCTAATAACAAAATTTTGCAACGTTGGCAATTCGACAGTTTTTGGCGACATGTTCTTGATATGAAAGCTCACAAAAGCAGCTATTGACTTCAAATCGATTTGGAATCGAAAAACAGACGGTTTAATCTCATTACGTTCTTAATCCTTTTATAGAATCTGGCTCTGGTGGGAATGGTAATCTTAGCGTCCATGTCGACAATAAGGGATACGCTCAGGTGACGTAAAACTGTTTATTATATAATTATAGATGAGATACCTGTGTTTCTCCAGTGTTGAAAAATTGTTATCTTTCACATGTGAAAGATATGATATCTCTCGGATAGATACGAATTTGATCTTTTCGTGTTAAAATTGTTTTGAGTTTTGCGCAATTCTTGTACGCTAGCTTTTTTCACTTCAGAGTTTTCGCTGTTTAAGGTTACTCCCACAAAACTAAAAGAACGTAAACTCAGGAGGTAAAGTGGATTGCTGAATTCATAAATCGTGTATATCGGATTTATATTGGCAGTCTAATGAAAGCAATTTGATATTACTCCACTTTCATGGTCATTTTTTGGCTCTATCTTGTAGTGCAATTTTCGCTCGTACAATTTTCATCAAACTTGAATGACAAAAAAACGAAGGTCGAATGACCCAAAATCCGAAATTTCAGAAAAAAAACGCGCGAAGATTTTTCGCACATAAGGGACTTTTCTAAAAATACCACTAATAGAATATTGGCTCGTATAAGCAAATGCGGCTCTTGAAAATAAATTCGAACAAATAGTTAAAAGCACCAATAGTCGAGGTATAACATATCCAGAGCTCAAAAAAATATCCGACCATTTTTGACGCGACGCGAGCGAGTTGAAACATTTCTGAAAAACGCGTTTAGTTTTGTGGGAGTCACCTTAAGTTAGCAAAAAGTGCAGGGAAATATAAGAAAATCCAAGCAAAATCTAAAAACTCAAATACACGGTTTCCAATCGTGGTGGCTCCGAAAACCCACCACGGCTGGGAACCGAGCCCAGGCGCGCGTGTGAACGGAAGAAAAACAACTAAGGCCGGAAACTGGACAAAATATAATTCAAATTTAAATGAGCCATATAATAAACGAATTACTAGCTTCACCTGCTCGATCTGTAAGGCGGAAATATCAGACCTCTGTCTTTTTGTAAAGACCTTGCTATCGCTCGGTCCGAAATATAATAAACGAATTATTGGCCTCACTTGCTCCTGTACTGGAAATATCAGACCTCTATCTTTTTGTACAGACCTTGCTATCGCTCGGTCCGTAGTGCAAGACATCCGTCTGATATTTCCCGTACAGACCTCGCGCTTGTTTAATAATCTCTTAATCTTATTTTATTTGCACATTTTATATGGCATGGTAAAATGTTGGTATTGCTGTACAGTATAGCTATTTGTGGTAAACAAGTGATAAAAGTTTATTTTAGTTTTCCTTTTTTAAGTGACAACCAACACTTGGTTTGAAATGCCAAATCTTGAAAGTTTTAATTGTTTTTTTTTCTTCTTCTTTTCAGCCTGGAAGCGGACAGACAAGTTTACAAGTATATATATCTTTTTTATATTTTTATACTATATTTGGTTTCGAATCGAAATAATATAAATAATGAGTGTTCTTGGATTGGTTTTTTGTCTCTCAGTAAGTGAGTATAACGAGTACTTATTTTTTAGGATCGCATAACAATAACAGTGAACACCCGCATATAAGGACAAATGGATCAAGAACATCACTGAAAATTTCCATTTCAAATCGTTTTACAAAAACCTTATAGTAGATATATGGAAGTACTAGAGAATGAAAGATATTTCGAGAAAAGTCAATTTCATGGCGAGATTATTCAGCAGTGAGTAGACAGTATGTTAAAATGCGATATTTCGGTTTAATTTTCAAACCATCAGCAGCCGATTATAAATTTACAAGAGCGCTCGAGATTTAAATACAGTTGGTGTCCATAATTAATTCAGGTCTTAAAGCTAGTAGAGAGCTATTCTTATTTGAATGACTTTTGTTCCACCCGCTGTGTTTAAAGGGAGGCTGTCACGCAACTGCGCAGCTGTTCTGCGCATCTCAAAACAAAGAAGTATCGTCCCGTAACGATGGCCAGCGAAGGCTAAAAACCACGAAAACAATCCGTTTTAATCTCGCAATTTCTCGATCCATCCGACCAAATGTTTGCGTTTTACATATTCTTCAATAGTTTTCTGATAGGATGGTCTAAATAGTTTTGCTCAGTGATCGTTCCTGGAGCATGCGCGTATCGTGACAGCCTCCCTTTAAATCTCGCGCGCTCTTGTAAATTTATAATCGCCTGATCATGATGGTTTGAAAATTAAACCGAAATATCGCATTTTAACATACTGTCTACTCACTGCTGAATAATCTCGTCATAAAATGGACTTTTCTCGGAATAGAATATCTTTCATTCTCAACCATGGATGATGGAAGTTCTATTCAGGCTGATCCTGAAATGGGCTGTTCCTCAATTATTCTCTGTAGAAAGCCGACTTTGTACAACTCTGTACAACTGCCTCCCGGCCAGTAAGGGTTCTTAGCTGTGTTGTTTATCAGTGATACTCGAAGAAACTAGCTGTAATGGCTGCATATCAGCAGTAACAAGCTACTTTAAAATTCGAAAACAAACAACATTTTTTATCCCATCATTCCAAGGTATCTGTTCCTCCAGCGATCTTGACTGTCTCGCCACCTCAAGGGAGCACTGAAGGATGCCTGGAGATCACTATCAACGGGAGTAGTTTCAGTGATGACAAGTCCGCGGTGGAAATTCGGTTTGGTAGCACACCTTGTGACGTCACAGTTGCATCTATCACGCAATTGAAGTGCATAACGCGTGCGAATGAGCCAGGTCAGGCTGATGTGACTGTTATCGTAAACGGCGCCTCTGGAGTGAAGAACAATGCATTTACATATTCCACAGACCATACGCCAACTGTAACAGAAATTGAACCATTAAGCGGGACAGTAGTCGGCGGAGGAACATTGAATATTACTGGTAGCGGCTTTGGCAGTAGTGGTGCTATTGTCACCATTGGTAAAAATAACTGCCCATTGATACAACCGCAGACTGACGGGACAATCTCTTGTACAATCCCACCAACCCAACAGGCTGGTGCATTTAGCATAAAGGTGAACATACCGGATAAAGGTTGCTCTTATATTCCCTTCGAAAATGACACTTTTACGTACATCTTAACTATTACCGAGATCCTGCCGCAGAATGGTTCGTTAGCCGGAGGAACCGTGGTTACAATCAAGGGAAATGGATTTAGTACTAACATATCGGATATGTTGTCAAGATTGGCGGGAGACAATGCATCGTGTTAACGGCCACCACGACTGTCTTGACGTGCAAGACACCACATAGCTTCCCAACCTATACCATTGACAACTCGGGAGTAGATCCAGGTGAGTTGGCTTTAGTTTTTAGATAGTCTAGCCAGGCGTCTAACCACAGAAGACCCGTTACCAAGCCAGCCACTGAACGTTACAGCTGTTTCAGGTACCACGCGACCCAGCGCGTTCAAAACATCGAGAGAGGTTTTTGGCAGTTGGTTTTCCTGTGTAGACAATCAAACCACGTGAGCCAATCATATCCTTGCCTAGTTTCGCCTAGTGCGACGTGTCTCGCAAGGGAAGCCAAATGAATGCGATATGATTGGCTCACACGTACACGGATTGCATTGATGGACAGCACAGAAAACCTAACTGCCAACTCTGGCCGCAACGGCGAAGTCGCGTGTTACCTAAAACAGCTGTAATTAGCAAAATAAACTCTACTTTTATATTTTGGAATTGTCAAACAGGAACTGCTTGGCCTGCAGTGCTACGCTCACATGCTAGCTGGGGTGGTCCATTATAATATTTTCATTTATTTTTTTATCATTTTTTTTTCTGGGATCATGATGTGCAAGACTTTTTTCCAGAATTTTGTAGCTTTTACTAGCTTGTAGTTTTTTATAACTTGGATCTCTGTAAGATTTTTTTTAAGGATTGGCCATGCTAGATTTTTTTTTGGGGGGGGAGGGGGCAGATGGCGAGTAGCGGAGCCAATAAGATGCGAGTGTGTTTCTACTAATGACTCAATCTTAACTCGAACAAGGTACTCAAGGTAAAATGACATCTTCACAATATTTTTAATTTTTGCAGTGAAGATCACACACATAGCTTTCTAGTTTTCAGATTTTCGTAAAATGAATGCCGATTTGGTATTTCACTGTTGTTTATATAATAAACAGAACATTACATGACCGCCTACGCTCACTCTTGAGACTTAAAGTTTCAACGCTCGAAGCTAAAATTCGTATCTCCGCGCGACCATGTAAGATCCTCTACTTGCTGGAACAAATACCAATGGTATACAAATCTTTTATATATACTCTTCTCTCTCTGCAGAAAATGGTCTTGGTTACAAGTGGAACCCTTGCGATATGGATATTGACAAAGGCAGCATAGTGACGGTAAAGAAAACTTTGATGAAATATATCAAACACGAGACAGCGTGATTCATCAGGATTTTTTTCATTCGTGATGAAAACACTTTCAAGTATTTGATGTAGCTTGTCGAGAGGGAAAAAGAATAAAATCTAAATAATTCCAGGCATCGAATCTACCCGTTACCGATTAGTTAGATTATTGCCTTAGTTTGTGTGATTCACGTTTTAATCCAGAATTTGCTGGGCACATCGGGGCTCGAAATTGCGAACTAATGAATAAATCACCAAATACTTACGCCTTGAAATTGCCAATTTTTCACTCAATTCTATATAAAGATAGATATAGACAGAAGACCGGGTTCACGCAGTTATGCCTCTAGTTATAAATGCCTCTAGTTTTAAATGTAAATCTTAATGTAATTCAGTAATGCAAGTTTTTAAGATAATAAAATATCTTTCTATCTTGTGACAAAAACTATCAGTTTGTCCCAAAATATTGACTAGTTTTGTAAATGTCTCCTAAGGTTTGGTTTAGTTGTGTGACTTGGAACTCTCTTTTTGCGACTAAAACACATCAAGCAAGTCGCAAAATTGCGACTTTTAATACCTGCATTCTCTGTAAAAATTTTGAGAGTTTCATATTCAGAAAACGAGCCTCGAGTTAGCGTTATCCGCCTCAGCTTCGCTTCGGCAGATAACACGAACCTCGGCGTTGACAAATCTCACTATCATGCTCAACATCATCCAATAATCTTCAATTGTCATCATCGCCGCCAACGCCATCATCTTCATCACCACAATCCCCGCCAATTGCCTGTTCATATGAGGCGAGATATCCCAGGGGGTAGGGATATCTCGGCCGGGGTAGGGATATCTCGCGGGGGGAGGGGGGAAGAGGGGAGGGACGAAACCTTTTTACATGACTACTCGGCCGGGGTAGGAATATCTCGCAAAGGGGGGGGGGGGGGGGGGGGGGGGGGGGGGGGGGGGGGGGGGGAGGGTGAGGGACGAAACCTTTTTACATGACTAGAACGCATGCGCCACGTACGCACACAATCACAATCTCGTACCCAGAGCCCCTCATTGGCAAAATCGGGATTCTGGCATTCTCGTACCCAGAGCTCCCCGGCTCGTCTGTTCGCAGGGGAGGCTCTGGGGACATCCATTTGAGGGCCTTCGCTGATTGGCTGAGTTTGAACGTTGGGACATGCGCAGAAAGGTGTTTCTCTCATCGGCATATCTCAATTCTTGCGCATGCATCAGTGGCTGTCACCAGAGCCTCCCCCGAGGTGACGAGCCGGGGAGCCCTGGGTTCGAGAATGAGGTTCTGGGGAATCCGATTGGTGGGCAGCGTGGTAGATCAAGATCATAACAGAAAACAAACCGGAAACCAGGTTTCCGAATCTGGTTTAAAAAAAAAAAACGATTCCACTAGAGCCCTGAATCTTGCCGCTGGCCAAAAGATGACGGGCTCTTGGTACGAGATTGGCACAATCAAAAAGTTGTCCCTAACCCAGAGATATCTCGGGTCAGACCGTTCAATTGAAGGTGATGGTGACCGAGACAACTTTACCCCTAGGGCTATCCCTCCTTCCAGACCGAGATATTTCGGGGTCCCGAGGTGTCTCGGTCGTGTGTGAACGGTTTATTTCAACACAGAAAGTTTGTATAGAGACGTGCCTCGGCCCGAGTCATCTCGAGGGACCAAGATACCCCCCTCCCCTCCCCCGAGATATCTCTGCTCGTGTGAACAGGCCGTAAATCTTTTACCTTTTATTTGTCAGTGGAAGTGTCTCGGCCCGAGACAACTCGGGGGACCAAGATATCCCCCCCCCCCCCCCCCTCTGGATGTATCTCGCCTTATGAGAATAATATTTTTTATTATTCTCAGGTTTAAATGCAAATCTTAATGTACGTAATTCAGCCTTTGGCTGCAAGTTTTTAAGATAATAAAGTATCTATATATCTTATGTGAACAGGCCCCTAATGCTTTCCCCTTTTATTTGTCAGTGGAAGTGGGCAGCACAACCTCTAGCTGACGTAACGTACCAAGTCTTCAAAGGCAAGGAAGTCAAGAAAGGCAAATGCGATAGTTATGATGAAGGAGGCTTCAAAAGCCAAAAAAGCTCCAGTGGCTGTTTTTCGCACCAGTTCACACAAGAAGGAAGAGTGTGTTACTCTAGCGGCCAACTGGTCAGTACAAGCTCATTCTCGATGGATTGTAAGTTGACAGTTAAGGGGCTCCACGACAGCGATGTGCCTATCACAGTCCGTGTCAATGGTATGTATGCTTCAAGTTTTATTCTCGATAAATAACCTTCAATAATTGTATTGTATTGTATAATTTTATTTAGACACGGGTTTACATCAGCTGTTGTGCTGCTATGCAAAACATCTGGTTTCCATGGAAACCTTGTAAAATATGTGGAATAACTACTATAAAAGCGCTACAAAATTACAAAATGTGTAGTACAGTGAACCTCGATATAACGATATGACAGAAAAAGTGCATCGTTACATCGAGATATCGTTATAAAGAAACTCTCGATATAGGGAAATAGACGAAAATAATCAGAATGCACTGTGAAATACCAGGACCCATCCTTTTGGTTATACAATTGTCCTACTAGTATGATTTGACTAAAACAATTATTTCTCTCGCCCTCATGGCCTCTAAGTCAATAGTCCATTCGGCCTTGGCCTCATGGGCTATTGGTATCATCCAACTAGTGGACTATTGCCAATGCTGCATTCTGATTGGCTACGCTACTAGGGGACCATTATCAATAGACCTCTAGTAGCGAAAGCGCCGGTTTTGAACATGACAACAATGGCGGCCGCTTTTCGTTTTGTCGAGGTTTGTGGTGATTTTTGAACACAATTTTTCATTTTTTTTTTGTCCAGCTAGTTGGATGATACTAAAACGCGGCCTCGTGGGCTATTGGCCCGTAGCCCTTTCGGGCTCGAGGTCTAATTGTTAAAGAGCTCTTTCGGGCTCGAGGAATAATTGTGAAGTATATTATTTCACAGTGCAACAATTACCGCATCGCATTAAAGTGCATTGCCGAAAACGAACAACGGAACAACATTTAGCGAGTGAAAGAGGCATAAAAAAAATAATACATCATAAAAAATTGAAGCACTTGAAAGATATTCTGTGTTAGTTAAAAAATGGGAGTTTTGCTAAGGAAGGTAACCGTCTACTATGTGTTCTTTTTTCTCTTGTACTGATTTTTTTATGTTTCTTTTTGTTTATATGTGGAATATTGTATATTTATTGTTGAATATATAAATAATAAAAACTATTTTAAAAAAAATTGCCGAAAACGAACTGATTTATTTATCATCATTTTCTAGGTGTCACGCCTGTTTGTAACGCAACTCAACAAACGACATCCACGAATTCATCAATATGCGACATTGGCTTGACAACAGCCATGTCTCAATGCAATAATAACGGGACCGTCACGCAATCTCGAATGAGGCAAACTGACTGCCTAATGTTCAGCTACAGGTCGTGTCACACACCTATTGTCACGCAAGTCTCTCCTACACAAGGAACAAGCAACAAGAATATCACAATCACGGGAGAAGGATTTAGTAGTACGCCATGTCAAAATGTGGTCACCTTTGGGGTTGGAAAACATCCATGCACCGTGATTTCATCAACGGACACGCAAATCGTCTGCACTCTTAATGTGTCCGGCAAACCTACACCGGGTGTTCAGATGCAAGCTAATGTAGCAGTGGTAAACCGTGGCAATGCATTTGGAAAACCCACTTACTTCAAGATGCTCCCGCGTATAACCTCCCTCAGCCCGAGCACGGGATCCCAGCAGGGTGGCACATGTGTTACTATAACTGGAGAGGGGTTTGCAATATCGGGAAATATTGTCAAGTTTTCTGGATCCGAATGGTCGGTAGTATCTGCTTCATATACACAGCTCGTTGTAACCACTTCTGCTCAGCCTGGTGATACAAAGTCATATCAGGTCAAGGTAACAGTTAATAGCGTTACTACTGACTGTGCCTCTAGCGACTGCACGTTTACATACTCCGAGGACCAGACCCCCATGATAACTGCAATACAGGGTACACATATGTCTTCACCAAATCATACTGTCACTTTTAACGGCACTGGGTTTACTATTAATAAGGATGATATCACAGTTAAAGTTGGCACTGCAAACTGTTCCGTGACTGCTGCCACAACTACGTCTATTACTTGTACTATAGCAGGCCTTCCTGTTGGAGACCATTCCATTAAAGTCCATGTCAAAAGTAAAGGCGACGCAGGGTTTGAAAGCGACGTAGAGAAAAGCGTGAAAAGCGAGTTAACCATAAGTAGCATGGCGCCAACACTAAGCAGCATTCACGGAGGTCTTTGTGTAACAATCAAAGGAAATGGCTTTGAAGCTGGCATGACAAGTGTCACGGTTGGTGGAACGCCTGCAACAGTCGTTAGCGTGACAACTTCCCAGGTAAAAATAATTACACCACCCCACCCCTGCTCGTCCGGAAATTGCTCGCAACCGGTTGTTGTTTCCGTCGGTGCTAGCCGTGTTAACCACACAATGTATTATGCCGAATCCGCTACACCTGAAGTTATATCAGTGAATCAAGAGACTATACAAGGCTTGCAGTCCCTGACAATTAATGGCACAAAATTTGGGACGTCAACCGGTGATGCTAAGGTCCTTATAGGGGACGACGAGTGTGTTGTTACACACCTCACGGACACTAGCATTCAGTGCACTGTTCCCGCCAAACCAGCTGGCACCTACCCCCTTACCGTAATCATCACAGGAAAAGGGAAGGCAGCCTGCTCGATCAATATCACCATCGAACTGATCTTGACTTCAGTAAACATCACTTGCAGCGGTTATGGCGGTTGTCGTACAATGCTGGTCAAAGGTAAAGGTTTTAGCAGCGCCACAGTGATCACGATATGCGGGAATGTCTGCAGCCATACACCCAATATGGCCGTCACGGATACACAAATCTCTTGTGAAGTGCCGCCACATAGTATACAACCTGTAGACACGCATTGCTACGTGAACGCTACGGCAGGGTCCCAGACTAAAACCCTGGGTAATAACTCCTTTATTTACAAGGTGAACATGACGTCTAGTATTACAGGTGTGTCCCCCGAGCGCGGTGGCACCGGAGGTGGAGTAACGCTGACTATTACTGGTACCGGGTTTAGTGACATTATGAGCGATAATGTTGTTACTATAGATGGTACGCCGTGCGTGGTAACTGCTGCAACTTTAACAGAGCTGGAGTGCATAACAGGTCCGCACAAAAGGACAATAAAGACTCAAGTAACTGTTGAGGTTGGGCAGAACGGGAAAGCCGTCAGCAATCAAAGCGCTGATTTCTACTATGTTGATGTGTGGTCTTCACGTTACTCATGGGGAAACAGCACTCCACCCGTGGATGGTAAATACCCAGAACCCGACAATGATTTCGCGAATTTTTAAAGAGCTGCAATCAGGTGTCGTGAAATCTCGTGATACCTGTTTAATAGATTGATGACGCGGGGGCCCACTTTCAAAGTTCAGGATGCCAGTAAAAAGACAAATAGTCTCATAGTCGGTAGAGGGGGTTCACGTGCATCCCCCGGAACTGTTATCGAAACATACATTTTTAGAATCCTTAGAATGTCTAGAAACTGGTTTTGGTTGTTAACAGCTCGTCTCACGATGTCCATAATAGTTCCGAGGGGTGGTCGTGAACCCCCTCTGCCGACTAAGATTAAACAGAAACAGGTCAAGACCCTTAAGAATAGCAAATGAACTAATCATTTTATAAATACCCCTTTTTAAATTCGTGAAATGATTGGAACAGAATCTCATTGGCTAATGTTTTCTCTAAATTGAGCCAGGCCATTAGAATTCAAGAGTTTTGCTTGGAGTTAACCAATTCTGTTACATTCACTAACACAAATTGGGAAGCTCTTCAAATGCGCGCGCAAAACCGGTTAGCTACAGTGAAATACGGCTTTCAACCGTGTAATACAGCTTTTGCTGTGTAATACGGCACCATATCTGTACTCAATTTTGACAAAAGCAGCGAATATCCGCAAAGCAGCGAATATTCTCTCACGACCCACGGAGGGGCTACTTTTTGAGAAAGTTTCATATATTTTGTAGTAGTAAGCCCCCCATTTTGGGGATACACTGCCCCCCCCCCCCCAACACACACTCTTCAAAGTGAGCACCGCGAGCCATGCCTCGGATGTTCAGGGATATAATCAATATTAATTGTTTCCTCAGGCCAGGTTGTTGTCATCGGAGAAGGGCAAACAATGCTCTTAGATAACGACACAGCGATTTTGAAAATGCTTGTGATCAAAGGTACAGTGATCTTCGATGAACAAGATATCAACCTACGAGCAGAGAATATTCTTATAACTGATGGCGGCGCTCTTGAGGTCGGCACTATAGAGAAACCTTTCCGTCACAATGCGACGATTACCCTCTATGGCCATCAGTACTGCAAAGAGCTGCCCGTGTATGGATGTAAGGTTATAGCCGTGCGTGAAGGCCGACTGGATTTGCATGGTAAACACGAAACCTACACCTGGACACGACTGAGCCGAACCGCCTATGCTGGAGCGACAGAAATTCATCTTCAGTTGGCTGTGTCGTGGAAAGTAGGCGACGAAATTGTGCTAGCAGCTACCGGCAGATCCCCTAAAGAAAACGAAAAGTTAACAATCGTCAGTGTTTCCAACAACGGCATGACGATAGGGGTAAGCTTATTGAGTCAGGACATGCGTTCCTAATGCAAATGAAAAGTGCTGTCGTTTTATACGGATCCGCGCGGGCTACCTGTGTTTTTTAAATCTGGCCTCAGGCTCGTCGACCGAGAAAAAGATAAACAAAATTTCGACCAAGAGAAGTTTTTCAGTTAGAATTTTCCTGCTTTTTTTGCTAAGATACGAGGAAAAATACTTATAGCCCTTCCAAATAAGGTAAGGAGGAATTCCTAATAGGGAAATTTTGAAACTTCGGAAAGTCTACCTAGTTTTTGGCACATTTTACACCATGAAGTTACGTCACGGGATTTGACAATTTTTAATATTCAATAGATAGCGGGTTTATTATTTGGTTTTGTTTTATAATTAAGGAATGTGTGGCATTCGCTTTATATGAGCGCACTTAAAGTGTATATGAAACGAAATCGTTTTTCGGATCTCTGGAAAGATCATTATTAGACAAACATGCTGACCAAGTTTGAGAAAGATTTGATAAATAACCGCGAAGCTATGCGCTCGCAAAGTCAAGAGTTTTGTGGCTAGCTAATTAGCATGCGAGTAATGTAATTTGACGCATCATTTTGTTTGCTTGTGTACAAAGACTATGAGCGCGATCACGCTAAAAACCTAACTTGCATACTATAGAAGTCTTATAAACCTTTCAAAACTGGTTGGTTAGGTAGATAAAAATGTTTTCCCTAAGCAATCTTTATTTGAATTTCCTGCTGCATGTCTGAAGGGTATAAGAAGCCGAATTCGTCATCTTCTTTAATCTCGCCTTGTCATGTAGAAACAAAATTACGTCACGAAACAGTGTATCTGATATTCTAAATGCCTAATGTGCTAGCCAGAGGTCACATCAAAATACGTAACTTTGAACGGTCATAACATCGCAGCATTTTACCGGAATTCTTTCAAACTTGCAGTACTTACTTCTTTAAAAACAATGTGTTGAATAATGTAAAAATTGATTTCGTTTCATATGCACTTTAAAATTAGCCAAAACATAGGAAATGAAAAACGATCATTGCAAAATTTGGGTGATAGGTTCGGTGTGTGAACGACCCTCCGCCTCGCAACCTTTTGTACCCCAAAATCAAGAGGTTTGGATAATTCCGATTACGCAGCACAAATGGGTATGTTCGGCAAGCTCGTACGTTTTTATCTTTGAAGTAAAGTTGATTTTCTCTACACGAGCTTGTGGAACATCTAAGCTTCTGGGTTTTGGGAAAACTTATTTTTACAATTTATTGAAGAAGTGAAAATTCTGGTAGTAACGCACTCTTCAGAGTTTGCGCAGTTTCTTTGTAGTAGCGCAAAGTTCTAGGCATGCGTTGTAATGATTACTTAATTAAGCATCTTCGTGTGAAGTCGCTGGAACAGGTAACAACCCAAGGTTTGAGAACTGTCACAAAGTTTCGGCTCATTGGCTAACACTTTTAAATAGTTTTAAATTCTCCCCGTTTTCTATTCACATGATGGACAAGTTCTCCTGGACCTGTTTTACCCCATGGGTTTTTGTCTGCTCCCAGCGCATATAAGGACGGCGGATTTCGCCTGATTTTAGAGAACGGTGAGAGAACGGTAGTGGAAGAATTAAAGACTCGAAAAGTTTGAAGAACGCAACTGGTTAATATAGAACCCCGAAAGATCCCGGTAACATAAGCTTATTGAGTCAGGACATGCGTTCCTAATGCAAATGAAAAGTGCTGTCGTTTTTATACGGATCCGCGCGGGCTACCTGTGTTTTTTAAATCTGGCGTCAGGCTCGTCGACCGAAAAAAAGATAAACAAAATTTCGACCAAGAGAAGTTTTTCAGTTAGAATTTTCCTGCTTTTTTTGCTAAGATACGAGGAAAATACTTATAGCCCTTCCAAATAAGGTAAGGAGGAATTCCTAATAGGGAAATTTTGAAACTTCGGAAAGTCTACCTAGTTTTTGGCACATTTTACACCATGAAGTTAGCTCATTTGCATTAGGAACGGCTCGTGATAGACTGACGTCACGTAGATAAGATAAGATATTTTAAAATTTCATGATAAGTGGTACCATCCGGCATGGTTTCTCCAGTCCCGTCCTTCCATATTTGAGATTCATTGGCGACTTTTTTTCTTTTTTCTATGTATATTCCATCAATTCGTTTTTTTTTTTAGTATTTAACTAGTGCCCAAATTAGTGGCAACGTAAATATCGGCGAATAGTCACCGAGCCGAAGTCGAGGTGACTGTTGGCCGATATTTACGGAACCTAGCATTACTCAAGTGACTTTTAAGATTTTCGACAGAAATTCGCATTTTGGGATTTACGTCGCCTAAATAAGAAATAATGCTACTCTTTTAGTCTAGTAAGGGACGTGTCATTATTTAGCGGGGGGGAGGGCTCCTATTTTTGTGGGGAGGGTCCTAATTTTTTTCGCGTGTCTAAAGGGAGGGTCCAAATTTTTTTCACTCCTGTTTGGGGGAGGGTCATAGTTTTTTTCAGCAACATTTGGACGATGAAAAGGGTAAAACAAATAGCGATAGTGGTTATTTCAGCAACTTCTCCATAAAATTTCGACGCGCTTCGCGCGCATAAACAATGACATCTAATATACTCTTTGAGCAATGAGGACACTCACATTAGTTACGAACCGAGTTAATGAGCTGATTAAGTGCGCTTCTGCGCACTACGTCCAAGCACCAATTTAATTGATTCAAGAGACAAATTAGTATTCAACTTTAGAAGACGGACTAAAACGAAGCATAGCAACAGGATTGAGAGCATTTGTTTTTTCCTTTATATTTCCCTGCACAAGAAATAATGGCGCCTTATAATCAATCAGACATTATGAAGAAAGATGACAATATCCCATGCAGTGGACAGTTTAAAGATCGAGAATTCGTAGGATGAATAATTTTGCTCAAAGCGTTGCTATGCAAATCAGTGTTATCTGGAAAAACTTCAAAGCGCGTGCAAACTTCTTCCGCAATTTATTACTTACTCGGCATTTTCCCAACGAAATGAAACCTCACACAATTTTTATCAATGTTTCCTTGAGATATTGTGCTAAAAGGAATTTTAATCCGGTACGGTTTTAACATATTATTTCACAAGGTTTGATACCCACTTCATCTCAAAAGTTCCACATGAATAGGCTTATTGTCATGTTGTTGCTCCATAATATTGCTTGATAAATTTGCAACATTAATTTGTTTGCCTCTTAAATTCATTTCACTAGCTGGAAATTTAATCAGAAAGTAACCTGGTTAATTGTGCTCGCGATTTGGGGTTTATTTTGTAATGTATAGACTGCAAATGCCCTCTCGTTCAAGAATGCTACACACGATACACAGTGACGCGCGCCCGGATTCAATTGAACACCAAACGCAACACTCAAAATTCGCGTTCTAAATAAATAAATTCAACTCCATAATAATAAGTTATTTGTGCTTGCGATTTTGAGTTTCTTTTTTTGTAATATATAGACTTCAAAGTCACTATAGAAAATCCTATACGCGAGCCTTGATTCAATTGATGAACATAGAAACAATTGAACCTAACCTCAAAATTCGCGCTCAAGTAAATAACTACAGATATGGACAAATTGTTAAGATCAGAGCTTGCATTACTTCATTTGTTTACCACAGTAATTGGCCTGGTAAACTAAACATTGACGCAGTCAATGGTATCATATGGGAACAGCTGCTAGCGGCGACAATTCATCACTCGAAGAAACGTTTTCCTTTCAGTAAGTTTGCAGTTAAGAAAATATCCGAAATCCGAGCTTTCTGTAAATTAGAAATATGGATTCAAAACTGTCGTATCTAGGAAAACACCGACGTTCCTTTTGAGAAGCGGAGCCCCCTTGGAGTTGAGTTGGCTCAACTCAATAAAGTCTCCCATCTCTTGCTTTGCTTGTTTGGCCTGTTCCGCCTGTGACTGGGATGAGGCTGGAAGCGGTGTATTTCAAGAATCCTTGGTTAAGGCTTAAAGGGGCTCAAAGTCAATAAGAACGTGCTCAGCCGTCGAAATGTGTGCGTATCTGTGAGCTTTCATGGATATACCACACGAGAAAGCCTTACATAGAGAAAGAATCTTAAACGTGTGCCACCAGGAGTGGTGCCACTCACCATTCAAAAGTTACCTGGCATCATACGGGGGACTCCCATATTTCGTCGGGCGGGGTTAAAATTCGGGTTCCAGGTATCTTTTAGGGTATAAGACGAAAAAAGACCAATTTTTTCCCCAAAAATGGTACAAAATTCTGTAAACTAGCACTTAGAGTAAGCAAGAAAACAACTGAATAATGCATTTAGGGCCGAGCTCGGAAGATACCCTCTATCAGTCGATGCCAAATACAGGGCGTTTAATTTCCTAAGGCAAACTCAAAGAGCCCAGAAGTGGCTTACATATCGATCACGTGTTTCTCGACTGCCTAGAACTAAATAATAAAACAGACTGGCTAGTGAAAATAAAAGACATGATTTATACGCTGGGTCTCGGTGAGCTTTGGATAAGCATGACCTAGACACAGCGTATCAATCTGCAACACGCGAATTTCAAAATTGGCTAAGCGAAGTGTCGGATGACGACAAAAAAAGTGGACATAAAAACAAATTCGTATTGAACTTTCAAACTCACGCGCCTGAGGATTAGTGCACATAGTTGAATCGCCCTGAACTTTCCTGTCCCGGCAGATGAGCTGCACATCAGCCGTTACTAGGAGCTTTGTCAGATCAAGTGTATAGCTCGAGAAAATATACAGGGTTGATCTGATGCCAGGTAACTTTTGCTTGCTGAGTGGCGCACGTTAGGTAACAGTGTTTTAAATGCAAATTCCTAAGATAGCGCCATCTACCAACTATATTCTTTCTCGATGTAAGGCTTTCTTGTGTGGCATATCCATGAAAGCTCACAGATACGACGGGTGAGCACGTTTCTATTAACTTTTGAGCCCTAACCAAAGGACTCTTGAAAAACACCGCTTCCAGCCTTATCCCCAGTCACTGAGCGGAACAGGCCATTTCAACTCCAAAGGGGCTCCGCCTCTCAAGAGGAACGTCAGTGTTTTCCTAGATACGACAGTTTTGAATCCATATTTCTAATTTACAGAAAGATCGGATTCGGATATTTTCTTAACTGCAAACTTACTGAAAGGAAAACGTTTCTTCGAGTGATGAATTGTCGCCGCTAGCAGCTGTTCCCATATGATACCGTTGACTGCGTCAATGTTTAGTTTATCAGGCCAATTACTGTGGTAAACAAATGAAATAATGCTTTGATCTTAACAATTTGTCCATATTCTGTAGTTACTTATTTGAGCGCGAAGTTCAATTGTTTATATGTTCAATTGGATCAAGGCTCGCGTATATGATTCTCTACAGTGACTTTGAAGTCTATATATTACAAAAAAAGAAACCCAATTCGCAAGCACAAATAACTTATTATTATGGAGTTAAATTTATTTATTTAGAACGCGAATTTTGAGTCTTGCGTTTGGTGTTCAATGAATCCGGGCGCGCGTCACTGTGTATCGTGTGTAGCATTCTTGAACGACAGGGCATTTGCAGTCTATACATTACAAAAGAAACCCCAAATCGCGAGCACAAATAACCAGGTTACTTTCTGATTAAATTTCCAGCTAGTGAAATGAATTTAAGAGGCAAACAAATTAATGTTGCAAATTTATCAAGCAATATTATGGAGCAACAACATGACAATAAGCCTATTCATGTGGAACTTTTGAGATGAAGTGGGTATCAAACCTTGTGAAATAATATGTTAAAACCGTACCGGATTAAAATTCCTTTTAGCACAATATTTCAAGGAAACATTGATAAAAATTGTGTGAGGTTTCATTTCGTTGGGAAAATGCCGAGTAAGTCATAAATTGCGGAAGAAGTTTGCTCGCGCTTTGAAGTTTTTCCAGATAACACTGATTTGCATAGCAACGCTTTGAGCAAAATTATTCATCCTACGAATTCTCGATCTTTAAACTGTCCACTGCATGGGATATTGTCATCTTTCTTCATAATGTCTGATTGATTATAAGGCGCCATTATTTCTTGTGCAGGGAAATATAAAGGAAAAAAACAAATGCTCTCAATCCTGTTGCTATGCTTCGTTTTAGTCCGTCTTCTAAAGTTGAATACTAATTTGTCTCTTGAATCAATTAAATTGGTGCTTGGACGTAGTGCGCAGACGCGCACTTAATCAGCTCATTAACTCGGTTCGCATTCTCGAACCCAGAGCTCCCCGGCTCGTCTGCTCGCAGGGGAGGCTCTGGTGACATCCATTTGAGGGTATTTGCTGATTGGCTGATTTTAAACATTGGGGCATGCGCAGAAAGGTGTTTCTCTCAGCGGCTCTGTATCAAATCTCGCGCATGCGTCAATGGCTGTCACCAGAGCCTCCCCCGCGAGGTGACGAGCCGGGGAGCTCTGGGTTCGAGAATGCTCGGTTCGTAACTAATGTGACACTACCGTTGACAAGAAACAAGTTATCTTGACGAGGAAAATCAAACTCTCCCAAAATTTCCCTGCAAATGATAGGCCTGGAGGGCATGTCACTATATGTTTGAAAGAAGACCCCTTAGGTAAGCGTGAGTTTTCGACGTTACAAGCATAGAAATTCGTCCGTTGGGCCGCGCTTCGCGCACATGAATGTTAATAACTTCGTCATTTGCGGAGCGCAGTTGTGCGCATGAATAATATAACCTAACCTATATAATTGAGGTAGTGTACTTCCTGGGCTTCTGACAGGCTCTGTTTATTATACCGTACACAAAACATGTTCATCTACCCTTTCTCTGAGGCTTGATTTGTCTTTGGTATAATTTGTCTTTGTTTAGTTTTGAAGAAATGCGATGAACAAACAAAAAAACGATGAACAAACAAACAAAACGTTTATCAAAATTTGGGCGCGCTTCGCGCGCAACGAAGGATATGCGAGCCCGTTTTTCTGTAAAATGTCTACAGTACTAGGTCAAACGGGACGGGAGATGTGGGATTATGTTAATCATTGTACAGGGAGGGAGGTATTACCAAACATTGTATTACCAAACATTCTCACGTAAATAATCGAGGCGATGAATAATAACCGCGGTTCCTTATGCACCAGTCAATTGACACCCGGCCCCCACCCCCGGGACAGGGCGGGAAAGTAACGCGGTCAGGCCGGGGATTTTAAGCAATTATTGGATGAGGTTTTTGTGATTTCCAGAATAAACAATGTCGAGACAAGTGGAATCAGGCGAGGCCGTAAGGCCGAGCCTGATTCCACTTGGCGAGATATTGTTTATTCTGGAAATCACAAAAACCGATTCAATAATTGTTTTATTATACATTGATTCAGTGAAAATACTTTTTTCTGTCAAGCAATTTCTTTTACACAAGCGCCTTGTTAAATAGGGGAAACATTCAAGGGCTGTAGTCCCATGAAACATTGCGCGCGTAGGATCAAGAATCAGCTAGCTGATTCTTCAAGAATCAGCATGCTGATTCTTGGAGACCCTTAAAGTGCGTGATCCCAAGGTAAAGCGCGCGCAGAATCGAGATAGTGAGTACAATGTATAATAAAACACATTAATTTACGGAAGGGCAGGGAATTTAACTCGGACCTTCTATAGCGGGGATATTCAGCGGGGCATTAACGGGGAATATTAACGCTGAACCAGAAGTTCGATTATCGTGCGAAACCGAGGTCGGAGGATTTTGGGAGGGATCACTTTATTTTTGGGCGAGTGAAAGGGGAGGATCTCTCGAAACCTGAAGCCTTGAAAGAGAGATTCCAGCAACGAGTTCTATATCATTTTCTAGTTTATTTTACTCATTATTATATCCATTTTGAAATCACTGTCAATCCCTGCAATCTGATTGGCTTACAACAGTGCGATTTATTCCCAAATCGCATTCTTTTGAGTCCAAATCGCATCTTTTTCTCAGCCAATCAAAATGAAGCACAAAAATCAATCAGCCAATCAGATTTCAGGGTTTAAAAGGCAGTGACCAATCAGATTACAGGAAAATAATGGCAGGAAAACCATCTTCCTGCAATTTTTTGGGGAAATTCCCCCCTTTCTTCTTCTGCTTGAAAAGAAAAACAAGAAACAAAGACAAAACTATGGATAAAACTTTAAATATTTACAGTACCTTTTTATCTGTCGTTTTTCCAGAGTATGATATCAGTTTCACGACAATATGAAGGATTTTCAAGCGAATAATCCAGCACCTCTGGTGCAAATTCCGGTCCCGAGTCCAGGAATCCGAGTCCACCGAAAAACAAACAACAGCAAATTCCACAAAATCAAAAGATGATGATTTTACATGCTTTCCGGTAGACAATGTGGTAGAAGAGCTGAAGTCTAAAGTGATCAATAAGAACACTTCCCGGTTAACACAAAGCTGGATGAAAGTGTTTCGCAAATTCACAGCTGATAGTGAAACGATGCCGCCATCTTGAAAATCACCTCCGCTCATCTATCAAACTCCACTCTCTTCAAACATGAAGAACACTACCATCCACAGCCAGATGCAGCAAGTGATGAAATTTAGCAATACAGCTCATGGCTTCCAAGCATAATTGCAGCCAAGTTTTGATTTTATGCCATCGCAAGTCATTCGCCCAGCAAAGTCACAGTTCCATCGCAAAACTTCAATATTTCTACGTCTCCAACTCCACTCCATCTCCAAGGCCGCAATAAAAGCGGCGAGCATTCCTTCCTTTTGTCAGACAATGAAAATTACTTTGTTGAATTGTGTATGGTGTAATTTTAAACATAAGTGATCTCAACTCTGAATGAACTTTGCAGGTTATGAGTGATCGAAATCGTTTTGTTTGTCACATGACAATTTCTGCATATACTTAAGTACTTAATGAGTTCGTTTTGCATACAATGTTTTTGTGAGGCATTTCCGGTTTCAAGAAAATAAATTGATAGAATCCTCTGGGCCTAGAATGTGATTTCAAAATGGATATAATAAAGTGGTAATTGAACTTCGTGTCGTGCAATTTTGGTCTGAAATCATACTTGTGATTTCAAATCAAACTCGCGCTACGCGCGCTCGTTTTATTTTGAAATCACGCGTATGATTTCAGACCAAATTGCACTCCACTCAGTTCAATTACCATTATTTATGTTGAAAATTCTAATCTAGTTTTAGAGAACTTGCCCAAAGAAAACAATACGCTTGTGGCGCTTAAATGGAATGCGTACGAATGTCGTTACAAGCATGTGTATCTTGGCAAGGACAAATAAATTGCATGGGGGAGGGTCCCAATTTTTTTTCACCTACGACTGGGGGAGGGTCACATTTTTTTGTTATGTTCAAGGGGAGGGTCCTAACTTTTTTTAGCCTTGTTTGAAAAAAATGGGAGTTCTTCCCCCCCCCCCCCCCCCTTCCCCCCCGGTAAATAATGACACGTCCCTAATTATTGTTTTTGCTTTGTACCCTTTTAGGTTCATCCTGAACTTAAATATACACACATCTCAATTTCCCAAACAATTGGGAAGGAAGTCGTGGCAACTCGAGCAGAAGCCGGACACCTTTCTAGAAACGTGAGAGTAGTGGGCAGTTTCCACGCGGACTGGTCGAACGAAACGATAAAGGAATGCCCTGAGCATTTTGAACCCGGCCAGTTCAAAACACAAAGCTGCTTTGAAGGACGTTATGGTGCTGAAAAAGGTTCAGACGGATTTGGAGCCACGATGTTGATTCACGGACCAAACAGCTCATTAATTCTCGTGAGAATTAGTTATGTGGAGTTCTATAATGTTGGTCAAAAGTCTCGGTTAGGCAGATACCCGATTCACTTCCATATGATGGGCGATATGAACGGCTCGTTTGTAATCGGATGTGCTATACACCTTAGCTTTCACCGCGCAATAACTATACACGGTACAAATTATATCGTGGTCAAACACAACGTGGTTTACTACATCTTTGGCAATGCCATCTTCGTCGAGGAAGGAAAAGAGGAGCACAATGTTATTTGTTACAATCTGGCCGTTTCGTCCGAACCTTGAGTTCTTCCCTAAACGTGGACATCACTCCAGCATCCTTCTGGATAACCAACGCAAATAACACTGTGTCCCACAATGCCGCGGCAGGAGGCAGTCATTTTGGATTCTGGTATCAGATGTTTAAGCATCCGGAAGGGCCCTCGTATGACGAGAACGTCTGCCCGCGGAAAATAGAATTGCTAGAGTTTAATAACAACACAGCGCATTCATTCGGGCGCTATGGCCTCTGGGTGTTCCCAGTATACAATCCAATGAGAGGAAGCACGTGCACGTCTAATAAAATCATGCGCGCGATTTTCCGGTATTTCGTGACGTGGCATAACATGCGCGGTGCTGAGGCGGTGCAGGTTGGGGCAGTTGTGTTCGATTCCTTCATTGCTTTGGATAACGACATTGCTGGTATCGAGTATGTTTTTACTGATTCGGAGGACAACGCATGGGGAGGCGCAATGATATCCAACTCGATTATCGTTAGCTCCAGCGCCATTAGCGCAGACGGCAGAGGCACCAAGATCGGAATAAAGACATCACAGACGCACAACCTTAAGCTCGAAAACGTAACTTTTGTGAATTTTAATAAAACCGATTGTTCCTACGTGGCTCTGATGGGCTGCGCTCAATGTAAGGAGTTCAAGAAATTGGGCGGATTTGCTACCAGAACCAGGGGCCTTACTTTTAACAACTCAGATTGCAGGGTTCATTTTAGGTGGAAATACGAGACCTTTTATGTAGACGAAGATGGCACATTGACGGATATACCAGGTGGAGGTACTGTGCTGCCTACCAATGGACTCCTTCCAAGAGATAATTGCAGGCACGAACCACTAGTTAGTGTAGGGAAGTTTAACGGTAGTGTGTGTAACAGCTCTGTTATTTTTAGACGGGTTGCCTGGAACAAGGCTTCGCCGTATTCTCTTTATGGAGCGGAGGTGATACTTACTAATCCGTACGGCTGGGACACTGTTCCTTTTAACGAAAAAGACCACACTCATCCTCTAGGGTGGCAGTTCACGATGGTAATGAATGTGGACTACACGATGAAATTCGACAAAGTCGAGTACATCACAAATATTTCCTACTCTATGACAATCTATGAACCCCACGATTGTGATCATGCTAGGATCACTCATCAATTGTACCAGATTCCAGATCACGTTAAGACAACTGGGCAAAATCAAGCAATGACAAACATGATCCCGGCGGATCATGACAACCACGGCAAATGGTCATTTGATAATTCCACAAGGAAGCTGACTTACCTATTGTCAGGTTGCAATAATGGGAAACGTACCAATGGAAACTTTAAAGACAAAACCATCCGATTGCAAGTGTTCAAATGCTTTTATAATAACTGCATAGCACCTACTCCAGCCCCTCTTCCTGTAGGAAGACCCGAAAATTATTGCATCTTCAATCCTCCGAACGGAGAGGACGCAACAATCCGTGCTGATCAATGGTGCGTGCTCTCAAACACTACAAAGTGCATAAAAAAGCTTTATATCTACGGTGTCCTTGAAATTGATGGTAAACTGACTAACGGATCATACGTTGATGTCGAGCTCATCGCGGACTACATATTAGTAATTGGTGCCTTGAAAATCGGAAGTGAGGGCGAAGAGTATCGAGGCAAAGTGACTATAACTCTGACAGGGAATCACAGAACAGAGGATAACCCCATTCAAGGTGGACCTAACACTGGTTCCAAGTCTTTGAGTATTTTCGGATCTTTGGAAGCCTATGGGATCTCACGATCTCGTTACTGGACTCAGTTAGCGGCCCCATCTAACGCTGGAGACACTGTTATAACGCTTGTAAGACCTGTGGACTGGGTTGCCGGAGAATCCATAGTTATCGCGTCTACAAACAAAGAACCGCGTCAAAATGAAATCAGAAAAATACAATCGATCGCCGACGCCACTGAAATAACATTAGATAGGGAATTATTATATAACCACAGTGCCATCAATCATACAGCGGGTAAATGGAGCTATACATTTGCAGCCGAAGTTGGGTTACTGACAAGAAATATTGTTATACGCGGTGCTGATGATTGTTCTAGAGGTTCTAATAATACAAAGAAAGAAGCCTTCGGAGCAAGAGTGTTAGTTGCGAGCAGTGCAAGCGCTGGAGTCGGACAAGCAATATTTCAAAACGTCGAGTTCGCTTTCTTTGGTCAGAATGGTTGGACGGACTCGTACGATCTAAGGTAGGTGTTTTTTCTTCTTGCGTTTCCAACGCTTTTACACTCTTTTAGGACAAAATCTTGGGGCAAAATATACTCTGGTCCCAGGGTGAAGGTTCCGTGTTTTCGAACCAAGCCGTGAAGTCGTATAAGCTGAATTCATTAATTGTTTTATTATTCATTCAAACTTTAAATCCCCGCTTTTCTTCTTTAAGAGAGCAGGCAGTTTGGCCAGCCTGCCTACAAGTGCGCGACGCCACGCACGCAATAATTTTTCAACTTATCCAATATTCGACGTCATCGATGGGAAGGCGCTCGCCTTTAAAAACATCAAGAATTCGCCAGTGGTGCTCAACCAATCAAAAGCGGGAAAATATGTTGAAATAATAATAATGATGTTTATTATATTGTTTGTTGGCCAACAGAGCTGGTCTGACGTTTATGAATACTGGAACAGTAAGTAACCAATCGCGTGTGTATGGTTGTTCATTTCATCTTGGCTTCAATGTGGGCATTGGGATCCACGGAACCAACAATCTTACGGTTGAGAATAACGTCATTCATAGGCCCGTTGGCGCTGGAATACAGGCTGCCGGGGACCTTAACAAAGTTTTAGGCAACTTGATTGTCAGCGCCCGCTCTCTTCAGACCTTTAATGGACGAGTCGACCCGGTGAGTTGCTTAAAGTAACAATAGCAACAGAGACGGCAATAGAGAAAATAATAGCATTAAGCCTAGTTTCCATATAGTCTTATCTGTCGTATCAGTCAACCGTGAAACAAAAAAATAATTCCAATTTCCATTGTTTCTCGGTCGACTGATGCGACAGATAAGACTATATGGAAACCAGGCCTTAGGCATAGCAATAGCAACAAGGAAACACAAGCAATATGGATAACAATACGATAGAGATAACCATAGCGATATGGATAACCATAGCGATATGGATAACAATAGCAATAGGGATGAAAATAGCAATAGGGATAACAATAGCAACATGGATAACAATAACAACAGGGATGACAATAGCAATAGGGATAGGGATAACAATAGCAAATGAGATGACAATAACAATAGGGATAACAATAACAATATGGATAACAATAGGGATGACAATAGCAATAGAGATGAATAGAGATGAGCAATAGGGATAACAATAGCAATAGAGATAACAATAGCAATAGAGATAACAATAACAATAGGGATAACAATAGCAATATAGATAACACTAGCGATAGCGATAACAATAGCAATAGGAATATGGATAACAATAGCAATAGAGATGACAATAGCAATAGGGATGACAATAGGGATAACAATAGCAATAGAGATGACAATAACAATAGGTATAACAATAGCGATAGGTATAATAATGGCAATATGGATAATAATAGCAAGAGGAATAACAATAGCAATAGGGATAGGGATAACAATAGCAATAGAGATGACAATAGCAATATGGAAAACAATAACAATAACAATAGCAATAGGGATAAAAATAGCAATAGCGATAGGGATAACAATAGCAATACAGATGACAATAGCAATGAGGATAACAATAGGGATAACAATAGCAATAAAGATCACAATAGCAATAGGTATAACAATAGCGATAGGTATAACAATAGCAATATGGATAACAATAGCAATAGAGATAACAATAGCAATAGGGATAACGATAGCAATAGGGATAACAATAGCAATAGGGATAACAATAGCAATAGGGATAACAATAGCGATAGGTATAACAATAGCAATAGAGATAACAATAGCAATAGGGATGACAATAGCGATAGAGATAACAATATTAATAGGGATGACAATAACAATAGGGATAATTAAGGAACGGACAATAATTAGCGTTCGTCCATCCACTTCTGGATGCACGTGGATAGTTGGGAGAGCTCGAAGGTAGCGTAATCTCTAGCTGCTGAGTGCTCTCCCAACTATCCAAGTGCATCCAGAAGTGGATGGACGCACAGTTAAATATTGTCCATTGCTTTTATAACATAGCGAGACGTTTTAACGCGCTGAAAAGGCGCTTTTTCGTAATGTTCAAAAAGCAAATTCTCCCAGGTATGCGCGCGCAGGCTAAAAATAGAACGACTTGTACTTCTCAAACGCGTTTATTGCTGGCCGCTCTCGCGAAGAGAGTGACAGAAATGTTGTCCCAAAACACTTTTAAAAGTCATTCAGTTGTAATCATTTTGCCTCGAGAATGAAGGAAAAAGTTAATATTAGATCTGCTCGTTCAAATAATGCAGAGTTTTAAGAAATCTGAGGCTTAACAAGTCAATTTTTGGATGAACTCGCGGAAGAGACCACAACGTGCACATTCTGAGTGGTGCAGTTGACGTCAGCCTGAACCATCTCTATGAACCATCCATTTCTGGTTCATAGAAAGTCAGCCAATCAGAGCGCGCGTTAGAATGCGGCTATGTTATAACAATAAAAATAGGGTTAACAATAGCGATAGCAACAGTTTAACAATAGCGAACGGTAACACAATAAGGACAATAACAATAACGATAAACAACAACAACAACAAAAAACACTTGCCGGGACAACTAAAGCAACTCTAACAGATCAACATGGTGACAATTTAGGTCGCTGTTCAATTTCATGGGGGAATTGAAACCGAGCAGTCCAAGCATCTAACACTGATCGGCAATACCGTCGCTGGTAGCGAGAGATGGGGCTTTAAGACCGGAGGGGAACCGTGCACTTCAGATAATACGTCCAGTGTCGAGGCGTGGGAAAACAATGAGGTCCATGGTTGCTGGCATGGAGTCCACTTTGGATATGACATGGGTTACCAGCCATGCAGTAAACTATCAGGTAATATCAAATCTTACACGTTGTCTGTTATCGAAGCTGCATTCTGATTGGTTGAACTATAGCCTCTAGTAACAAAAAAATGTCGGTCTCTAAAATGGCAAATGACCAGCTGTTAAACTTGCTTTTGCAAAAAAATGTTGACGCACTGGTTTGATTTCACAAAACAAATTCCTCTTGCATTAATGACCTGTGTCGATAGACCTTTTGGCTCGAGATTCAGGCTCGAGGAATAATCGTTAAGATTAAGCGGGGAACTCCTATAGTGGTTGTTAGTGATCCGAGTAACGTGGCAAATAATCTAGTTACTAGAACTTTATGACGAGGTTCCAGGGATTGCTTCTCTAACTTTCCCGCATGCCAACCTGTGGTCTAAAATCTGGTTATTAGGGACCTGTGAGGGTGCCGCCAATTGTATGTCCAAGTTCTCCCTAAAGTGGATCGTGTGTGCTCGAATTGCACATTTCTGGACGCAAAGAGGCGTCTGCGCGCTGTTGCCAAGCATTGGCCATAGAGATGACGTATCATGCTTATCGTAGTAATCTCCATTCTCTGTTCTTCATCTGACTCATCTGTCGCCTGTAATGGATTGTGTATCGAATTTGTCATAGGTTTCTTCAGCTGGTGTAACATAGACTACGGTATTTTCTTCTATCCTAAAACCAACGTCATCGTCGAGAACACCATTGTAGCTGACAACCAGCATGGTATTTTCCCGGTCGTTTGGTCGCCTGCGGCCTTGACGCACAAAGTTGTCGACAAGTTTGTAGAGATATCAAATGTGCTGATTGTCGGAGTGAGCCCGGGGTGTCAATGTGAAGCCAGCCTTATCCCTGAGGGAAGGATGCCATACCATTCGAGGTTTTTTGGCCCCGTGCAGAAAACTGCGGATGGTTAGTATTGTTTGTTTCTGTGTTTGTTTTTGTGTTTTGATTATTCGTTTTGCTGTTACTTCCCTGTTTGTTTGTTTGTTTGTAAGCTTGTTAGTTTGATTGTGTGAGTGATGTTCTTTCTTGGCTTCATCGTTTTTTTTTTGGTTGTTGTTGGTTTGTTCTTCAACGTTCTTTTTTTGTTGTTGGTTTGTTCTTCATCGTTCTTTTTTGTCGTTTGTTGGTTTGTTCTTTTGTTCGTTTGTTATGTTAACATTTCAGGGAGAAATACATTACATTGTAAGGAAGAGGAATTCAATCAACTTCTGCAAAACAGTTTAGATTTAGCGGCATCCCGATGCGACGGCGATGCAGTTGTCACTTTCGTAAACGGTCGTTGCCTTTTGGACGGACGAAATCTCACGTACTAAACGAAGTTTAGACATTGCGGATTGTATGATGTGGTTCCAATCGAAATTGGTTTAAGACTAAGAAGTTATTAAAAAGCCTTTTTAAATATTGTGTTTTTGGGAAAGTTTAGGTAGGGGCCCTACCACCCCTTCCCCAAATTGGGTCCAGCCAGATTGTATTTAGTTTGTGCTTTTCCCTTAGGCAGAGAAATTCAGCTAGTCAGAAATCTACCTTTACTGACACATCAAAAACTAATAGTAGAACTCCTCCAAGCAAAAGGACCCTTGTACAGAATTTCATACTTTCTAAAAAAAAAAAATGAAAAAAAGAAGTTCAGAAATCCTATAGAAAAACTGCCAAACTTTGCCGTGCGAAATTCGGATGTTTCAATGCAAAAATTAACTTCCTAAAACTCTTAAAAACAGAAATTTGGCAAAGCGCCGTGTAAGGTCCCTTTATCCTTGACGGGGCCAAGTATAAGTGGAACCCCGATTTTAGGATATGCCACGGGGGCTGCGAAAAGGTATCGTAAAATCGTACCTCTTTAACTCGTTTTAGGTGGCAAAGTTGGGTTAACGCTGACGGCGTATTCGTCGACTCGCGGAACTGGTCCTGTCATGCCATGGGAATCGATCATGTCCTACCCAGGCCTTCATCTTCGTACTCTTTATAACGGCATCACCTTCGCTCATTTTAACAATTCCTGTGGCAAAACTCATTGCGCCTTGGTGATGTCAAAGTCGATGGGAGATATCTTCCATCCTACAGTAGCAAAAGGTAATTACAGTGGCACATCTATTCAGCATTCACTTTTCAATATTCCAAAAAAACTTAAGTACTGTATTTAATACCTCCATACAGCGGCCACCCTCTATTTAGGGGCCACTTTCCAAAGCCTCAATACCTCTATTCAGCCGCCACCTTTATCAAGCGGCCGCGACCACTCTAATGAATAACGCCTAAAATATGTAAAAGAAAAATGAGTAATTGAAGAAAAATGCCAAACAATAAGGAATAATCAGGGTAAATTTATTCAGCTTCCACCCCGAAACAATTGTATAATAATTGTATAAATTTATGTGACAGGAATCAAGTTCATCGACGTATCACAGGACTGTCGAGTAAGGTATAAGAAACCTGATAAATCGCACATTAACCCGTCTGACTGTGTGGACATGGACTGTGACGCAAGAAGACAATGTATCATCAAGGATGAGGACGGAAGCCTGACAGGAAAACGCTCAACTCTAGTCAGCTTCGCGGAATTCGAATGGGACGGCGATAGTAGTTTTGGCCTTGGTGGGTAGCATGCAGTGATGAGGTGCTGTCATGGTGATAATTGTCGATCACATTTTTTCCGCACTGGGGGTCGAGAACCCATTCCCCTGGATTGTCCAGGGATCATCAGCACCCCCTTTTTGCACAGCTTAAGATAGATCCCTCCCCCATGGAATTCCCAGGGGTCCTCGACTTCTCCCCCTAGGACATTCCAGGATTCAGATGATGATGATGAAACCACTCCCCTGGAATATTCAGGGATCTTGAGTACCCCCGCTTCTCCACACCTTAGATAGACCTTCCCCCATGGAATTTACAGGGGTCCCCGGCCCCCTCCCCCAGGGCTCAGATAGACCTCCTCCCTTGGAGTCTCCACGGCTTAGATAGACCCCTCCCGCCTGGAATGTTCCTGGGTCCTCGACGCTCCCAGTGCTGAAAGGAAAATGCGATCAGCCAATGGTAACAGTACTGATTTGCTGATTTTTATTTGATGATGATGATTACCACGACGATATAAAAAAAGTAACGTAAAAGTAAAAGGCCATATTTTACGTGTATAACTCGTAACAGTACTCCAATGAGACTGACAAACCTGAGGTCCACGGCGCACAGCTTTTACCCCCTTTCTCCTATCAGAGCTCCAGGTGAAAGGAATTCAAAGCTATAAGCAAGCTACTCGGAACAGAGAAAAGTCGATACGGTTGGACGATCCGGGGTTCGAACTCAGGACCGTACGCACAGTGTGCCGTGCACAAACACACTGCGCTACCGAGCCGTATCTAAATTACGATGAAGATGATGAGTCATATGCACTTAAAGACCCTGTGTCCGATGACGAAATAGTTTTGTAGCCAATAAACGTCTATGCCAATGATGTAACGGTAAAAGTTGTGAACTCCATCCGTTTAAATCTCGTGGAATTTCGTTCTATCATGAATGAGTTGTTGGGTTTATTTACACCAAGCAAATATGGGGCCTCTTTAACACTAAGGATACTTGGGCTCATCAATTCCATGCACAATTTCTTCATATTTAAAAAGGTAGTCACATGCACGCGTTGCGTGCATACTTTTATGTATTACTAGAATAACGTTAGACATTGCTGAACATGCGTTGTTTTTTTACTGCAGGCGATTATAGGATTCCTAAAACAGCCCAAACACGACCTGACGGATCCCGGGTGAACGTCACTGCTAGCTTCCCTAACAAGGGCATTATCCGAGGAAGTAAACACCACAGTAGCTGCACGTGGAAAGATGACTTCTTTGCCTATCACTGCACTGGCCCGAAAAGCCTGGACTATTGTATGCTCATCATAGGTCAGTAATAACTATTTACTAAGGATTCCGAAAAAGTATGTCTCGTTACTAGTTCCGGGGGGTGCTCGTGAACCCCCTCTACCGACTAGACTAAATAGCTGGAGTGTGACATTGCCGATTGCTTGGTGAACAGCGTGCAATAAACATTTATTGTTCAATATTTACTAAGTCACATTTTACATCAAAGAATAAATTACAATTATGATAAACATGACTGAATGGGCGAGAAGGCTATCGTATTCAATGAATATAATTTCTATCAAAATTTATTTGAAAACTATGTTAATAATCATATGACTAAGAAATACCTAAATCCGTACACTGCGCGCGACAAACCTACTGGGATAAAACCCAGTCTTTGGGACAAAAACACAGTGGGAAACGGACCCCGCTCGCAAAAAGCAGTGTACAACTCTGAGGGCTAGAGTTTTAGTCCAAATAAATGAGATTACTTATTTATTTCAAATTCTAAAACTATAAAAAATAACTTTGGTCACAGTAAAACGTTTCATTTTGCTGTTCAACAAGCGAGAGAGAAAGCGCGCTAAGTTATACACTGTATATATAACCGAAATAAACAATAAATCTTTAAAAAAACGTAAAAAACGTATTTGCGACCGACTCCCCAAACTCGCAGCTCGTAAGCTGAATTTCGTTGGGTCCCAAAGGGCGCTTTCCCTAATAGGAAATCTATTGTCCAATCACAATAGAAGGTATGCTATAGAACGCTGTTACGTAGGAAATCATTATTTATCTGAGCCAAACCGGTGATAATTATAATTATTCTGCAGCAACTAAAAAGGTAACAATTTGGAAAGGAAATAGTTAATATTTATTTCTTCAAAAACTGACGTCAACTGACGTCATAAATGTGCGGAGCTCGCTCCTTTTATCAAACGGTGATGAGTCTTCATAACAGCTGATGAGAGTTCCAACGGCATCCATTCTTATCTACTCTCAAGAGAAGTGATCAAACGGTGATGAGAGTTGGGAGTCAGCGTGAGCACTAGCACCCATCCTTTCCGTGGAGGAAAGCCTGCAGTTATTTGGAACCAAAGGAACCTGCAGTTCTTTTGGCGGCAGTTGCTGACTGAAAAACTCGCATCCGCGCGATGAAACGTTCTCAATTCTTCAAGTTTGAACAATGAGGGTTTGATACCTGATCTTAATTTGCAAAGAATTTTGAGATTTTATTCCTTCTTTTTCTCGACATTAAATCATTCGTTTGAGTAGCTATATCAAACACTAGATAGAGTTTTTTTATCAGGATTTCAAAAACCTCGAAGTCGGTTAAAAACCTCGGCTTTGCCTTGTTTTTCAACCCATTTCTTAGTGTTTGGAAATCCTGATCAAACACGCTCTCTAGTAATTGATACAAGAAAACAGCCCGTCACTTCGTGACGCTAGAAGACCCAACCTAAGTTCCCCCTCCCATAAACTGCTGATTTACATTACTAATGACCTCCCTTTTTGTGTGTTTGTTTTGCACTGGTCTCCCTGATTTTGGTGGAGAAAATGACGCACGTGTGTGTGTCTTGGTGAGTCAGTCCGGGTCTCAAATTGGGTTAACTCCGGTGTAATAACCATTCCCAGAGGACACCTTTGTGTTCAGTTCTTATTTCATCATGATTCGTTATACCAAACAAAGGAAGCTTTGTGACGCAGTTCGTGAGCAATGGCAGGTTATTACACCGGAGATAAGCCCTCAAATCTGTCTAAGAACCCGCTAAAATTGAAAACGCAGCCTATTACAGAAAAACATTTGACTTCGGAATTGTTTGTATAATGCGTATCAGTAAGGCACGAGAAGAAACAGGTAAAGTTAAATTCCTTAGTTTATCATAGGAATATTTAGAGAATATCATTCATGACTTAGCGCGCGCTCTGTAGGCAGTGCCAGGTGTAAGTTTGTTCAAACTTGAATGAAATTTTTCTCAGCTCAAATCTTTCTCGAATTAGAATTATCCCTACGCACAAATGTAAGTAATCTGTAATAGAACCATTTAAGTTTGAATGTCTATGGTGCTATCGGCTAAGGGAACTGTGTTCCGCGATGGCGGCTTTGTCCCTCGCTGAAAAATCGCTTGAATTAGAACTTAGCCAAAGGTGAATCTTTTCCAACAAAAACACGCCCACTGGAGAGATTTCCTCCTTCTCTTCTGGTTTGTGTCCTTCGTTTTGCGATACAGCGTCAGGTTTTATACTTAGAAAATATTATTCATGGCTTTGTGGCATTTCGCCTTAGCGTGCTTCCAGAAAGCAAGGCGGTGTACGGCGGTGTACGTTTGTTCAAACTTGAATGAAAATTTTTCTCAGCGTAAAGCTTTCGAAAAATAATTATCCCTGCACATTCCTGCAAGTAATCTGTGACAGAACCATTTAGGTTTAGATGACTATGCTGATTTCGGCTGTGCGAACTGAGTTCTTTTTTAGTTTCTGTGGAAGATTTCAAAATGGCGGCGATGGCAGCTTTGTCCCTCGCTTGAGAAATCGCTTGAATTAGAACTTAGCCCAGGGTGAATCTTTTCCAACCAAAACACGCCCACTGTGGAGATATCCACTTTCTCTTCAGGTTTGTGAACTTCGTTTAGCGACACAACTTCAGGGCCAAGCGGAGTGAGTGCGGACGATTTAGCCAATCAGAAACGTTTGCGCAGACAACCCGATTATAATAGTATAGATATTACGTAAACAACTCTCATCGACTCTCATGAAAACCTTGAACATGTTCAAAGTGCATGAGAGTGGATGTAAGTTCGCGATCAAACGGGAAAATCTCTCATGACCTCTCATTAGCTCTCATCTCCGTTTGATCCCTACTTAAGGTAGCTGAGAACCTTCGCGCACGTGTTCGAAAAAAAGTAATACACTTCCTTACTTTAACCAAAACATATCAACCTATATATCGTTGGAAGCTTATAGAATGGACTAGCGAACTATGGCAGAAAGAAATTTTTTTTTTCATAATTAGAAATTTTTTTAAGGTTTTATTAAAAGTTCGGGTGTATGATTTTCAAGAGATAACGCTGTCGAACTGCTCGACCTTGACTCCCAAGTAACACATTGTTGTAATCCTTAAAGGCGTTTCTCAAAAACCATGTCTGCGTTTTTTTAATTTTGCTTTGTTCAAAGTTATCGAAATTTTGAAGCTCAAATTTTGTAGAATTTTCACGCTATAGAAATTTAAAAATTCATAACTTCTGAACTAACCAACAGTTTAAAAATCGCACACACGGTTTTTGAGAAACGCCTTTTAAGGATTCAAACAGTATGTTACTTGGGAGTCATGGTCCAGCAGTTCGACAACGTTAGCTCGTGAAAATAGCACACCAACATATTTAATCAATGCTTTAAAAAAATTACAGGTATTAATAAGTGATTTCTTTTTGCCATAACCCGCTAGTCCATATATAGGTTGACATATTTTGGTTAAAATAAGGACGTGTATGATTTTTTTCGAACAACGTGCGCGAAGGTTCTCAGTAACGTTAACATTACTATTGCTGCTCCGTCCGCAGAAAGCATGGACAAAGACACAGAGACACGGCGTTTGTCCCCAGTCGCCATTATTGCCGAAGATGAGGGGTACGTGAATCTCGTGAACGGGCCTATGGATCACGGATGGTGTCTTGGCTACACATGTCAAGAGAGGATTTCTACCTTTTACGCTATCGTCGCCGTGTTCAAGGAATATAAAATTTATTTCTCATCTAATGAACCTCAGAAATTGCGATTTCACCTGATATGTGGAGTGGCAACTCACAAGGAAGCTGTCAAATTTGGAATGTTCTTCCAACGTCCACAGCGAAAAGATGTCTACAATTCAATCGGTGGGTATTTTAGTTCCAGTTGGCAGAGCGCGCGGAAATTACCTGCTAAAATCACTAAATTTGAAAAGTAAGGTCGTGTTAACTCAGATTATTATATAAACACCAATGAAATACCGGGTGATCTCCCGCGCGAAAACTTGATATCTTCACACGTGAAAATAACATGTTATTTTCACATGTGAAGATATCACACTTGCCTTTGCTCAATGCTCGATTTTTAAGCTTAACTCAAATAAAATTCGAATTTGGTATTTCATTGATGTTTATATAATAAACAGAACATTACATGACCGCTTGTAGATACGAATTTTATCTTCTCGTGTTAAAAATTAATCTCACTCGTTCGCTGCGCTCACTCGTGAGATAAGTTTTCAACACTCGAAGATAAAATTCGTATCTCCGCGCGGCCATGTAATATCCTCTATTAATCTTGATGTTTTTACTCCTTATCTGATGAAAAACAATATATCAATTATTCTAATTGGTCCGTCTTTGAGATATTAGGCTCTTTTTGTTGATGTGCCATTTTATGAGAGAATAGATAGTTAAAGGCCCATCACCAACCGAGAGCCTTTGTGGACTCTTAGCCAATCAGAGCACCCGAAAAACAATGGATCAATTTGAAAAGAAAAGAAAAGGGGCGCAAAGGCTCCCGGTTGGAGATGGGCCTTTAACGAGGCGCGTAGAAAACGAGATCGAGTAGTCTATAAGTAATTGTTTTAGTAGAAATCGACTAGCATACTACCCTTCGATTTAGCAATTGTTTTTAGACTTGACTAATTGTTGTTACTAAATGACTGTTACCTTCTGCCACTCACATTCTTTATTTTGACTGTTGATAGTGTATGCAGTATTTGATGTTAAAGGCCCATCACCAACCGAGAGCCTTTGTGGACTCTTAGCCAATCAGAGCACCCGAAAAACAATGGATCAATTTGAAAAGAAAAGAAAAGGGGGCGCAAAGGCTCCCGGTTGGAGATGGGCCTTTAAGAAACAATTTCAAGAAGGCTGGTTTTGCAGAAAACACCCAATGTACTAGAACAAAATCTGAATCCTGAATCCCCAAAACACCTGTTCTTTTATGCGGGTTTTTACTGTGTCTGTTTTTACTGTAAGTGTCTGTTTGCATTGTTACTCGGGCTTCCGTTGGAAGAGCCCGATTTATAGCGGAGCTCCCGCGGGCGCCCAAGGCGCCCGCGAGCGGAGCCCCATAGCTACATGCAGGAGGAGAAGGAACAAAACAAAAGTGTATATGCATCAAACGATTCTGTCATGGACTTCCGGTTTGTGCGTCCGTCCGTCCGTCCGTTCGTCCGGCGTAACACAGGCAACCCAAACGTAAGCTAACGAGAAAGGGTATATATCTAAGGAAGGGATGAACCTCAGACAACCAAACTTGGGTCAAAATATCAAAGTGGCAAGGGGGGTGCAACTGCGTCATCGATGACGTCATCAAATGAATAAAGGTCTATATCTTTGGAAGGGATGAACCTCAGACAACCACACTTGGGTAAAATTGTCTAAGTGACAAGGGGGTGTAGCTACGTGATCACGTGGTATGACGTCATCGATGACGTCATCAAATGAATAATGGTCTATATCTTTGGAAGGCATGAACCTCAGACAACCAAACTTGGGTAAAGTTGTCTAAGCTGCAAGGGGGGTGCAACTGCTTGGTCACGTGGTATGACGTCATCGATGACGTCATCAAATGAGAAAAGGTCTATATCTTTGGAAGGGATGAACCTCAGACAACCAAACTTGGGTAAAGTTGTCTAAGTGACAAGGGGGGTGTAGCTGCGTGTTCACGTGGTATGACGTCATCGATGACGTCATCAAATGAATAATGGTCTATATCTTTGGAAGGCATGAACCTCAGACAACCAAACTTGGGTAAAGTTGTATAAGCTGCAAGGAGAGTGCAACTGCACGGTCACGTGGTATGACGTCATTGATGACGTCATCAAACGAGAAATAGTATTTATTATATGGATGCCAGTGTTTTACCGGAAACTAAAACACTCGTATTTTCCATATCTTCACTAGTGAAAATATGAAAAAGTTATGTACCGAATGTCCCGGATGTGCACGTTTGCAGTGTTGTTTTCCTGACTTCGTCTGCAGTGAAATCTCGTTCGCTTGGTCACACGAGTTTTAAGCAACAAAACTAAGTTTTGTTCTAGTTCTAAAGAGAAAAACCTTATTTCAACTAAGGCAGAGAAAGCTACAGCAACACAAAAAGGGAATTAGTTCTTAACGACACTGGGAACCAGAAAGATTGAGGGAGCACTTCACAAATAAACACTTTCGACTTTACCAAGTGAGTTGTTCAATTTGTAATATTTTGCCGCTATGTCAATTCTAATCCATACAATAAAAAGAACATTACACGGAGGCTTGAAGATATGGATTTCATTTTCTCGTGTCAAAAACAATATTTTACTCACTCGCTGCGCTCGTTCGTAAAATATTGTTCTTGCCACTCGAAAATAAAATCCATATCTTCGCGCCACCGTGTAATATCCTCTATATATCTTTGGAAGGGTTGAACCTCAGACAACCAACTTGGGTGGAGTTGTCTAAGTGGCAAGGGAGGTTCAACAGCCTAGTCACGTGGTATGACGTCATTAATGACGTCATCAAACGAGAAAAGGTATTATTTTGGGAAGGGATGACTTTCAGACAACCAAACTTGGGTTAAGTTGTTTAAGGGTGTTCGGAAGTTTGGTTGCTAAGTTACGTTTCGTTGCTAGCGTAGATTGCGTGACTTCGGCGGCAGTCCTTTCTCAAATCAAACAACAAGATGGTTTTATTTCCAACATATGTTAATTCTGGAGGAATGATTTTCTAAAGTAACCTCATTTTCCTAAAGTTTATTTCATTATTTTGGTTCAATGTAGAAAAAAACGTTCATTTTCATTGTCAAAAGAATTGAAAAACATAGTTTTGTTGGAGCGTTTTGCCGTGACTTGTTGTCTAAGTGCAAACTATAGCGCGGGATTTGTAAAATGTCGCAACTGGAAACTGCCCGAAATTACGCTGAAGTACCAAAATTATGGCCAAACTAGCATCAAATATATATCTTCTATCATTGTTTTATCTATTGCATTTCAGTTTTTCTGGAGTTCTTTACTTTTTGTAGCTTTTGCGATCGAAAAAGTTTGACTTTAACAAAATTAACATTTTGAAAAGTAATTAGCAAAACTCTGTATAAAAGAAAATCATACCATGCTAGGAAATCATACCGTTATTGTTTCTACGGCGTTAAAGAAGAAAGAAACAGTCTAAAATGCTTAAATTGTAGCTTTGTTCAGTCTACGAACTTGCAGTCTCTCGAGTGAAGGTTTATATACAATTTCTGAAGTTCCTTCATTTGACCAGCCTTCTTGGCGTTTGGTAAGGTCTTGGGCTAGAAAACAGAAGGTACCGAGTTCAAACCCTGCGTGCGTTCTTTTTCTTTTTCGATTTTTTTCTTTTTCGGGTTTGAACTTTCTTTTTCGCTTCTTAAACAATGTTACGATGTATTTCTCTTCCATTGCATGCTTGGTTTTTATTTTCTGGTGGAAAATAAAATATAAATTTTACAAATAAAAATAAAATATATCTATAGCAAAAAGTATTCGAAAAACGTCTATTTGAAGTCAAATTAGTTTTTCTACTCCCGGTCACGTGACCATGGCGTGGCCCGATGACGTCATCGTTGGTATTGTTGTCCTTTGATGATGTCATGGCGCAAAATTGGTCATGATTGTAAAGTTTCGCCGATTAGAGCTGTTTCAAATTTCCCTAGCAACCAAGCTTCCGAACACCCTGGTAAGGGGCCGACCATTTGACTTTTGAGGGGGGGGGGAGGGGGGGGGGGGGGGGGGATGATTTTTTTCGGCCCTTCCGGCCGTGCAGGATATTTTTTTTCAAAATCATCCACCCCCGCCCCCCCCCCCACCCTCAGAAGTCAAATTGTCGGCCCCTAAGGAGGGTGAGATGGTGTTGTCACGTGGAGCTCCGTTTTTAGCCAGTGGCTAAATCTATCTATTAATTTCGGCTCTGTTATTTTTATTATTTTTTCTGGCAAAACGCAGTTTTTGACATGAACAACAACAACCAAAAGTTGAGATTTATGTAAAACGCCGTGGAAAAATGGTGTTTTGCTGACGTTTCGAGCGTTAGTTCTTCGTCGGAGCAAAGCCCTTCTTCCTCTTTGCTCCGACGAAGGGCTAACGCTCGAAACGTCAGCAAAGCACCATTTTTCCACGGCGTTTAACATAAATCTCAACCTTTGGTTGTTGTTGTTCATGTTCACGTCTCCGCCGACGCAGACCACCTAGTTTTCCCGTAAAACTAGTCATACCGCAGTTTTTGACAGCTAGCTCATCAAAAATCAGCCAGTCAGCACGCAGAAGGCAATTAGCATATCAGCCAAACTCTAAAGTCAAAATGGCGTCGGCGCCATATTGCGTGTGACATCTCTGGTTTTCTATTAAACTTATAAACTAGAAATAAGACTTTAACAGAACGACCCAAGTTGTAACATGATCGATGCCGTTTATTGAAGACTGTTCGAGGGAATGTGCAAGGAACAAAGGAATAACGGTCTTGTTAACGGAAACTAAATCAGCTGTTTCCTCTGTGCTGACTTTGACCTTTGGCCCTCATAATAATCCTATGGTGAGCCTATTATTCTGAATCAAAATTTGATTTCAAAAGAGTTATGCGTCTAGTTTCTTTTCAAAAGAAGGAAAACTAAAATTTGTGTTTGAAGCACCTTGCGTTTTTCACGTTCTTTACGAGGTATTCCTTAAAAAGATGTGGTATCTACCAGAGGCTAGAACTGACAAAGAGCACTAAATCATAGTTGATAGAGGGAGACTTTACTAATAAGGGAGGTCCACTTGTCAAGGATGAATGTGTGTGCTAGGGTTAGAGCGTGAAGAATGAATGATGAGTGAGTGTGGGGTAATAGAGTGAGTGTGTAATTTGTGATTTGAATTGTAAATATTATTAGGAATTGTATATATTAGCTAGTAGTAATTAACTTAATTTTCTTAAATTTTATAGATAGTTATTTATTATTTTATATTTTGTGTCCTTACTTAGTGGTTTTACTACTGCTATAATTTTTACTGACACACAAATAAAGTATTTATTTATTATTATTATCAAGCTTTTGACCAATGAGTTGCTTTTCAGGTCTCCCCATTGCGCCCAAAAATGCAAAATACCAAGGAAAAGATTATACTCTTCAACCAGTACCTACAGGAAAACCGAAACACTGGCACCCTACCTTTGCGGACGTGAATGGCTGTAACTGGTTTGACGGGTTACACACCTTATTTGTCAACTTGAAGACCCAGGACTATATCGAAATTAGAACTGTGGCGGTTGTTCAGGTATGTTATAAACTCGAGCTTCTGAAATTCATGCGTTATTCATAAGGTTTTTGGCCAATGGGTGAACCCTATATTGGCCACGTGCCGTGTTTATAACTACGATAACAACACTCATATTTTATTAATGAGTGTCTATATCGTAGCTATAGACACGGTACCCCGGATGAAGTGCAAGGGTGGACCCTTGCCAACCCGGGATCGGAACTAGTGCTAGGTGGGACGTATATTCCGACCCTACGCATTGGGTGAATTTTTTTAGGATTTCGTGAATGCTGGTCACCCAAACCGCAACTCTTATCTATGTGGGCTGCTTATTCTGTATCTGCGCATGTTTGGTTCTGTTTCTGCGCATCCTTAACGTTATAGCTGGAATTGTTCATTAAGTCACGCTTATCATGGCCTATGCATGGTTAGTCGGGTACCCTGTGTCATATATTGAAGCTTGCACAGTAACCTTTTTTTGCAAATTATTAAAAAATACCATGTTTGCCCTAGCTCAGACTTTAATTCCATTTTATTCTAGATTTCTCTCAACGTGCACACAACTGTAGAAGACTTTTATGACAGCAAAAAACTTGTGTCAAACATAGCAGCTCTTCTGGGTTGTGACCCGAGTATGGTTAAAGTGATGAACGTGGTTAGCGCTTCAAGAAAACGGAGATCCACAGAGCAAACCATTGTGGTCCAGATTGCTGATCCACCTCCTGCGAATGGCACTAATACGACAGGTAGCACAGAATGTCTGCAGAACACCATGGGAAAATCTGAATTTCCAAGGCACGCGCATTGGAAGTGTTTGGAATTCACATGGATAGCCATGGGAAATCCGAACACATCCGGTTTTTCTACCATGGGAAATTCAGCTTTCCCCGTGGGTGGGTTTCTGCAGAAATTCCCTGTGTAGAGTACATAGACAATTTCACGTGCAGGTGCATCATGGGTAATACGGGCAAGATGGCGGAAATAATTCAGAATTGACCGATCCCCGCAATTTAGCAGTTAGGCAATGATTTGGTATTCCCGCTAAATTTTCTATGCTCTAGCTAGAATACCCAAAACTAAGAAATCCTGATGATTTTGGAGTTTTGTAATTATTGGGAGCAAAGTTATAGGCCGCTAAAGTTCCGCGGTATTTTTAGTGACGTTGTACGAGGCTCGGACACAATCTGTCAGAGGACCTCCATGATACAGACACTATACTAATATGCAACTTCAGAGCTCCAAATTAGCGTGTATTACTCCCAAACTTTCAGAATATCTTAGTTTTGAGCTATTCTAACAAAAGCATAAGCCGTTTGAAAAGAAAAACCGAGGCATTGTCAAGCAGCTAAAATGCGGGGATCGGTCAATTGTAGGAGTAATAAAAGCTGAAAGTCGGCACTCAAAAGTCTAATTCGTAGACTTTCTCCAAACCGGACATAACAAATATATAGAAACAATTCACAGTTCACATAGCTACATTTTAGCTACATTTTTACAGACTATTTTTCATACATTTCACAATTTTAGACCGGCTAGATTATCAAGGAGTGTTATCAAGAATCCTCAGAAGCAACGATGGACTTGAAACTCACTGTTATTGCGGTCCAAAAGAAATTGTCATCAAGTCGAAACAATTGTTGTCGCTGAATTTCTAGGTCACGGGCCTTTCCAGACGTGATACCCCCTAAGGGATAGCAGACTCTTTGGACACCTAAGAGATGGCAGTTTGGTGAATTTGATAGGACGAGCACCCTCTTCTCATTTCCTACTAAAATACAAGAGCACATTGTTAAAGAGTCTCTGTCAGCCTTCATTTTGTCAGCCTAGCAACATACCGAGACAGAGAAAACATCCATTTCCATCGGCTGATTTAGTTTTTAGAAGACTATTTCAGGATTTCTACACGTAATTCGTTGTCTGATATCGACTGAAAACAATAACAAAGGAGTGGCTGACAAGGGCTCTTTAAGAATGTTAAAAATCCATGTTTTCTCTCAGGGCTCAATACCACGTCCTTTGCTGATTTGCAAGCCCTGGCGTCCAAGGCGGCGGAGATCGTACAGACCGGAGAACTGGCCGCCACGACCGGGCTTGAGATAACTGGAGTGACAATATTGCCTCCTGTCCCTCCCCCAGTGGATCCAACAGGTGGCGTACGAGCAACCAACGAAACAGGTTAGTGCGTAGAAGAGATTTCTCAGTCATAAACGTGAAAGTCAATGCTTTAAAGGGAGGCTGTCACGATACGCGCATGCTCCAGGAACGATCACTGATCAAAACTATTTAGACCATCCTATCAGAAAGCTCTTAAAGAATATGTAAAACTTAAACATTTGGTCGGATGGGTCGAGAAATAGCGAGATTGAAACGGATTGTTTTCGTGGTTTTCATCCCGTTCGCTGGCCATCGTTACGGGACGATACTTCTTTGTTTTGAGATGCGCAGAACAGCTGCGCAGTTGCATGACAGCCTCCCTTTAATGAGTTCTTCCGAAGCAAACCAAAAATACGGCCAACCTGTAGAAACATGTTTCCGGTCCCTCCCTTTGTGGATCCTACAGGGACGTAGGAGTAACCAAGGAAACAGGTTAGTGCGTAGAAGAGATTTCTCAGTCATAAACGTGAAAGTCAATGCTTTCATGAGTTCTTCCTAAACAAACCAAAAATACGGCCAACCTGTAGAAACATTTTATCCTGTCCCTCCCTTTGTGGATCCTACAGGGGACGTACGAGCAACCAAGGAAACAGGTTAGTGCGTAGAAGAGATTTCTCAGTCATAAACGTGAAAGTCAATGCTTTAATGAGTTCTTCCGAAGCAAACCAAAAATACGGCCAACCTGTAGAAACATTTTACCCGGTCCCTCCCCCTGTGGATCCTATAGAGGATGTACGAGCAACGAACAAAACAGGTTATAGCAGAAACATATAACTTAGTTGAAACATGTAACGGTGAACCAAGCTTCGGATTATTCGTATCGAGTTTATGACCATGTTTGGTCAATAATGAACTCTCGACTGCTAACCCAAGCAGGTTTTCTTTGCATAATATTTCATTTTTCGCTTAAATAAAGTAGAGCAACAGTGGAAAGTGATAATATACTAACATTTAATATCTTGAAGTCTTTCAACAACATTATTTTCAAAATCAGTTCAATTGTTTATTCTGCGAATATTCCGCAGCTTGGCACTAAAGCAATGTATGTGTGTTATACGTTTCAACTCACTTATATGTTTCTGGTTATAGTGCGTAGAAGAGATTTCTCCGTCATGGGCGTGAAAGAAAATACTTACATGTAGTTCTTCCGTAACAAATCTAAAGGTTCGGCCAACCTGAAGGGAAATGTTATCGTTATAATGAAATTTCTTGTAACGTTGTGTCCAAAAATCTGGTTACCAGAAAGTATAAAACCTATTGGCTTTAATTTAGCATCTTTTGAAAATAGTAACTCCAAGTAGTAACTCCTTTTAGTCCCGTTGCAGCTGTTTCAGGTAACACGCGACTTCGCCGTTGCCGCCAGAGTTTGGCAGTTGGGTTTTCTGTGCTGTCCATCAATGCAAACCGTGTCCGTGTGTGAGCCAATCATATCCTTACTCAGTGCATTCGATTGGCTTCCCTTGCGAGACATGTCGCGACAGAAGCCAATTCACTGCACTAGGCGAAACTAGGCAGCTGGTCTGATTGGCTCACATGGTTTGCTTGATTACACAGGAAAACCCAACTGCCAAAAGCTCTCTCGATGTTTTGAACGCGCTGTGTCGCATGTTACCTGAAATAGCTGTAAGAGATATTGATGTCAACCTAGGAAAATACATATTATTCAACATTCATATGCAATATATAGAGGTATGGAATTTCACTTGACATAGAATTTTCCTCATATTACAGATAGTATTCCAGGTGGATAATTTCGAAATTTCATGTCCCAGCTTTCCATGAGTATTTCATGGAGGGGCCGGCCAAATAATATGTTTATGTCAATCACTTTATTTGCCAAGGAAACGACAACACTTCAGATATTGTTATAAGCGAAGATGGGAAAGGGTTCTTTACACCTTGTTCCCACGGCTCCTTGAAAACCTGGAAAGTCATGGAGTTTAGAAATGTCCTTTTCCAGGCCTGGAAAGTCCAGGAATTTTTACAAAAGGCCATGAAAGTTATTAAAAGTCATGTAAATTCTTTCCTCAAGAATATTTACAAGATGTTGGGTGTGTTTCTTATAAAATTTTGAATTAAAGGATACCCATGTTGCTCTTATCGTGTCAAAACCCGCATTTTTCATTATGAAAGGTGATTAAATTTTTAAAGTCCTGGAATTTTGAAAGGCAGAAAACGTAGGAACCCTGTTGCACATTGTACCTGCCCCAAAATAAGTTGGAAAAATTGAAGACCGAAGACCGTAGGATGCTGTCGTAACGTCATACCGTTGCTCATATAAGTCATCCTAAAATTTTCAGTAAATGATTTAGTCGTTATATTCTTACATGAAGTTTTTCCAAAAGAAAACAAAATCAAGCCAAGAAGTTCTACACTTTTGATAAACTGGATTGTTGGCCACTAAATTGCTGGAAATTCTGGTAAAATTCTCTCTTGATTATTAGGTGGCAGTGCCAACGGCACATTGACGTACGCTCAGCGGCAGGCACAGGCTGAAGCTGAGGCCGCGAGCCAGCCCTCCGCCATTTCCTACTCCATCCCTTGTCAACTGGTGACATTTGAACAACCGCAGCGCGAAAACGAGACTGTGGTATTCGCCATGCAGCCGAGGGTGCAGATACGAGACTGTAGTGGGAACCCTGTGGTGAATCTTGGACTTTTCGCCAATTGGACACTAACTGCAAAAATTAGAAATGGTGAGTTAATTTGTTGTTTTCAGTCTCTGTAAAACCAGTAGGGGTGCTGTCCATTTATCACAAAATTGTCGGTAATACCGTTCGGAAATCAAATTGAAAGCGTCATTCACGGGACATTTGGGGCTTGCCCAAGGAAAAGAGCTATCAACGCCAAAGAAACGGCAGTCTCCCTTATTTTGAATGTGCGATCAAATAAGCCACTAAAGTCTCAGCCTACAGCACGCGTGACAGGTTGGGAGAACACGAGCCCCTCTGGGCGAGTCTTGAAAACAATTGCAATTGAACAATCACTAGCCAATCAGAATCGAGAAAAAGACTTGCTCCTAAATGGCTTTTTTTCTCAGCCAATTGAAAGCCGAACAAATTACCTAGGTAATTACACAATTGTATTTACTACAAAATTTTATTGGCTGAGGAAAACGAGTCGCCAATGAGAACGCAGAGCAATTGCAATTACATAACAAGTCACGACGGTCATGTGAAATCCGCTCTAATAAGCAATTATTGGATGAACTTGAGCATGAAATCGTGAGTTAGCAAAACCGAGGCCTGTGTTATCTGCCGAAGCCGAAGGTTTTGCTTACTCGCGGTGTCATGCGAAAACCGAATTCAATAATTGTTTTATTATACATTTTAAAGAAGACAAATTGATACGATGCCAAATGACTTTATTCAAAATGGATTTGTATAAATTGAAAATGCAGACACGGATGAGGGGCTTGGAAATGAGCCGACTTTGAACTTGACATGCTAAATGCATTATCCGCTGCAGATATTGCATTTAGCATGTCAAGTTCACGCGGCATAGAGAATTGATTGTTTGCTCTCGGCCAGCTTCAGTGAGTTCAATGTATACTAACATGATCTAATAATCACGAATAATATTTTATTTTGGCCAATTTCATGTTTTCATGTTTGCTGGTTACCTATCTACATTTTGTGTTATTCCAGGTACGGGTGATGCTAACGCTCAGTTGAATGGTACCGTTACCGTACCGTTTGTAAACGGATGGGCCAACTACTCCGATCTTAGCGTTACCCATAGTGCAACAGGATACGTGCTCGACTTCAATGTCTCATATCCTCTGGCCGCTAAGTTCGCAGTCTCTTCAGGCACGTTTGAAATCGTCGAGAGAGTCCTTCGCTTGGTTGTTGTCACGCAACCTTCAAATGCGAACCAGACGGTTGCGTTCCACAGGCAGCCCATCGTAGAGGTTCAAGATGCCGCGACGGGGGAGCTTGCAAGTAGTACAGGATGGAAGGGACGAGAATGGCTGCTGACCGCATCTATTGCCGATCCGCAGACGCACACAGGGACTCTGAATGGAACGACGACTGTGAATGTAATCAGCGGTGTAGCGCGATTCATAGATCTTAGTATTGATACTCCATCTGTGGACTACAAGTTGAATTTCACGCTTACTACCAACCCTACATCGAAATACAACAACCTCAAGGCACAAACATCCACGTTTGATATCACTGACATAGCGTTGTACATTTTGTCGATCGTAGAAATCCGGAAATTGGAATATTCAGTTATAAGTGAGACTCTGAAGGGACTGAAAGGGAGCAGTGACCACAAGGCGACTGTGCAGCTTAAAATGTCTGATAACTCAGTCCGCACGATTGTTGATGCTACCCCCTATGCGCATCTACTGGTATTCTCGTCTTCGCATCCATCTGCAGTTAGTGTCCATTCAACATCCGGGGTTTTAACCTTGAACACAGATCAAAATACCAAGGTCACCATTACAGTCACCTCATCCAAGAACGCCAGCCTTACAGCCTCGTTTTCGTTCTATCCTAACTTAGATCCAGATGTTGGAGAGATTGACATAGGTGAATCACTTGGGCCTGCGATGAAATCGCTCAGCAGTGGTCAGGAGTGGAGCATGCCTATTTCTGTCAACCCCGGTGCGAGTGGTACCTTAGCGATTCATTTAGTGTTGCACAACACTGATTCCGGCAAAGTTTCAGTCTTGAAAGTTACGTCACATCTCCAGTATGACGTCACTGGTAATACTATTACCATATTTGGTGCTGTCGAAGCATCGAATAGTTTACTCACTTCTGTTGGAAGCGTTACTGTGAGAGCTCTTACCACAGGTATCCCGGACATCTCCCTACACTCATATCGCACCGTAGACAAGGCGTTTATAATCAAACCACCTACAAACCCCGTCAGTTGTGCTGCCGTCGTTAAGGGAGACATCAATGGAGACTGCGCCTTTGATATTATTGATGTCGCCTTTATCAAGGGTCACGTGATGTATACAAAGACTGGAGCACTGGCTGGGATTGTGGGTCAGGCTACAGAGTCGCAAAAACAAGCAATGGACGTGGATTGGAATACGAGGATTGAGGGTCGTGACGCGTGGTTCATGGCTGAAATTTACTTGAACAGAGCTAAATTCCTTACCGAGTTTACCGTTAAACTGCCTGACAACACCTTGCCGTCCACGGATAGCACCAAATGTAACCTGGAAATCAAGACCAAATTTGCCAGCAGAGACGGCTTGTTGGTGCAGGATAGCCTTCAAGTATTTTATGACATCTCGCTTAGCTCTTCGGCTTTGCAGACTCGTGCTAATGAGACTCAATTCTCACAAGGAACAAAAGCGGTTATAAAAGACAGGTCGAACCTCTATGGAGTAATCGTCAAATCTGGAAGCACCTTTGTGATTGGGTCTCTGAACTCGAAGCTTAAAGGGGACAACATTGGAATCTCTATCATACAAGTGGTGACGGTGGGATCTGACAAGCACGTGATACCTATGTTCAGCGGTGGTTCGCCGGGAGCAGGCGTACTAGTGACCCTAATGGACGGCGTTCAGCTAACATTGCCCAGCGGCTATTTACCACAACGCGTGCTCAGTATTTCTGAAACAACCACGAATTGTAAGGACCCTGATGAAACTCATGAAGTTAAACTGAAGTTCATCGGTGCAGAGCATGATGAGGTATTTGGCATTAAATCCGCCGCATGCATGAATGTATCGTCCCAACGACAGAGCGGAAATGACCAAAAATGAAATGTCTAACTTTGCCATATTTCAATATATAAGCTCAAGATTCCGTATACAAAGAGTTTCTATGGCTATAAGCTTAATTCCAATTTTTTAAAAATTGAAGAATATGAATTTCAGATATGATTCAGCAAAGTTTGCATAATTCCTGATCAAAGTACTAATTCTCCCATAAAATGGCACAGAAACCAATGTTTAAAGCCTAATATCTCAAAGACGGATCCATTAGAAAAAAGTCATTTTTGATATTTTGTTTTTAATCAAACAAGGAGTCTGTATGCAAAAAATCAAGCTTCTCTTAGCTAACCTGACCTTATTATTTGAAATTTAGTGGTCTAAGCAGGTCATTTCCGCTCTGCCCGTCCCAACTATTTCCTAGCCTGTGTACATCCGCTATTAACCTCCAAGAGGATTAGTAGCGTCTGTGAAATCTCGTTACTAATGGTGTTCAGGTCACGCAATGAAAGAAAGTTAAGCAAAAAATGACTAGATTGTTTACATCCGCTACTAACATCCCTCCTTTGTTTAGCAGGCTGAGTCTGTGTGTGAGTTAGATTTTTCAGCCAATCAAATTCGAGAAAAAATGATAACGTGATCGCGTGCCAATCAGGAACGAGTCCCTGAGTCTTGGAGGTATCACATGCTAACTATTTCCAAGACATCAGAGCGGAAATGACCATAAATGAAATGTCTAACTTCACCTTATTACATGATTGACACCTTTTCTATTGTTATTCAAGACCCTTTATTTTACTTAAATCCCTATGAATTAATTACATTCTTAAAGAACGGGGAGGGCTTGAAGTTTCAGCAGGGAAGATTGGGGCTATTATTGAATAATTAGTCATAAATGACCCGCATTATAAATGCGCGGGTCTTTATGGAACAATTGATTCTCATAAATGACCCGGCGCATTTATAATGAGGAGCAATTATGACTAATTAGACAAATAAAGCCCACCCCTTCTGATGCTGAAACACATTTACAACTAAATACTACAAAGTTGTTTGCTAGGTTAAATTGAAAATAAATATATATTTGAACTACTTTTCTACTAAATTTAACTATAATATGGAATAAGTAGATGTTATAGGTAACCTTGCTAGCCGGTTCCATTTCTGCTTCACGCTCAAACAAACTGTGAAAGAAATAGAAATAAAAATCATTAGAACATTGAGCTCATAAGAATACATTTGCACAACACATTTTAAATTTCTTTCGTCAGTACATTTTACCAGTTTGTCAAATTTAGGATGGACCTCGTACGTCGCAGCATCAACGGCACACAGGTCTAATACGTTCAAGTTAGCCATGCAATTTAAATTCACGAGACCGGTCCATTTCAACTGTTATAATAAAACCAATTACTATAAATAAGAACTTTAGTTAAACTTACCATGTCGTTTCCAATCGCCAACTACAGGACACTTTGAAATGTATTATCTCTTGAACAGCTTAAAACCACACAGTGAGTGCCGAGTTCTTCGCGCGCATAATGCACCCTTTTAGTCTTGAGACCTCAAGCGTTGTTTTTTCCTCCGAAACTCGTTCTCAGTCGCCAACTTAGAACTACTAGTTCAGCACTCAAGCACTGACTCCTACAAAATGACGACCTAAAATCGCGAAAAACAGGTGTTTTGATTTCTTTTGTTGTTTGGTACAAAAAGAAGTACTTCCATTGGTCGTTTAAAAATGAATGCATGAAAGCTAAAGGAACAATAGCCAAACACTTCTGTTTGTAGTCTCCCAACCACCAACCACTCTAGGGATATATTCTTTAATTTAATGAAACGGGAGCTTTAGAATGCAAACAAATCTATTGTGAAAGGCACCTTCTCTGCAGTGAAATTGCCACGCAAAATACACGTTATTATGAGAAGTTGAAAAGAAAAAAGACATTCAAGGCATCACAGATTTCCCAGCCAACACTGACGACAATAGCTTTCAAAACATTTTTCATCCTTTTGTTCCGATACGACTTAAACCTCAGGGATATCCCTCTACTGGAAAAAATAAAGATCCCTGGTTGATTTATATGGTTAAAAATCGCTTATTTGACGAAGTATTTTCGATTTTTTAATTGTTAATGCGCTCCACCCGATAGTAAAATCACCTTAGATCATGTAATAAGTCAGTTAAATACCTCGGTCTTCGGCAATATGGCATATAAATACCTCGGGCCTACGGCCCTCGGTATTTATATGCCATATTGCCTCAGCCCTCGGTATTTAACTCTTACATATTTCAATATATAAGCTCAAGATTCTGCATACGAGGAGTTTTTATGACCAAAAGCTTAATTCCAATTTTTTAAGAAATTTGAAGAATATGAATTTTTATCATTTTTATCATTATGATTGATCAAAGTTTGCATAATTCCTACTAAATGAAGGAAGGGGATTTTCTAAAAAGAAAAAATCCAAAATGCTAACATTCTTAGGAAATCTCCTTTGATATGATGAGGTCACAGCATTGTGATTATTTCCCGCGAATCGTGCACTAAATGGGGAAACACGCCGTACGTTCTATTCTTAGAGCGCGCTTAGTACGCGAAATTAGTTTGTTATACAAGGTTTCTATTTGATGAAACCCGCGCGTACTCATAGAAAGCGACAACACGTTCTTGATATCACGTATTTATCTACCAGGTCGTTCTCAACTTTGCGGAGTTCAAGTTGCAGTGGAAATGGTCCTTTCGAAAGCATTCGCCAGTTGTGGTTGTCAGATTAACCTCACGCGAACCGACCCTGGGAGCATCATCGTAACGCTAGACGTTACAGCCCCGGGATCCACTAAAGACGCTGCCATGGCTTCCATCTTTGAAGCTGTAAAGAAAGGGATCACCTTGACGCATAATGGTCACACAATCAGCACAGCGCGTTATATGATTGTCAACGGGGAGCCTTACAAGTTCCCAGATTACGAGGCTGAAGAAGGCTTAAGTACAACATATTTGATTGTTATAATTATCATAGTCGTGCTTTTCGTCGTACTGGTAGTGTTCGTGGGCTGTTTTATCTACAAAAAGAAAAAGAAAGTCAACCCTTCACCCCCGTCGACGCCAAACAAAAATGGGCCTTTGATAATAACACCTGGGTTCCGAAGGATGTGTTTGCTAATGAGAAGACAGGCGAGAATGAAGGCAGTAATAGCACTTCTGAGGAATCTCTCAAGTCTTCAGCAAACCTTAACTCGTCAAAAATCTCACTCGGGAGGAAAGAAGCCTTTGGGGAAGAAACACTGGAGAAAATGGCGGAGGATGATTCTCGTTCTATTGAATCTATGGAAGCGGAAGAGATGGTTAGTGTATTGCATTGGATTTTTATCTTTGCTATTGAATTGAGAGCGTAGGGGAACGAACCAAAGGGGGAGGGAGAAACGGCCTAAAATATATCCTTATACCGCTTTCGGCTTAGAAGTAATTTATAAAACACAATCGAAAAAGGTCAATTCTCATGTGGGATTTTTTGCGACCTAAGCAAGGCTTTTGATACTGTAAATCATCAAATTTTACTTAAGAAATTAGAACACTATGGCATCCGCGGTATCGCCCTCGACTGGTTCACTTCATACCTTTCAAACCGAAACAATATACCCAAATCGGTAGTTGCTCCTCATCCTACAATAATATCGCTTTCGGTGTACCACAAGGGAGTGTCCTTGGACCTATCCTGTTCCTCCTTTACATTAATGATTTTAGCAATTCTTCTTCGACTTTATCCTTCAATATTTTTGCAGATGACTCAAACCTTTTTTATTCCGATAAGAGCCTGACTAGTCTTGAGAACACGATCAATGTTGAACTAAATAACGTGTATCAGTGGTTTTGTGCAAATAAACTTTCCCTGAACACCGATAAAACAAACTTTGTCATATTCCACCCACACCAAAAAAGCTATCCCATTCTATAAAAGTACACATTAATCAAGTGGAAATCAAAAGGGAAAAACATGTAAAATACTTAGGCATCCTCATTGACTCGAATCTTACTTGGAAGACTCACATACAAGAACTATCTAAAAAATAAAACGCAACATTGGAGCTCTGGCTAAAATCCGTCACTATGTAAACACAACCATTCTTAAACAGCTTTATTATTCTCTCATTTATCCACATATCACTTACGGAATTCTAATCTGGGGTAACACCTACCATTCTACCCTAAAACCTTTAATAACTCTTCAAAAAACGTGCCGTGCGAATCATGACATTTTCTAAATTTGATGCTCACTCTTCGCCAATTTTCAAATCTTTAGAATTACTAAAAATTGACGATTTAGCTTTTATCCACACTTCATTGTTTATGCATAATTACTATTCAAAAAACCTTCCGAGAACTTTTGATACATTTTTCCAACCCTTATCAAGTAAACACAACTACAATACTCGTTTAGCCTCAAAATTAAATTATTACCTTCCAAAAGCTCGCACGAATTTTGGAAAATTTAATATAAGATTCCTAGGAGTTAAAATCTGGAATTCTATTGACAAAAATGACAAATTGCTCAATCGAAACCTCTTCAAAAATAAATTAACAGCCGACAGAATTGCAAATTACTAAATTTACTTTTTCCAATATTAATTATGCACCATCTCTGCATCCTATTTCGCTTTTTTTTCGTACTTTTATTTTATTTTGCTTTGTTTGTATACTTGTCGTGAAGTCTTCCCTGTGCTTTTTCCCTCTACAACACACAATCTTTAGTACCATCAGTGTTTCCTTTTCTCTCCGATACATACATCACAATTTTTCCAATCTTAAGCGCACCCTAGCTCGATTAGTCTAGTGCTACTCTAGGTTGCCTGTACAAACTATTTTATGTCAGATTTTGCACCTATAAACTACCTGCCTGCCTTACCTTAACTATCTCTTTTATAACCAAATGTAACTGCAAAAAAGTACAAATAAAGATTGTTGTTGTTGTTGTTGTTGTATAAATAAATCGAAATTGGTCTATTTAGATAAACTAACTCAAAGCGTTCGTTTTCAGGAGCCAACGATGTCGCCACAAGTCAGAGGAGCCCCACGCGTCCTTGAAGCCTTCACTAGGCAGCGATCAAGGGACAGTGAATTGGGAGAGGGCCTAAAAAACGCTACACAACAAGATGACGTGAGTTTCTAGGGATTTAGTTTCATTCAAAGGGATTCCTGTCCTGGAGCCCGTCTTTTTTGAAGAAAAAAAAAAAGAGTTCTTGGGCCCACACGACCCGACACTGCGATCAACTAAATCAACTGCGATCACTGCGATCAACTACATTTTGGGACTTGGCGAACAACATTTTAGAGCAAGTCGCAAAATGGCACCCCAGCTTTCTGAGTTCAGCTGAGATTCACATAATGTGGCGACTAAATCTTTGCATTCTGGAGACTAATTTTTTTTTTAATTAGTCGCCTGATGTCGCCTAGCAAAAAAAAAAGTTTATGTCGGGCCCTGTCCCGAAAAGTTTCTTTGCAATTTCAATAGATTGATAATCAAGTTTTTTGTTTTCCTTGATTCTCTGTTGATAAAGATACGGAAGTCTACAACTTCCTATTAGTGCATATTCGCGAAAACTCCTTCGTGAAAACTCCTGGACAAAATTACGAAACAGCTCCTAGATTATTTATTTTTCCTATTTTCTGAGCAAATAAACCCTGATTGAAGCTTATAATCTTTCTACGGTCGCAGATTGAGTTTTCTCTTTATCTCAGACCGCCGATAACTTGAGAGCATCGTCCTCGTTCGAGTTAGTCTACGGATCGAGAGTTCCCTCTACTGCCGGGAGTGCCATTAGTTCACGACAGAGGACCCCCAACTCTCCACTACCACATAGCATAGATACAGGAGAAGAGGAATATCTGGAGGCGGAAGATCTGGAGGAAGTAGGGTTTGATTCGCTTGTCACACAGGTTCTGTCCAGCGCACATGACGGCATTGACGGTTCCACAGGTAAGGCCAAGCCTAGCTTTGTACCTAGAGTACCTGCTCGGCATGTGCAATTGGTTGAAACGTGCCTTGATGCTAAAAAAGTAACATGCTGAATGTTCGGTATGTGACAATGTTTGCACCTACAATCTTTGTCAAAACGCCCATTCTTACAAGCTATTTTAGACCAGCACTACATACTTTTCTCCCCCCTCCCCATTCAATGTTGATATCAGTGGAGATGAATTGTCTCGACATTTTGAAGCCCGCTAACTGAACGTTCAAAATAAGTACCAACATTGAGTGGGGGATGGGAGAGATGACGAGAAAATACAAAGTTCTCAAAAACGGTCCAAACCTTTTTGGCAAAGATTGTAGCTTAGATCCTGATGCCCCTTTTACACGACAGAAGTTTTTGGCACGGCTCGGATAAAAAATGATACTGGGACTACCTCGCCTCGTACTCCCGGCACTGATTAAATTTGGGTTCGGCTCTGATAAAATTTAGTACGGCAAAGCCATTAACACAGCGCAAATACACCCGAGCCGTGCCATTAAATTCGGGACCCTTACCACTTTTTATCCGTGCCTTGCCAAAAAATCACTTCGTGTAAATGAGCCATGCTTGCTCGGTGTGTGCAATTATTTGAACTTGCTTTGACGTTGAAAGTATATGGTGCTTGCTCGGCACGGGTAATTGTATGGACTAAGCTTTGATCGTAAAAGTAAAACCTAGCTTTGTTGCTGATAGTAATATGGTGCTTGCTCGGCGTGTGCGATTGTTTTCAGCTTACATTCTGAAAGTGATAGCTTGCTTGTTATGTACAATTGTATGGACCTAGTATTGTATCTTTGATCGTCAAGTAATAAGGTGCTTGCTCTACCTATGTAATTGTTTGGTTATATTGTGCGTGTTCGGCTTGTGCGATTGTGTGACTCTAGCTTTGCTAATGAAAGTTACATACATAAGTACATACCCTTTATTTATACACGGAGAATCATTCAGTACAGATATTAAAATAACATACACTTAAAATGAGTACTGGTTTACAAGATTGCCGTGTGGGAGCTCCTAGCTTAGATGTAGAATGAATTATGGTGTTTCCTGGCATGTGCAATTGTTTGGAGCTGCAATTGAGGTTTTGATCGTGAAAGTAATAAGGTGCTTGTTCGGCATGTACGATTGCTTTCACCTAGCTTAGATTCTGAAAGTGATATGGTTCTTGCTTGGAATGGGCATTCATCCCACGGACTGCAAAGTGATTTTAAATAAACTATCTAACTATCTTTCTGCCTTATATCACTATGACACGATATGAAAACACTCTATTGTTTTAGCGCTATGAATCATGGTCGCCAGAGGGGATAGCAGCATTTAAAAATGACCAAAACATAATGAAAATGCCATCCGTGATGTAAAACAAAGTTGTACGCTAGAATATCAGGTCCCACATCTCGAATGGAACAAACCATGACCTCATAGTGATATTGCACCCAGTTTTCATGCTGGAAGTAATATGGTGCTTGTTCGGCATGTGTGATTGCATCTAGTTTTTTATATTGTGCTTACCTGGTATGTGCAATTCATTGGAATTTTGATGCAGAAGGTATTATGATGCATGTGAGATTGTTTGCACCTACCTTGCTTGTGGAAGTAATATGGTGCTTGTTTGGCATGTGCGATTGTGTACATCGCACATTGACCGCTTACGAAAATGAAAATTGCCTCGCCGCTATAAATTGTTTTAGCAAATATAGTACGAAATATAGTAAACGTTACTGCTGCTGAAATGCTCCAACCATTCCCGTTGCAGATGAGCTTCCGCACGCTCTTCACCGCAAGATGCCTATTAACGTCATACGAGCGAACATAGAACTCGGCAGTCTCGCTCACAGCGTGGGAACCTTAAATGTCAACTTGTTGGGAAGCCTGCAGGAACTGCGACGTAACATGGAGGCCAATCTACCACGCAGTGTTGCGATGCGATACGTGTTTGTCAATAGGAAGCTGAAAGTGATTGAACCGTGGCGCGAGAAAAAGTTGACTGTAAAGGATGTGTTTAAATCCGTAATCAAGATAAAGACTCTTTACGGGACCGGTAAGTAAGTTGTATGGCAATAGCGCTCTTCACTGTTTATCAACATTGTAATGTTACAGCTCTTTCAGATAACACGCGACCCGGCGCGTTCAATACATCGAGAGGGCTTTTGGCAGTTGGGTTTTCCTGTGTAGTCAATCAAACCATATGACCAATTCAGATCGTTGCCTAGTGCAGTGGATTGGCAAGGGAATGTCTCGCAAGGGAAGCCAATCGAATGCACTGAGTAAGGATATGACTAGCTCACACGGACACGGATAGTGCATTGATGGACAGCACAGAAAATCCAACTACCAAACTCTGGCGGCAACGGCGAAGTCGCGTGTTACCTGAAACAGCTGTAATGTGCCAACCGTAGATTGAATAGCGCCCTTTGTTCTGTGAACCAATCGATCTCTGGTTGGCACATTAATAACAATGGATGACGACAGCGTGAACAGTGCTATATCAGGCGACAATAAATTATTAAGGTACACATCTGACATGTCAATTTAAATATCAGAGCGCATTGAAGAGTTCTGTATATGCGGCCTTGCAGCCGAAATGTGGTGTCAGAAGTGCGCAGTTCAGGGCTATTGCTCGGTTGCATGCCAGAAGAAGAAATCATCAACCATTCAAGACTTTGCAAGCTGGGAAGGCACGCGCAGATAGACGCCATGAAATTCAGAATGCTTCACACCGGACGAAACCAGAGTAAGGTATAGATGCCGGAAGTATATATTCCAGTCCCTGAACTCTCCTTCGCGGCTCCTGTAGCCCATGGTCTCCTTCCGGCGACACCATGGGCTACAGGAGCCACGAAGGAGAGTTCAGGGACTGGACTAGGAAGTGTAGAGCAGCGCACAGCAAGACCTCACTAAACGTTAGATCGTTTTGTAGAAACAACCTTAAAAAACAAGTGCGTCCGATGGGCGTGACATATAGTTTTCTAATGAGATGACTCAATCTATTTGATTTGAAATTAACGGAATTTCGATCCATCATTTAGTCTAGAACTGGTTTAAGCGATGAAATAGAACAACAAACTAATGGTGTTATTTTGAAAGTTTCTTAATTTAACATTGTCACATCCATCGAACGCAGGGTCTTCACTGCGATTATAGTAATTCTGCGAACTCCAACTCTAAATTTCCGAACGCTGAACTGCTAGTTTCCGTCCATCAAACCTTTTGAGACAAGGCGCATGGATTTTGTCTTAGTTTCGTTTGCATTTTATGATGGAAAATTTGGTTTTGAGGCCTAGTTAGTCCTCATTAGCTGAGAAAACCTTTCAAAGCCTGGCGTGAAATTACCCAAAGCTGTGTTCATTCCTGTGATTCGCGGAAGCCAAAGCGCAGTTTCTTAGTTGACATAGGGTTCGCAGAATTATGAAACTTATAGTAAATTATATAGTGGTGCATTAAACAAAACATAACCTGAAACCAGGAGCTCATTACCTAGGAACGTCCATCTGCCATGTTTTCACAGTGTAACAAGGTATTGGCAAATGATGCCCCTGTGAAGTTATTTCATTGAAGTTATTATTTTCAAAAACATTTTACGCCCAGGCCACGCATTACAATGCAGGTAGCGTATGCTTTTTTCAGGGAAGATTATTCAAGCTGTAAATCTATTGTTCTAAAAATACTTCAGACCTGCTTCATTTTCCAATTCGCTGTTACACCTTCCTACCCCTGGATAGACGCTCCTAGATAATGGGCTGCTGTAGCAGATTAGTGTTACTCTCCGCTCACTACGAGCAATAACTTCAGACCTGCTTCATTTTCCAATTCGCTGTTACACCTTCTTACCCCTACACGGACGCTCCTAGTTAGTGGGCTACTGTAGCAGATTAGTGTTGCTCTCCGCTCACTACGAGCAATAACTTTAGACCTGCTTCATTTTCCATTCGTTACACCTTCATACTCCTGGATAGACGCTCCCAGGTAATGTAAATATGTAAATCCCAGAGTGTTGCATACGAAATAATCGTGTTAGGATTAAGAAATCATGGACCCCTTGGATATACAGCTATTTCAAAAAACGTTGTCGGTAGTCATACGCGCCCAGACGGCAAAGTTGTCGGGGTAGGTCTTGAATGAGCTTACTGTTTGAGTATGAGAGTTCCTAGTCAACTACTGGACATCACCAGCTTTAGACCAAGTTCTGTTTTGTATGCATGTTGGCTTTCCGTCTTGGCGTGTAGGCTTGAACGCTCACAAGGCCAACAACCGTAATTGAAATAGCTGTTTAGCATGATGCACGCGACAAAGCGGATTCGACGCCGCTTGGTCCACCCCTAGGTATCCATTCAATACAGAGTGAGTTTTTATCATATTTTAGTACAATTCGTTAATAGTTTTTACATTTTTAAGGGTTTTTTTGCGTTCTATTTAATCTACTGTTTGACCAATTTTCCTCAATCCAAACAGGCGGACTTCTATCCGAAGTCTATCGTACGACACCTTCTACGGATATTAGTACTGTCTGCCCCAGAAGACGATAGGACGTGTTAAGTGTCGCTAATTATGTATATCTGCAGCAGCCTTACCCAAGAGTAAATTTACTCTTGCTTTAAAAAAGGAAAACGTACTTTTCGGCCCAATAGGTACTCAATACTTGCCCAATATCTTGCCGTCTCCCTTCAAGCCTTCGCCACTTTCCCCGTTCCCCATGTGGGACAATCCGGCTCTCGCGCATGCGCCGCTCGTGACGTGTGTAGCCAGTGTACGGTTTGGATCACGGAAGAACCTGTCTGGTTGGTAATTGTAGAGCATTTGAGCATTTAGTGGCACGACAGGTCCATGTGCCGCGATCTCTTGACACGACAGATCGACGCGAGGACATAAGCCACATAAGGAGAAATAACAGCTTTGCATGGCCAGCCTTCATTCTCGTAACCAGAGCTCCCCTGCTCGTCTGCTAGCAGGGGAGGCTCTTGGGACATCCATTTGAGGGCCGTCGCTGATTGGCTGATTTTGCGCGTTGGAGCATGCGCTTAAAGGTCTTTCTCTCAGCGGCTCTGTATTAAATCTCGCGCATGCGTCAATGGCTGTCACCAGAGCCTCCCCCGCGAGGTAATGAGCCGGAGAGCTCTGGGTTCGAGAATGGCTAGCCTTCACAAAAACTGATGAACTCAAGACAGAGTTTCGACAGGACGAAGTGCCGCGTGGAGATCGTTAGGGAACTTAGCAACTTTCCCGATGACGTTGCGCGTAGTAACAACGAAAAACATGCGCATGGTACATGGCTCTGCATGACGTCACGTAACGCCTCAAGTTGCACGCATGCGTGGGAGCCGGATTATCCCACATGGGGCACGGTAAGAAAGATGAGGCCTTGAGATGAGACGACGTGATACTGTACTACTAACGAAGGCTCTATTGGACACGGTAAAAATGCTGAGGCATTGAGAGGAGTTGAGCTTTCCCTTTTTCAGGCACGGCTGTAGTAGATATACAGGTGTTTAAAGCCCATCATCGACAGCATGAGGGGAATCACCTGTGCCGAACTCTAAAATTATCTGGGGAAATTATTTTTTTTCTCGAAAGTCCAACTAGTAGATCGATCATCATCACGTGATCACTCAGCCTTCAAGTAGTAAAACGGCGAAGTCAGATAACGATGCGTTATAAATAAACGTAGCGGAGTAGTAACATCAAAAACGTATGTACACCGTACATGGCTCTGCATGACGTCACATAACGCCACCAGTGGTGCATGCGTGGTAGCCGGATTATCCCACATGGGGCACGGTTAGAATGATAAGGCCTTGAGAGGAGACGACGTGATATTGGACTACTAACGAAGACTCTATTGGGTCGAAAGCTTTCCCTTTTTCAGGCACGGCTGTAGTAGAACAGGTGCTAAAAACTCATCATTGACAGTATGAGGGGAATCACCTGTGCCGAACTCTAAAATTATCTGGGATTTTTCTTTCTCAAAAGTCTAGCTAGTAGATTGATCATCATCACGTGATCAACCATCCCACATGGGAAACGTTGGACTGAAAGTGTAAGTCTACGTTGATGGCAAATAAATTCAACACGACGAAGCAGCCTTTTATGTATGCAATGCGCAGAAGCAATTAATTTTTAAAATTAGAGCGGATTTTATATCACAGTCGTGAGTAGTTCACAATCGCTCCTATAGGATTTATTCAGAATTGAAGTAATCACTTTGCGATTGGTTTCACCACAGTCGTATGAAATGCGCTCTAACGTCTATACCCACATGGAAAACGTTGGAGTGAATGTGTAAGTATAAGTTAATGGCTAGGGGGTGGGTGGTCGGCGGGGCGGCATCCCACTGTCTCACGGTGGCACAAAGTCTTGAAGTTTATCTCGACGAGCTTTCTAATGAATTCGATAATGCTACTTGAAAGAAATGGAAATTTTCTAAGGCTAACGCACATCGCCTAAAAGGAGGGAGGCTTTCATACAGATAATGATAAGATAATGATAGAGCAATGATAGACACGTGTGGCGTAATTACTGAACAAAACAACGGTTCAGAATTGTTCTTTATGTATATATATACAAAAAAGAATAAAGTGTGTTCACATTACATTTATTGCATTACATGTTTTAAATGTTAAAACAAGTGTTCATCTAGTTTGCGCAAACTACTGGTCCCCTAACGGAGATGGATTTGTAGTAAAAACAAAAATCTTGAATATTTTACAATGTCTTTACCATGAACATCATATTTCATCCCTTGACAACAAAGAAAGAAATGTAAACGCCTTCTACTTGCGTTTGCACTCATCACAAGGCGGCCAAAGTATATTGTGAGTGACCGAGATTGTCAACGTAAGATTGTTAACGTAGGAAATACATGTTCTATGGTTTACAAAGCCCAATCTAACTTAATCAACTAGCTAGCCCAGGATTAATAGAAAGAGATATACACTCTTCTGTCATCCGGGCGCGTCTTGCCTGTTTTAGCCCACAAGCTCGGCACTCGTGCTTCGTGAATGCAAAATAATATGTGCCCAAACTAAATACACCAATGTGTTTACTTACATCTTGTTGCAAACCAATTCAGATCATATGATGATCCTTTTGATGGTTAAAATTGGAACTAACAAAAGTAACCATAGGAACCATCACATCTGAATAGACCTCCTTACCTCCGTATACAAATTGCCCATTTCAAATATGTGATGATTTTACCTTTTGAAATGGTTCCATATCCACGTGAAAATGCCGAAAGACGACACATTCTTCTTCATGTAAACATCACGTGGTTTGAAATTGGCAATTTGCATAGGTAAAGAGGTCTATTGGATGGCAACAAGATGTAAACATCGTTAGACGTGCACTTTGACTATTTTTTAACGATCAAAAACGTGCACTAATAAATACGGTGGCCATCGTCACTCCAGGGTGCAAAATTAAAAATATACATGATGAATAGTACTGCGAGATAGAAAAGGTTTCAGCCATTTCAATTGGCCTTTTAAAAAAACCGCACCCTCAGAGCTGACCACACTATACATTGCCCCCCTGTACATCTCTCATGTGGCCATGCATCAGGAAAAGTGCTGTTTTGTGTCCAAGAGAGGGATTCCGGTATCCCTGGAACCACTCCCTTGCTACACCACATACACCCCTTAATTCCTTACTTACAACAATAGGTTTCAAAATGGCGGTAAAAAGGTACACTAAAGTCGAAGCCTTTGCCTTGTCATCATCAGTTTCACACAATTCATTCATCGTTGTCAAGTATATCGCCTGACAGGCACCGCTTGGCATGGTTTATTTCATCCTGTTCGCGGCATGCCTCAGAGCAATACATTTGTCCCTTACATTTCTCGCACCATACTTCGCCCAGCAGCCCACACGGACAGATATCCTTCACATGATCTGCAAAAAGAGGGAGGGAGGAATGAATAACATAATATTATTCACGCAATATTGAAGACGCTCAGTAACTGGGTTACCTGTGGTCACTGAATGCAGGTATTTATATGTACGCTCTTTCAAGACTATTACAAGTGTTGGCGGACAGTCATAATGTGAAAGATCGCCCTTTCTGGTAATATGCCAAATCGGCTAACGGTGTTTACATCTTGTTGCCACCCAATTCAGATCATGTGATGATTCCGTTGGGTAGTTACAATTGTTACATGTTTCTCACTCGACCAGAGTGCACAAGTGTGCAGAAATAACAAACGTATCCACCCAAAGAAATCATCACATGATCTGATAAGAACAATGCTCGTCTGTTTCGAATAACAAAAGCCGTCTTCGCCAGAACGAGTCGGTACGGCTCCAGGGTATTGTTCTCGCAACATCGTTAAAACGGTCAATTGAAGATGTAAACACCGTTAACCGATTTTCTCTATGGGCTATTTTTAAGCATAATCCCCACCCATGGGGGGGGGGGGGGGGGGGTGGGTGGGGTGGGGGGTTGTGGCATTACTCACCAGATGCCTGTAGAAGCTTGATTCGGACTGACGTCACAAACACATCTTCAACAAGCATGCTGCTCTCCTGTTGGGGATCTACAGTTGTCAGCCTCTTGCTAACGAACAGGTAACGCATTCCAGGGTTGCGTGACATAACGGTCTGCATGTCACGCCGTAGGTCCTGGAGGGTACCCAATATATTGGCACTGACGGATCCGACATTATGAGTGAGGAGCCCAAGCTTGGCGTTGGGACGAAGCACGCTGATTGGTAATTGTTTGTGTGTTGTGCGACGTTGAGCTAGCGAGTAAAAATGAAAAATGTAAGAAATTTTAATGTCAAGATAAATGTGTCGTTTTTGTCATTGCAAACCCGTGCGTGACGCGGGCTACCTGTGTAGGTATTTTTGATTTCCTGGGGGCCAAAACAAAGATGGCGGTCTACACGAACAGCGTTTCTCTCCAAAATCTGCAAGTTTTGACGAACCTTTTCGACAATAGACCTCCTCAGCTTGGGCGTAATGTTGTCCCATTTCAGATCACGTGGCATTCATTTGAATAATCTTTCTTTGTTTAGGATGCTTCCATATTCATATATTCTTTGATGCGTAGCAGAAAAACAAAGACAGAATACTCAGGGGAATGCCACGTGATCTGAAATGGGACAACATTACGCCCAAGCCGAGGAGGTCTATTTAGGGTAAGAAATAAGCGAGGAAAACGTCTGGAATTCCAAATATGGTAAGTAGAAACTGCCATATAAGGAAATTTTAGAAAAAGACACATTTCAACTAGAACTATGTTGATATGTATCAATTTAATCGTCAAAGCAGTCATAGAGACCTAATGTAAGCTCTTTCCCATGGGACCATCACTGTTTTGATCCGCATCCAACCCATGAAAAATATTTCCACCGGGAGGGTTCAAAATTCCTCGGATTTCTAAGAAGGTGCCACGATAGAGCGATACCTTTTTCATAGGATTACCGAACTTTCATGCTTTATTTTCAAACAAGAGGCATATTATGAGGGGGGAAGTTGTTGTAGGTCTGCTAGTATGTTAATCGTATGTTAACTTTTTGTGCTGGGGGAAGCCTCGCCGGGACCTGGCGTCCGTTCGCTTCCCCCTCGTCACGCCCGCGTCCTGTATTTGACCGTCCTCGTATTTTGTTTCTGAGGGTGGTGGACGCCTCTAAATAAATAAATAAATAAAAAGTACTATACAAACTCCTGGAACTGGAAATTGAGGCCTCAGAGCTAAGTTCCATACTGAATAGCGCATGAAGATAAAAGCGTTGACAGTTTTACCTGGGGATCCCTGTGGTGAGTGAATATGTGAATTGTCCTCCTCTAGGGCACGCACAACAAGAGATGCAAAGCTAGGCGCCGGGGATGGCTGACGTGCACCCCCCTGATTCTCACTCTCTTCATCTTCAAGTGTATTCGGCAAGGCAGCTTGTACGGGGGTCTGGGGGCGTGAATTTATGCGATTGACGGAGGGGGTGGGGTCACTGGAGTCGCAGAGCAGGTTGAATGCTGATGCCTGGTTGAGGTTCGTGCTTCCCTGGAAATGAAACCCGATGAGTAGGGTGCAGTCACAGGTGCATAAGGTCACATTGAGCTCACCTTTACAGATTAAATCAAAAATAATAAAAAGCTTTCCATTTTTTGCCGAATAAAGCGAAAGCAAACCTATTTTCTTTGCCCTGCGTTCTGGTCTTTTCTTATTGCTTTGCCCAGACTCGCCCACTAGGGCAACATTACCACGAAATGGCTTCCGTCCGGCGACTTTTTGCGAGGTTAACGAGGTTAGATTTTTAGTATTTTTCTTGATTTAAACTGTAAAGGTGAGCTTCCTCTGATAAAGTGGAGCGCAATAGTTTAGAGTCAGTTCGCGTTAGTAAATCAATCTTTTTACAGGAGGAAATAAATTAATTTCTTTGTTTACGAGAATACACTGTTACGGCACGGAACAGTAAAGATACGGTACGCTCTAACATCATTCTCGTACCCAGGGCTCCTCGATTCGTCTGTTCGCAGGGAGGCTCTTGGGACATCCACTTGAGGGCCTTCGCTTATTGGTTGATTTTGAACATTGGGGCATGCGCAGAAAGGTGTTTCTATCAACGGCTCTGTATCCAATCTCGTACCCAGAGCACGTCATCGTTTGGCCAGCGGCAAGATTCAGGGCTCTGGGGGAATCGACTTTTTTATAACCCAGATTCTGGGTTTCCGGTTTGAACGTTGTATGAAAGTTCGTTACGTTTTTGACCTACCACGCATGCTCACAAATCGGATTCCTCCAGAGCCCTGAATCTTGCCGCTGGCCAAAAGATGACGGGCTCTGGCTACGAGATTGCGGTTCTGTATCAAATCTTGCGCATGTGTCAATGGCTGTCACCAGATACTGTCACGCAACGCTCTCTAACCTTTGTTTTGACCTCATCTTCCACTCTCGCTAGAGGAGGCGTGTTGAGTGGGGAGTCTGTCATGAGGAGTGGTTTCTTGGTGAATGCTCTTGTTAGTCGCGGCGTCATGTTAGCGGGGATAGAAGACTGAAAAAATAATTTCAGAGCTGTTATTTTTTTTTTCACTTGACCCGACAAAGTCCGGACATGAACTTGCAAACCTTAATTTGAAACGACACGACACGACACGACACAAACACGACATGGTAATGCTTCTTTATTGCGCTTTTATTAAAATTCATTCGTATTTTATTCTACACCATCCCTTGTTGTCTGTGTCTGCAGTTAGTGTTTGGAGGTAAATGAGAGTTCACATTATTTCTGATATTATATTCTCAGTTGTCACCGCAAACTAGCAAACTTTAAACAGAGACAAAAAACGCGAATGACCGTAAATTATGACCGACCAAATCACAATTTTGGTCAGACATTTACCGATTTTGTTCGTAAAATGTCCGATGACCGGCAGTTATTGGCTGATTGCATTTTTAAACCGCACCAGGGGGATTGAGGACCTCCCTTAAAAAGACCCCCTCCCTTGGAATTTCCCTCGTGAAACAGACTCCCTCCCCTGGAATTTCCAACATCATAAAGGACCCCTGGAATTTCCATTGTTTTCTGGCAAAATACCCCTGGAAAATCTATTTTTCATAGAATGCCCCTGGAAAGTCACCTTTTTTACCCCTCCCCCTTGGAATTCCCAGTTTCCAGACTTACCCCCTCCCGTGGAATTTCCAGAGTCCACTACTACCCCCTGGAAACGTTTCCGTAGGTCCTCAACCCCCCTGGTGCGGTTTAAAAATGCAATCAGCCATTTCCAGCTCTGAATTTATGTTAAACAATAAGTAGTCCCTCATTGAGTGAAAACCCGTAAAATATCAAACGAGGCAACCGCACTTTCAATAAATGCATCATACTAGTCCACTACTCTGACAAGTTTATGCAGGCATTGTTCTGTTTCATTGTTTTGCATTTTTCCAGTGGAATTCAAAATGTCCGAGCAAAAAAACAATTTTCGAAGAATTTAAATGATTTTTATAAAGTTTCTCCTTATGAAAATATTTTGAGGCAACTTCTAACATATTCCTGCAATCGTTGTTGTCATTTCCATGCTCTATATAAAAAAACAATTTAGCCTGTCCGCCGTAGCAACAGTAACTAGGAAGCTAGAACATGCGGGAATTGTGAATCTATTTAGACAATGCATAAAATTATTAGTGTATTGGATAACCACCCTCCTATAATCTGCACAAGTCTCAAAATAAAAAAAACTCCAAGGAAATATGAAGGCATAATGTTTATACTCTGCGTTCGTTTTGAGGGTTTTTGAGGAGTTAAGAGTCCATCACTATCAGTGATAACACAACACAGACAAATCTAAAATTACATATTTCAACGTTCGTTTCACGGAGGCAGCCTTCTTTGAAATATACATAACTAGGGGATTGTAATACGATGGAAATAATTTTGCTTGTGTCTTAGTCGATTCCCTCTTAAATCTATACAAACCTTAGATTCCCCGGCCTCCATGGACTCGATAGACTTGGTATCATCATCTTCTTCCTTCACTTCCGGTATCGGGTTCTCCACCATTTCCGCCACAGGGTTCCCATCTGACTTTTTTCTTTCAATAGATGCCGCCGACCTGACCGACTGCTCCAAAATGTTGTTGTTATCCACTTCACAGCACGTAGCTCGCCGTTCTTTGTTCCAGTCACCAAACGAAGGACTCCAGATTTTGTTGTCTCTAGCCTCTTGATGGTCCGGTGAAGAAGGCGGCGATGGCGTTACTTTTTTCTTTTTGCATGCACAGTACAACCCAATGGCCATCACCAGGGCAAAAACACACGCAGATGACACAGCTATTGCAATAATCGTACCACTGCTCAATCCCGCTCCCTCTTCTTTCAATTTCATATTCGGAGGCTGATACTGCTTTCCGTTCACCGTCATGTGGTCTTTTGAGGTGATTGTGTGACCGTTATGCGTGACAGTAATGCCGTTTTTCACGTTTTCATAAATCATAGCCAGCGTTGATTCTTTAAGTGACGCGGCGACTGTCAGGTTTGTTGTCAAGATGATGCTTCCGGCTCTCACTTGCGTGACAGTAAATTGGCATCCGCATCCCCGGTGCGCGTTATGCAAAGCATCTTCACATGACTTTTTGAATGCTGTTTCGTCATCCACAATCTGAAACAGAAATGAATCGTAAGATTGGTTCTCTACATCGAAAACTGATTTGCTGGCACAACAAAAGCCCGACCACTAAATAGGAGTGCTCAAATTGCGGTTATGTGTTTTTCTTTTAGCACATTTTAAAGGAGTGAATGAGTTCACGGGAACGAGTGGGATAACCAAATCGGCTAACATCGTGTTACCGCCACACAATTCCTTGGGTGGTTACAATTGTAACTGTCGAGTGTATCTGCAAAAATTACGCGGCGTCACATACACCGACAACGCGACAAAATATTGTCTTGTTAGTTGCAGAAAATGTAGATCGGATTTCTACTTTTCGCATTTTTGCGAGTAAAATTGCGGGCATGTAACATCCCCGCTGCCACTTGCAATGTTTCCGATCGCCATCGTTGCGTTGCTAGTTGCAGGAAAAAAGTGCCTCGCGTAATATGGCCTTAAGCCAAGTCAACTGACAAATTACAATACCTCTTGGTAGTTGCCTTCAAATACAAGCTCTAATGTGTGCGTCTCCTCGGGATCTTTACAATTCGAAGTCGTCTGGGCAATATTGATCATGCGCTGTGGTGAATAGCCGCTGGGCAATGTTAGCTGAACGCCGTCCACTAGGGTCACTAGTACGCCTGCTCCCGACGAATCACCGCTGAACATTGGTACCACGTGCTTGTCAGATCCCACCGTTACCACTTGTATGACAGACATTCCAATGTTGTCCCCTTTTAGCTTCGAGTTTAGAGACCCAATCACAAAGGTGCTCTCAGATTTGACGATTACCCCATAAAGATTCGACCTGTCTTTTATGACAACTTTTGTTCCTTCTGAGAATTCGGTCTCTTCGACCTGAGTCTGCAAAGCAGCAGAGCTGATTGAAATGTCGTAAAACACATCCAAGTTGTTCTGCACCGAGGAACCGTCTTTATTGACAAACTTGGTCTTGATTTCCAGGTTACATTTGGTGCTATCCGTGGACGGCAAGCTGTTGTCAGGCAGTTTAACGGTAAACTCGGTAAAGAATTTAGCTCTGTTCAAATAAATTTCAGCCATGAACCACGCGTCACGACCCTCAATCCTCGTATTCCAATCCACGTCCATTGCTTGTTTTTGTGACTCTGTAGCCTGACCTACAATCCCAGCAAGTGCTCCAGTCTTTGTATACATCAAGTGACCTTTGATAAAGGCGACATCAATAATATCAAAGGCGCAGTCTCTATTGATGTCTCCCTTAACGACGGCAGTACAACTGACGGGGTTTGTAGGTGGTTTGATTATAAACGCCTTGTCTACCGTGCGATATGAGTGTATGGAGATGACCGGGATACCTGTGGTAAGAGCTCTCATAGTAACGCTTCCAACAGTCGTTAGTAAACTGTTCGAAGCCTCGACAGCACCAAATATGGTAATAGTATTACCAGTGACGTCATACTGGAGATGTGACGCCACATGAAGGATTGCTATTTGACTGGCGTCAAAGTTGAGCTTTAGTTCCATCGCTAGCAAGCCATTCGTACCAGGATTCACCGTAATAGGCATGCTCCATTGCTGGTCACTGCTGAGTGACTTCATCGCAGGCCCAAGTGATTCTCCGATATCGATCTCCCCGACAGCTGGGTCCGGATTGGCAAAGAACGAAAACGAGGCTGTGATGCTCGAGTTCCCGGATGTAGTAACGGTGACCGTTACCTTGGTGTTGTGATCGGCGTTCAAAGTCAATTTCCCGGATGCAGGGTGAATACTGACGACATTTGTGTCGGAAGATGAAAAGTTAAACAAGCCTGAATAAGGTGTGACGTCTATTAAAGACAGAACTGAACCGTCAGACATGTTAAGTTTGACCCTCGCTTTATGTGCAAGCTCCCCTCTTGTCCCCTTGACGGTTTCATTGACAGCCTGGTATTCCAGTTCAAGAATGTCTACTACAGTGTAGAGATACATCGCAATGTCAGTGACGTCAAATTCTGATGTCAGTCCGTTGGCATGGTAACCAGAAACTGGGTTGGTCGCCAACGTCAGATTCAACTGGTAACCAGTCCCCGAGGTGTCAATGCTAAGATTATTGAATCGCGCAACGCCGCTGACCACCTGTACCGCAGTCGTCCCATTCAGCGTCCCTGCATGAGTCTGCGGATTAGCTATAGCTGCGGTCAGCAGCCACTCTCGACCCCTCCAACCTGTATTAGTTACCAGTTCTCCTGTTGCAGCATCTCGAACTTCTACAACGGGTTGCCTGTGGAAGGGGTAAGTCTTATTCGCATGCGACGGTTGGACAACCACGACAAGATGGAGCATTCTCTCGACGACCGGAAATGGATTTGACGAGACTGCGAACTTAGCGGTCAGCGGATATGAGACATTGAAGTCGAGCACGTACCCCGGTGCACTATGGGTAACGCTAAGATCGGTGTAGTTGGCCCATCCGTTTACAAACGGTACAAAAACGGTACCATTCAGCTGAGCATTAGCATCACCCGTACCTGGAATAGATATGTGTACATGCATAAGATACTGCAAGAAATATTTGTTTGTTCAGAGAAGTACACAAGGGACAAACCAGTTCAACATGTCGAATCAACTTTTCTATTGTCCTTCTAAGCGCCACATTTTAAGCGATGCTCAGTAGATACTCAATAATGTTCAAATCAGTTGATAGAAGATAGCACTTGTGAAGATTTGAATCATTTTACACCACAAGAACCTTGATTTTGAGGGATCTTCTTCACGGCGAATGTTGAACGGTTAGACATCATTGAACATTGATGATTCAACACGGTGTTCGACTGGATTAAACATGATTAAATGTTTCCCGAAATTACGTTATCAGTGATTCAGAAAACGATAAACATAGATTGACACCACGAGTAAACCAAGAAACAACGAGATGGCAAACAGTGGAAAACTCGTACGTTTGTATGAAGTTTTGATGCCACATTTTACTGATCGTTACATGACGTACACCATGATGTGCAAGCTAGCGTCAAAACGGCGAATAACGAAAAATGACTCACCATTTCTAATTTTTGCAGTGAGTGTCCAATTAGCGGAAAGTCCAAGATTCACCACAGGGTTCCCACTACAGTCTCGTATCTGCACCCTCGGCTGCATGGCGAATACCACAGTCTCATTTTCGCGCTGCGGTTTTTCAAATATCACCAGTTGACAAGGGATGGAGTAGGAAATGGCGGAGGGTTGACTGTCAGCCTCTGCCTGGGCCTGCTGCTGAGCGTAGGTTAACGTACCATTTGTGACGTTACCGCTGCCACCTATCGGTCAAACGTTAAAGGGACATGGTCACCGAAAACATCAAAATTATAACATCACCAATAATAAAAATAACAAGTCAAATTTGTAAAGAATGCTTTCAACTTGATATACTGAATATTTGAGGCTATCGATGGCTGCTGATGTCACGCAAGTAAGGGATCTGAGTCGTTACGGCGAGGTCATGCATGCCCCATGTGAAAACATTTCATACAGAGTAGTTCCATTTATAACACGTTTTTGCAAAAGACCAGCTAACCGACTCACTTGTTTCGTTTGTCGCTCGTACACCACCTGTAGGATCCACAGGGGGAGGGACGGGGGGTTCTACCGCCAACCCTGTCACCTCGACCCCAGCCTTGGACGCCAGATCACCCGACTGCACGACCTCCACTGTCTTGGACGCTAGAGCTTCCAGCCCAGCAAACGACGTAGCATTTGAGGAGCCTGAGAGATTAAATGGGCATGATTCTTTCAAATGCGAAAAAGAAGCTCTGCTTGTGCAGTCATGGGATTGAATAATTATCAAACCTGGGTTTCTGTTTCTGTACAAGGATACTATAAGTCCAACAGAACAGTCAAACTACGAAAACCGTGAACTTCTGGAATGTCTGGAATATTTTTTCAGTATTTTAAGTAATCACAAACTATAAGTTACTAAGAGCATCGTATTTTTTATTTTACGGGCTTTGTGCGCATGGTGGAGTTCCTCCGCCACATTCCAGACATATTTCAGGTGTTCACGGCGAATATCTATCGATCTACAGATGTAATAACAAAGGCAGTCCTTCTTATCAGAGTTGATCCCGCACAACAGACCGTTGCTCTACCAAGTTAGCTAGTCGGTGACCTGTTCACCAGAGTTATCTATAACTCAGTTGGTCAATATTTACCTGTAGAATTCGATGATGATGTAGTATTGGTACCATTGGCGGCTCCCAATGAGAGCGAAGCCTGAGGAGGGTTTGCTATTTGTATGACAATCGTTGTCTCTGTCGCTCTTCTCTTTCGAATTGCGCTGACCACCTCCATCACGGAGATCATAGACTGGTCGATCCCCAGTAGCGCCGCCAAGTTATTCACAAGGTTGGTCTTAAAGAAGTCGTCCACAGTAGTTGCTTTGACCGTCAAGGAGAGCTAAAATGACAGCCAAAAGATGCCTTTAAGGTAGTTGTTGTGGTAGTAGATCAAGAGCGGATAAACTACAAAAGAGCAAAGAGCAAAGGGGACAAAAGTAATACGAGTGGGCACAGGCTTACAAAGTGGAAGGAAGCAGTGAAGTAGGGTAATGTCCAGAAATGTTTGGAAAAGACGAAATTGTTCCAAGAGCACGAGAAGGAGACGGAGGGACAGAAGGAAGAGTACTAGGAGTAAGAGAAGGAAAAGGAAATAGAGTAGCAGTAGGAGAAGAAATAATCAGGGAGAGGAGAAGGATCAGGAGCAGGAGAATGACCGGAAGCAGGTGTCCAGAAGGAGGAGGAGAAGAATCAAGATGATGACTCAGACTGGAAACAGGAGGGGGACCAGGAAGAATGGGAGGAGGGGCAAGGAGGAGACGCAGAAGAAGAAGAAGCAGCTGACTGAGCAGGGGAGTGACAAAAAAAAAGGAGCAGAAGAAGAGGCAGGTGACTGAGGAAGAGAAGGAACAGGAGGAGGAGCAAGAGGAGACTGAGCAAGAGAGGGAGCAGGAACAGGTGAAGAAGCAGGAGGAAGGAACAGCAGAAGGAAAAGTAAGAGGAGGAAAAAGAAACCAGTAGAAAAAGAGTAGGAAAAAAGAGCAAGAGTTGAAGGATTGAAAGCATTTTTGTCCAGAACGATTTACTTTTTAAAAAAACATATGAGCCGAAACGAGTTGCTGAACGATACTATGGTCTCTAGAACCATAACATATTTATGCTGATACCTTAACGACAGGTGCCGTGCGAATATCTATCGGTACGACTCCTCTTAGCAGAAGATACATCGTTTTTGCAGAATTGTCGAACCAGTTTTGGCCGTTCACAGTGTCGGAGATTCTGGGGTGCCAGTAGTCGTTAGGTTGACCCACAGGTATGGGTTGTGAGGTATAGGAGCCGTCCTGGATCTGCGCGTTAGTTGGAGCAATGTACATATCTAAAGAGAAAATAAGAACTTGCACAACATCCTAAACTTTAACAGAATGTATTTCGAGAGCTACAACGGTCGTATTCTCTGTGGCTGTGCAGGGTGTGTTGGCATGCTAGAGATCAAAATATTTCTACTAACATCCTGACGTCAATTTCTCTACGTATGACATTGTTCCCTCTGGGGTTCTCTTAGATACCTTTTTGTAACAATCACAGTCGCTTTTTTGTAACAATCACAGTCGCCTGGCTTTCCGTCACGACGACCAGTTGACTGCACTAGGCGGAACAGCGCAAGAGTTTCATTGGCTCAGAAAGTTTGATTGGCGGAACAGCAAACACAAAAATCCGTCAAAGTTTATTGCAAGATCTTTAAAAGTTTGTCTCCTTAGTGATTTAATTTTTTTTATTTTTATTACAAAATCCCGTAACGAAATACTTTCAGCTCTTACTTCATTAAACATATAATGATATAATAAAATAATAATATAGATATACCTTTGTTATAAACGTCCTTCCGCTGTGGCTTCCTGAAGTACACTCCTAACTTAACCGCCTTGTTGTGCGTGGCCTCACCACACAGCAAGTGTAACCGCAAGTGTTGTGGGGCGTAGGAGGAGAAGTAAATCTTATACTCCTTGCCCGCGGCAACGACAGCGTAAAAGGTAGAAATCCTCTCTTGACATGTGTAGCCAAGACACCATCCGTGATCCATAGGCCCGTTCACGAGATTCACGTACCCCTCCGTCTCAGAAATGATGGCGACTGGAGACAAGCGTCGTGTCTCTGTATCTGCGTCCATGCTTTCTGTGGATTGAAACAAAAGGATCAAAGCATATCGAGAAATGTGGAAACTATTGATATTTTCTAAGAATCTTATAACCATAGTAGCAATATTGAAGCGAATACAGTGGAACCCCTATTTTACGATATTACCCCGGGGGCAGCGAAATTGCATCGTAAAAACGGGGTATCGTTGTAAACGAACTCTCGATATAAGGATTTTAAAGGCGAGGTATTGTTGCGGGACCCAATCGAGGATCGTAAAATCGGAGTTCCACTGTAGTACTCGAACGAACAGGGCTGGCTGAGGGCGCATACTAGGAAGCGAACCCCTGACGGAAGACACCATTATTGTAGCCAAGCCACTGGAGAGGATGGCGCTGTATTACTCAGAATTACCAGTAAGCTAGCTTAATAAACTGTTACTTATATTAAGAGCTACATCAACGCAACCAAGAAAAGGGAATTGACTTTGTAATCTGTTCATCGAGAGGGCGAGGCTGTCTTTAACCAAACTTGATTTCATAGGTTTTGAAGTAGAATCCTATGATATCTCTTTTTTGTGTAAATTGAGGACGAGATATCATAGGATTCAAGTATATTCAAAGCGTTCAGTCGGTAGACTCCGCCGAAAATAGAACTTAAAAAGGCGATATCGTTCGTGCTATTTTCTTAGCGGAATCTAGCCTCCTGAAGCTTTGAATAATCCTATAATATATCAAACACGAGACACTGTATTTCATCAGGATTTCAAACACTGAGAAGTGGGTTGAAAATACGAGGCAAAGACGAGTATTTTTAACCGACTTCGAGGTGTTTGTAATCCTGATGACAAACTCTGTCGAGTGTTAGATGTAGCTTCTCAGACGATATCATTTAAGATAAGGAAGGAATACAATCTGAAAAAGTCTATACAAATTCAAATTGCGTAAGCAAACCTCCTTCAAGCTTATGATTTTCTTTCGGTTCAAAATTGGTGCATTATTTTTGAGAAGGTTTCTTGAACTGCGAGGGTTTATGCAAGGTCGTGAAACTCATACCCACCTATAACGAGCATGCAATGTTCCAAATTGGTGCAGTGATAGGCAAACCAGTCTTTTTTCCAGGAACAACTGGTCTGGGCTCCATTGCCACGGATGATCCCTTTATGTGGGAAGGCGGTAGCGGAGTTAATCCTTGATCCATCAGGTCTCGTCAGAGCTGTCTTGGGAATGCGGTAGTCACCTGGAGTAGGAAAAGAATTACCGCATTGAAATGTGCCTCGACTGCTTCTTGCGAGCCAATCCATTCAAGATACCGTAGAATGTAAAGCCCTGGTCAAACGAAACGCAAGTCGGTGCAAGTCGACGCAAGTTTTGCTACTTGCGTCGACTTGCGCTCGTTTGGCCACCAACTTGCGATGACTTGCGCGGACTTGCGATGACTTGTGTTCACTTGCGTCCACTTTGAACATGTTCAAATTTTCACGCAACTTGGGAAAACTTGCGTCTCGTTTGGCCACCACATCGCAAGTTGATGCAAGTTTCCAATTTTCTCCGTTTTCCAAATTAACGAAATATTATGACCAAAATAAGTCATGAAAATGTTGCACTTATATTTCTAGCTGTTATTATCAAGAAACTGGGTGAGATTTCTTTGTATTTCTTCTCTTTTTTACGAAGAAAAACACTAGCTTGAGCGCGCGCTCTGTGTTCGAAAGTGTTCGAAAGTGGCGTGATCATGTCGTCATTAGCGGGCGCAAAGCACCAAAACACTCAACTTGCATCAAAACTTGCATCTCGTTTGGCCACCTCAACGCAAGTGAGCGCAAGTCTGTGCAAGTCACAGCTTGCATCGACTTGCGTGAACTTGCGTTTCGTTTGGCCAGGGCTTAAGGGCAATAGATCTCGTCTTGTGATTGGCTGGATAACTCAAGTGGCATGATAAAGCTTGGTGCACACTTGCGACATAACGACATAAGAAAAATGTCACGCGAACAAAATTTAGTGGTTTCAAGAAGTTGAAGTCGACAAAAAATAACATAAGACTGCTTTGGTCTTGGTGAAGTAATCTAATGAAGATCCATGGAAAATATTGATTTTTTTTAATTATTTTCCCGTGCTTTTTTCGTTGCAACATAACGTCCTTATGTCGTTATGTCGCTAGTGTGCACCGGGCTTAACGCATATGATGATAACACATAACAGATAAAAACAATCGCTTTTCCAGCTACGTATGACTGAAGCTACTCGCAAGTTTACGAACATCAAACGTAAGACGGAAACAAAAGTGGAGAGATAGACGGCGATCGTCCGTAAATACTAAGAGATTATCAACTAAGTGCGAGGTCTGTGCGGGAAATATCAAATCGAGGTCTTGAGACCGAGGTCTCATATTTCCCGTACAGATTGAGCAAGTGAGGTTAATAATTCGTTTATCATATGACTCATTTGTAAATTTGAATGATATTTTGTTTAACTTCAGTTTTTTTTCACTATTTGAGTTTTTTAGATTATGCTTGTTTTTTTTTGTTTCCCTGCACTTTTTGCAGTAACTTACATGTAAGCAGCAAAAACTTTGAAGCGAAAAAAGCTAGCGTAAAAGAATTGCGCAAAACGCAAAACAATCTTCATCCGGGACACGGGGCAATACGCAAAATACAGCCCGTGCGACAGCCAATCAGATCACAGGAAATTGTCAAGCCAAATAATAAAAGAGAATTATTATATAAACCTCAGTGCTTTACAGGGTTTTCTGCCACTGAGAAAAACCGTATATTTTCACATGTGAAAATACGATATTTTTACATGTGAAAATATCAGCCAATATGTTTTCTTCCTCTGGCCAATTAAAGGCGCTTCCCTGGAGCATGGCAGTGTTTCTTGTTTATATAATAAACAGAATAATACATGGACGCTTGGAGATATGGAATTTATCTTCTCGTGTTCACATTTGATATCTCACTCGTTCGCTGCGTTCACTCGTTCGATATCTATATAATATATGTGAACACTCGAAGATAAGTTCCATATCTCCGCGCGCCCATGTATTATTCTCTATATATCCACTTCGCTACTCGCGTTTATTCACCTACGCGCTCGAGACCCAAACAAGGTGCGTAGGTGAATAAAAGCGCGCGTAGCAAATACTTTTTTATTAAAGACCATGTGTCCGATGGGTGTGACAATGTTATGATTGGTTTGTTGTGTTTATCTAATACGTTAAGAAACTTTCAAAATAACACCATTAGTTTGTTGTTGTATGACTTCGTATCACATACATCAGTTTTAGACCAAAGGATGTATCGAAATTCCATGAGATTTAAACGGATTGACTTCACTACTTTTACCGTTACCTCATTAGCATAGAGTTTTATGACCTACAAAACTATTCGTCACGCCCATCGGACACAGGGTCTTTAAAGGCCCATACGCGACCGGGAACCTTTGCGCTTTAATTTCATTTGGATCTATTGTCATTCAACAGCTGTGATTGGCTGATACAGTAGGTCCCAAGGGGTTCCTATTGTTCTTCGTATTTCAAAAGTTCAAACTACAAATTTGCATAGAGTTTTCAACTGCGTTTTATTCTCTGTGAGCCTGCAATGCGACTTGGGTTCTTATGGGCCTTTAACGGACGATCACCAAATAAGAGACTGCAAGCAGTCGAGTAAAGAGAGGAGAAGTTGTGCTGGCAAGCTACCTTTCAGTTGCCCTATAGAATCATATATAGCCAACCAATAGTACAGGAGGAAGACCTTACCGAGTCCAAATCTGCGATCTCCATCCCACGCGTACTCAGCTTTCGAGATAACAGTGGACGCCAGGCCTGTCAGAGAGCCATCCTTGTCGATCAGGAGGAACTGCCGGCGTGCATCGCAATCCATATCAACACAATCAGCCGGATTGATCCAAATCGTTTTCGGAATGGTAAGTAGTATCTTAGACGCGGTGTCTACTTGGTGGAATATTATACCTTGAACAGAAAATATAAATGAGAAAGGAAAGGCGTAAATAGAACGTATCTTCTAGCTACAGTTTCCTCCGTAGGTTTATCTGTCAAGAAGAACATAGGAAAACAAAACAAAAAACGCAAAAGTACTTATTCGAACTTCCTGTGTTATAAGAAAGGAGCAAATTTCTTAGGGGGAGGGGAGAAGATGAAAGGAAGGAGGAGAGATTACTCGTTATTCTCTTCCCTCTCCGACGTCGTCCCCATCCCTCACGTCCATTGAACTACAAAATTATTGTCGCGTATTCTTGTAAACGTTTTCAGTAAACAGGGGTTCTGTGTACTACTCCGGTCCCCCCCCCCCCCCCCATCTTCCCTGCCCCTTCCCCCCAGTACAATGCTGTTTGCCACGGGCTCTCATCCTTGCAATGAGAGCACTGCTACCTCCAACACTGAAATGGGAGAAAGGGGAATCCTTAGGAAGAAACACAATTTATTAGTGATGGGTAACCAAAAATCGGCTATTTTGATGGACACAACTAATTTTGTCCGGTATTGTAGATACAAAGGTAGCCCAAACCCTTTCAGGTCATGCGAGGCGGCTATTATCTAAGGTTGTCTTCATCTTGTCACCCACTTGATATAGACAATTGGAGGTAAGTACCACGTGGTGCGCGCTGGCCGTGACTTGGAAACTCCAGACCCAAACAAGGCGTGTAGAGGTGAATAAAAGCGTGCGAAGCAAATACGACTTTTCTCTTACATACGGACGTTCGCCAAATGCGGTATAAATTCAGATAGAGTTCATCATTTCACTTTGGAGGATTCAATTTCCCATGCTCCCAGATATTGCCAGGAGGCTCCGCAAATCTCTGAAACATCCCAGATTAGATTTTTAAAAGTTTTTTTCAAAGCCAAACGGATGTCCTAGACGTTATCAGATGTCCCACAAACGGGCAGCAAACATACGGGCGAAAATAAAAACGGAAACTTTAGGCTGTTTAGAAGATGATTCATTTTTGATTTTGCGTATTAAGATTTACCCACCAAAATTGAGCAGTGATGCTATAAATGGCCCGCATTTGAGTCCTAACTCCACTCCGGAGGGAGGGGGGCAGTTTCACCCCTAAAGGATACTTAAAAGGGCGTTGCTCAAATAATTTTGTACCCTACAAGATACCCATCAAGAAATTTCCGTCTTTGGTTAACATGATTTTGATGTTGTCTAAATTATCGTCTTGTCAACAAGTATTCTCTCTTTCTTGAAGGTTTGTCGCTGTGTTAGAACCCAAACAGATACCAATCTCCCTTTAATTTTATTGCAGATCAAGGAGAGACCAAAACTCGTGATCCAACCCCCGACCAAACAATATGAAGTCCCCCTCGGCTCCTAACTACTCTTAAACGAGTACCAGGACCCCCTTTTTATTTTCATTTTTAACTTCTAGTATGAAGAGCTCATAGACAAAGTTTTATAACAAGTGTATGTGAAGCTTTACTTTAGGGGAATGAGCCTTCATGACGCTTGAGAAAAGCTCTTGTTTTGCGCTCTTGTCATCATACCTTGAGATGTAGTTGGATGGAAAATGTCTCCAACCCAAGGACTCATCAATATGCCATAATCTCTTTTCCCACAGCTAGCGCCAAAGTAAGCAAAGGTGACATTGATATAGTTGGTACGACAGTGAAGGTTTGTGTAAGAGTGGATTGACTCCCAGCCCTTCACAGGTCCTCCACCTTTCACTATCCCACAGAAAGTAGTCGCAACTCCTGCTTTGCCACCTTAAAAAGAGAAATGATCAAAAAAAGAATAAGTTAAAATGGAATTGATGAAAAGAATAAGAATTTATAGCATTTATTAGCATTAAAATTCATGCGGAGGAGAAGAGGTTACAGCACTGATCCTAACCAGGCTTCCTGTAGCATTTAGAAGATCAGAGCAAATTAGAAATGAACATCGGTGGGAATAAATGATAGTGACGATGATGATCATCATCGTCATGGTGATTAAGCTACATTAAGCTACATCAGAAATCATTAAGCTATTAAGAATCAGAAATCATTAAGCTATTAAGCTACATCATTAAGCTACATTAAGCTACATCAGAAATGCCCAAACCTACAACTGTAGAGCGTGCGTTTTTAACAGTTTGTTCGGCAAATGTCCCACATCTACCGACCTGCAGCGCGCGCGTGCGTTATAGCTGGAATCGTCTATTGCCTGTCCACAGCATTAGAGTAAAAAAGATGGCGATGGCGCCAATGGCACTTCTCGAAAACAGTTTATGTCGGCCCTGTTGCTGCTTTTATAAGTCAGTGTCCATTTTAAAGACGCAATCTTTACTTACCCTTAGGCTTTTTAGCACCAAAACTGTTGTCATACGGCTTCCTTCCTTCTGGAACAATATTATCCTCGGAACAATTATATCCCGGGCTTGTCCCAATGAGTAGGGTATTCCTCATGATAAAGAACCTGTCTTCATACAAATGTTTCAGAGCATCGGGGCCATACAAGTTGGGAAGAAGACCGTTATCGTTATCCGCGACTATCGAGTTTTCCACGATAAAACTACAGTCAGAGTAGAAAAAGATTCCGTAGTCGATATTGCCCCAAGTTGTAAAGCCTGCAAGGAAAAAGGAATGTATTTTATCATTCATAGGAGGAAGTGAGTACAAGATATCCGAGTTTCTTCTCCGTAAAATGATCGACAGTGGGAAGACAGTTGGAAAAGAGGTCGTACTGCACATTAACTCCTTTGCCCCTCACTCCATAATGATTTGAAATGTTGGGGTGCCCAGCCCGATAAATGATTTTACAACGCTCTCGTGTATCTCTAAACATTACGCGTGCACTTTTTTGACGATAAAGTTATAGAAAGTTGTGCTCTAATGCTTAATAGCCGTATTCACACTAGAGGACGGATAACTCGGTGTGACGGGTTTTTCGTCTGACGAGTTTTCAGTCTGATATGAATTCAGACGATTTCCCGTCAAAAATCCGTCACATGCGGCATAAGCACCTCCTGTTACCAACCTGACAATTTGGAGCAAGGCTTGTACCCATCGAAATAGCCAACATGTATCCCATGCCACGCCCCGTGCACCTCATTGTCCCTCCAAGCCTCCACCCAGGGCGATGGTTCACTATCGCAAGGCTCCCCGTCAGTTCTGTATCCAAGACGTTCACTTCCGGCTATTGAGTTGCCGATAAGGGTTGTCGACTCGGAGGACACAGTCTCGATGGCTCCGTGCCAGTGGTAAGCGAACTACAAAGGATAATTCAATTCAATTTTTATTTGCCATTAATTAACAAATACAAAAAAGCAGTACACAAAAAACACCAGGCTTGTGCGAGGAGGTCCCCTCCTTACAGTGAAATAATTATACTAACATTCAAGCACGAAACAGACAAATAAAGATTACAAGAAAATTTAACAAGAAAATTTAACGAGAAAGCAAAAATTCAGTGAGTTTCTTTTTAAATGATGAGATGTTAATAGATGATACGACAGATAAAGGTAAGGTATAAATGAAACAAGTGAACAATACTTGTTTCAACAATGAAACAAGTTAATTATAACATATAGGGCTCGCCCGTATCGTCCGCAGGACGCCCGCAACAGGCAACAACGGGTTAACAGGGTAACGTCCTCCTCACCCGCAAAAAAAGAGCTAATCCAGTCCCTCATATACTACTTAGGTTTGTTGAATATCCCTGATGACTGACAGGGATTGGATTGCGAATTAACATTTTTGATTCCTTACCAGGCTGAACAGTTTTCAAACTTGGAAATTTGATAGCAAAATAATGCCTATACCATATATGCCGGATCCAGGGAATGGGATTTTTATTTTTTGGAGAGAAAACAACTCTATCACATGCTCTTGAATTGGTCTTTTACGGCTGGGTAAGCCTGATGTACGTTGACAAATTGCAAAGAGTGGATTTCAGATTACTCTCGTGAGTATTTGGTAACCGTGAGTGATTGGCTTCACTACAGTCATTAGAAATCCCTTCTACCAAACCTAATACAAATCTCAGGCACTCACCATTTCAACTCGTCCCATGAAAGTTTGTGTAGAACGTGAATCAGCCACCAGGTTTCGTATTACTCTGTTCATCTTGCCAGTAAGCTGTATTCCCGGGCCAATGGGCCGGTGGATCACGTTGTTTTCCAAGGTGAGTTTGTTTGTCTCGTGAACTCCGATTCCGATGTTAAGGGTGTTGTGGAGGGCGCAGCCTTTTACATAGGAGGAATTTAGGGCGTTCCCAATATTCTTAAACCATATGCAAGACCTAAAAGCAAAGCATTGCTGTAAATTAATTAATAAATAAAATGTATTGGCAGTGTTTCAGGTTCAACCTCAAACAACAAACAGTGATCTGGAGAATAGTTCAGTTCCGAATTCTCTGCACTACCGCTGAATATGCATCAGGCGGCGCATAAATACAGTGGGAGCCTGTAGTAGAAACACTTGCGAACACCAACGAATCCGAAAAATTGTCTCAATTGAAGCTTCATCACTTTTTTACTTCAAATTGAGGCTCCCACTATATCTATGCGCCGTTGCTCCTATTCAGCGGTAAAGCGGAGAATTCGCTTAGATCTTTCATATGTGGCACACTATAACGTCCTTCTCAGTACATCCTCGCTCTATAAGGAAATGGGAGATATTTATACGGAGGACACTATAGTGTACCATATTTGGAGGATCTAAAGGATCGGGTTGCCACACTGCTCAATCCTTGGACCGTTTAAAAAATGGCACTCACAATTAAGGGTTCCCGAAGACTCTATTCTTACCTCAAATCATAATCGTCAGTCCACCCTTCCTGGCCGCAGTTCTCAAACTCCACATTCTCAATGGTAGCTCGTCCAGTCCGCTCGCTAAACGAGCTAACAAGAAGCCGCATACCAAACGCTTGCCTCGACACAGAACCCGTCGCGTCTTCAGCGCCAATAAGCTTAATGTTCCTAGTCAGTAAGCCAACCTCCGCAGCTAGAGTATATGTTCTGCCATCTGCTGTGTCAGTCATAGACTTATGGTTATAAGTCAAGCTGTCAATCAAAGTCAATGTCATGTTATCTTCAGAAACTGACTCAATTATGGCCAACTCACTCTGACGAGGTTCCTTAGTTGTGGAAGTAACAACGATCTGCTCTCCCGGGAGCCAGTCAACTGGGTCTTTGAGTGTAATCGTGTTAGTGCCTGCTGCAGTAGAATTCGCTAGTTTGGTCCAATAGACAGATCTCTTACGTCCGTGAAGGTGCATATAGCCGAAGACTGAGAGTGATTTAGTTCCCGTATTCGGTCCGCCTTGCATAGGTGTGTCCTCTGAACTGTGATCCCCTCTAAGATTAATCGTCGCGTTCCCTTTATACTCCTTGTCTGGCGAGCCAATAATAAACCCACCGGTTACTAAAATATACGATGCATTAATGAGAATATCCTTCGATGAGTTCACTTCTAGAACGCCGTACACATACAACTTATTCATCGGATTGGGAGACCTCTCAATCACCATCCATGTGTTTTCCGGTACCGTGACGTCACTTCCGCTCTGGGGAATTTGATTATCTGGCCAATCAGATTGCGTCCACCATCGCTTGAAATTTTCTGGTCTTGAATCTGGTATAGGAGCTACTGTAGGTTTTAAGCACCCTTCGTGAAAGCAGCGATAAATACGTGGTTTTACTTCCCGGTCCTTAGTTCTCCCGTTTAAAGTGACTTGCTTATTGCAGCCCGACAATATATACTTGAATAATTTAGTGTCCTTATTGAAGCTCCAACTACCATGCGAAGAATTAACTGCTGGAGTAGTGTTCGTCATGTTTTGGAACTCTCCTTCGACGGTTTCAATGTGATCGGGTTTCTGATAGAGACGATGTGAGATGCGGGCCCATTCGCAATCCCCTGGGTCATGCAGCCGACCAAAGTAGGATATATTCGTTATGTGGTCTCCGCCCACAAATGCCATCTTATAGTCCTCATTCATGACAAGCGTTACCTCATACATTTTATGATCAGGCGCATAGTGAACAACATCACTGCCGTATTGATTAGTAAAATTGATATCTTTCGAATAAAGTGACTCCGGCGACATTGCGTTTACAAAAAAGCGTCGGAATTTGACCGTGTTGTCGCAGACACTGGTGGGGACTCCTCGACTGAATTCCAATTTCACAGCGCATTTAGATGGAGGGAGGAGGCCGTTTGTAGGTACTGCAGCTCCGCCTCCTGGAAGATCCGTCAAGGTTCCATCTTCATCGTAAAGAATGTGCTCAAACTTCCACTCGAAGGCAGCCCTACAGGTCGAGTCTTCAAACTTGAGGCCTCTAAACTTTGTCCCAAAGCCTCCTTTCTTCTTAAAGTGTTTACACTGAGAGCACGTGCGAATCGCCGCGCATCTGCAGTTGCCTTCATCATTATTGAAGCTTGCAAAGGTCACGTTGGACACGACCAGGTAGTGAGAATTTGGAGTGCGTATACCCGCACGAGTGCAACGGGAAGTACCCGCGGCACTTTTGCTAACAATGAGAGAGTTCGATATCAGCGCGCCTCCCCAGTTATTGTCCCTTTCCGCAGCGGAGACATACTCTATTCCAGCTTCTTCACTGTCAAGTATAGTGAAGTTAATAAACCGGACCGCGCCCACGTTAACTGCTTCAGCACCTCGCATATTGTTCCAGGCTAGAAATTCAGTAAAATGTGCAGGCTCTACTTTCGACGAAAAGCAACTTCCTCCCCTCATGGGATAGTACTTAGGAAAAATCCAGAGTCCGTATCTTCCGAAGGAATGAGCAGAATTGTTCCGGAATTCCAACAGGGGGACCTTCCGAGGGCAGATGTTCTTGTCATATGACGGGCCTTCCGGATGCTCAAACATTTGGTACCAGAATCCAAAATGGCTACCTCCAGCTGCAGCGTTGTCGCTGACAATGTTATTAGCGTTGGTGACCCAAAAGGTTGCCGGGGTAATATCCACATTCAAGGCGGAGCTAGAACTGGTTACAAAGATACCAAGATTGTATTTGACAACATTAAGGATTTCCGCTCCCTCCTCCATGAATACAGCGTTTCCTTTGATGTCGTACACGACATTGTGTTCGACCACTACCTCATTTGTGCCGTGTATGGTGACAGCACGATGATGGCTGTGGTAGATTGCGCAGCCGCGAACATACGAGCCTCGCATGCTGCCCATCATGTGGAAGTGAATTGGGTAGCGCCCTAGGCGGAACTCCTGCCCTACATTTCGTAGCTCAACGTAACTAAATCGTCCAGCAACAGACCCAGGGCTTGGTCCATGTAGCATGATAGTTGCTCCCATGCCATCGGTCTCGATCTCGGCGCCGAATTTTCCTTGAAAGCAAGACTGTGTTTTGAATTGACCCGGTTTGAACTCGCGGTCACATTTGGGGATCTTGGCATTCCAATCAGCTTGGACGGAGCCAATGACCTTCACGTTACGAGTAAGGAGGCCGACTTCGGCGCGGGTCTCCACAGGTCGCCCATCGAATATTTGCTCAATGGAAATGTGTTTATATTTGAGAGGGGGCTCCACCTAGGAAGAAAGAGAAAGAAACTATGCTAAACCATTCTCGTACCCAGAGCTCCCCGGCTCACTCGTCACTTCGCAGGGGAGGCTCTGGGGACATCCAATGAGGGCCGTCGCTGATTGGCTCATTTTGAACGTTGGAGCATGCGCTGAAAGGTCTTTCTCTCAGCGGCTCTGTATTAAATCTCGTGCATGCGTCAGTGGCTGTCACCAGAGCCTCCCCCGCGAGGTTACGAGCCGGGGAGCTCTGGGTAAGAGAATGTTGCTAAACTGAAGACCATGAACGTAGGCTGGCTCTGTATCAAATCTCGCGCATGCGTTAATGGCTATTACTAGAGCCTCTCCCGCGAGGTGACAAGCTGGGGAGCTCTGGATACGAGGATAATTGTTGACCGGTATTGAAGCCGATCGTGTTCCACAGGCATACCAATGATCAATGGTCATTCTCGAACCAGAGCTCCCCGGCTCGTTACCTCGCGGAGGCTCTGGTGGCAGCCAGACGCATGCGCGAGATTTGATACAGAGCCGTTGAGAGAAACAACGTTTTGCGCATGCTCCAACGTTCAAAATCAGCCAATCAGCGAAGGCCCTCAAATGGATGTCCTCAGAGCCCAGTCCGCTACGAACAGACGAACCGGGGAGCTCTGGGTACGAGAATGGTCAAATTTTTTTTTATTACGTTACCCAAAGGATGACTTGTGCTCTTAAAATATTTATGCATGAAAGAATGCCTGCCCACAGCGGAAAAATGCAATATGTCGCGCTGCCATTTCATGTTTTGTGTAAATTCAGCCTCCCCCACTTTAATGAGCCACCTCACTTCACAAACTGTGCTACTCGCCTATGGCTCTGTACTGTTGTTCGCCTTTTCGTTGATTTTACAAGAAATCCCTTATTACATACCTGTATAGTGAATCCACCGTTAAGGACGTCCGTAATGGTCAGTTTCTCGTTTTCCTCTTGGTTTTGCCCTGTGGCAGCGATCACGACCTGATCACCTGCCTTCCACGTGACGGGCAGCTGCAGATGAAGCCGCGTGTCTCCTTTATAAGCAGTCTGATTCAGTCTTGTCCACGTGTAATTCACGTGCTTGCCATGCAGGTCCAGCGTGCCCTCGCGTACGGCTATCACTTTACATCCATACACGGGTAGTTCAGTACATAGTTGGTGACCATGAAGGGTAATGGTAGCTTGGTGAGTGAACGGATCATCCACAGTACCTACCTGCAGAGTCCCATTCTCAACTATAAGGATGTACTCAGCTTGTAAGTGAATATCTTTTGTGTCGTCGAACAGCACGGTACCTCCTTGGATCAAGAGCATCTTCAGGATCGCTGTGTCGGTGTCGATAAGCATGGTTTGCCCTTTCTTGATGATAGCGAGAGCACCTACACAAATTGGGAAAGAAAAGAGCGTAACATTTGTGATTAACTCGAAGGAACAAAATGTTGCGCTACAGTGAGCATATTTAGGAAAGGTCGCGGAAGCACCGCACTCTGCTGTTAGCGCGACGTATCATGCAATACGACTTCTTTTAAAGAGCCTGTGTCAGCCGCCATTTTGACGACATAGTAACATACCAAGTCGAAGAAAGCATCCATTTCCATCGGCTAATTTAGAAATATAGAGCAATGTTCTCTATTGAATTTGGTAAATCAAGTCTGAAACTTTGTTTTTAGATGTTGATTGAGAGATTTCTGCACGCAATTCGCCTTCCCATACCAAGCGAAAACAATAACAAAGGAGTGGCGGACACAGGTTCATTAAGGAAGTTGGTCCAAGGACAAGCCGGAAGTGTCCTTCCTCATCCACTATTCGAACATATGAGAAACTTAAAATCACACACCTTTTCCTGGAGGGTTCTTGTATCCCCAAGAGAACTTTGATGACCAGACATCCACATAATAGAAGTCAGCGCTCGTCAGGATTGCTCTACCATTACTGCCAACCTCTACAATAACTTGGGTCTTTATGGTCCGCCTGTGTTGACCAGCAATACACCGAAGGGTGGTAGCAGACGCAAAAATGAGCAAACAAGGAGTACCATCTATTGTTATATTATTCTCACTTTGTGTACTGTTAAAACCGGAACCGGAAATAGTCAGTGTCACTCCTCCTCCTGTACCACCGCGCGCGGGAGAAACAGCCGTGATCTCTGAAGTCATGGACTCCTTATAGGTATAGGTATTACTCAGGGTTCTATTTTGGGACCCTGAAATTGCTTCAACGTCGCATATCGTGTCGCCTGGTGGTTGTTTTCTAGCGTGCGGTGGGACGTCACAAGAGATCTGTGTATCCGTAATGGCGACATTGGTTAGGGGGCTACATGTATTCCCGCATATCTTGATGACAGTAGCGCTGCAGAAACCTTTACCGGTGACCACCATGGTTCGACCACCACCATAACCGCTTTCAGACGGAGTAACTAAGCTAAGAACCAGCTCGATAGTAACGTTAAGTGTAGAATTCGCTTTACCTTTTCCTGTAATAGTTACTCCAAGCGGATACACTCCAGCTGGTATAGTTGGTACTGTGCATTGAATGTTTGACTCAGTGGCTTGAGTTACAGGACACCCGTAGTTACCCAAACGTACAATGGCCGTAGAGGACGACCCCGCTGGAAAAGTTCCATTAATTGTAAGCGTCTGACCACTAGAAAGAGATGCTGATGAAATGGAGTTCACGACAGGTGTAGCAGACGTACTATAGGCGATTGTATTATTTGAAAAGGTAATACCCCCAACTGTCACTATTATCGGTTTAAGGCAGCTCGCAGACGAACAGGGCAAAGGTACGGTTGTTATGACCATTTCAGAGACTATCACGCTTGTCGGCGTGACTGGAACTCCACCGACTGTGACACTTGTAACGCCATCTTGGAATCCATTTCCGGTTATTGTCACGCTTACGCCTCCATTCGTGCTGCATTCTGCTGGCGTCACGCTGGTAATTCCACCCATACTAGTCACCATTTTGGCAGCACTCTCCTTCAAAAATGCGTCGCCCTTTCCTTGCACGCGAACTTTGATAGCGTGGTCTCCAATCGGAAGTCCTGATATGACGCACGTTATAGATGTAGACGACGAGGCTGTCACAGTACACGGCGTATTGCCAACAGTTACCTTGTTATCGGCAGTTTCGGCTCCAAATCCAGTACCAGTGACTGTCAGGGTGTGATTAGGGGAAGTCATATTAACACCTTGTATTGTGTCTACCTCAGGCGTGTTAGCTTGGGAGTAGTTAAACCTACAGCTGTTGTCTAAACATTTACTAATAGCATCACCTGCAGCCACCGTAACATCCACCTCTCCCTCAGCCATAGTCGGTGTTAAACACACTATCTCAGTATAGTTAGAAGACACAACATCGCATTTGACTATTCCGAACTTGACGTTGTTACTCGTAGGTACATTTTCGAACCCCTCTCCTGTCAATGTCACGCGTGTCCCTCCTCGTAAAGAACCGGAGCTAGGAGCGAGAGAAACTACTCGTGGAAGTAACGTAAAATGCGTTGTTGCGTTGACTTGTGGCTCTATGATGGCATTTCCACGGTTCAAGACGTTCAAGGCGATATTTAGTCGAGTTCCTGCAGGTGGCTTTGTAGAGGTGTTTAGACGGCATGAGATCTGAGTATCAGAGCTATTAAATACGTTACAGACGTGTCCACCGAATGTGACGCTATTCTGGCATTGCGTGACACTAAATCCAGTTCCGGTTATGGTGATCGTATCCAGGCTTGTCCTTTTCACAGGCAGTACTCGCGTGACAATTGGAGTGTGACACTTCCGGTATTGGAACTTCAGGCAATCCCCGGTGCTTGGTGTTGATTGCGTGACCGTCCCTGCTGTGCAGCCAGAAATTTCGGAGGTCACGCCCGAGTCACATGATGTTGATGATTGGGCCGCCTCTTGAGTGGCCGAGCACGAGGGCGTTGCACCTAGAGTGAAAGAAAGAAACATACTAAGAGCAATGGACAAAATTGACTAACGGTGTTTAGCACTTGTTGTCACTTTGGAGGATACAATAGACCTCTTTCGCTTCGGTGTTTTTTCTCATTTCAGATCGTGTGGTATTCATTTCAATAATTTTACTTCGTTTTTGATGCTTCCCTATTCATTTATCCTTCGATGCGTAGCAGAAAAAGAAAGAAAGAAAGAATACTCAAAGGGATGGCACATAATCTGAAATGGGACAACATTACGCCCAAGCGAAGAAGGTCAATTGTTCATTTCTCACATGGTAACCTTCCAAATGAATCGTCACGTTATCTGAAGTGTATGGCAAGAAGATGCCAACACCGTTAGCTGATTTTGTCTATGCATTCTTTGCAACCGGGAAACTTTCATGCTACGTTTTGGGTGGTAAATTCATGACTATAAAGCTTCATTCAACATTTGTTGAACGCATCAAATGTTGAATGGGGATGCCAAGGCAATTCAACTTTGCTGAACGTGGATCCCTACCAATCACATCGTAGTTCAACAAAGAACAACAATTGGTCAGTGCAAAACAATAGAGGGTCATACAATAGACCAAATCAGCTGTTTATATCTTGTTGCAACCCAATTCAGATCATGTGATGATTCCTTTTGGTGGTTACAATTATCAAATTATTCTCGCTTGTCCAGAAGAACTAACAAAAGCATCCACCCAAAGGAATCATCACATGATCTGAATTGGGTGGCAACAAGATGTAAACTCCGTTAGCTGATTTGGTATCCATGGAATGTTTTGTTCTGCTCACCCAATCATTCCACCAGGGAAACTAGAGCCGTGTAGGTATTGGACTAGGATTATCCGTCCGCATTCAATCCCAAACGTCAATACAGTTATTATTTCAAAATGCTTACGATTACAGTTATTTATTTCAAAATGCTACGATTTGATTTGCAACACCAAGAGTATTTCGTGTCCACGCTTGAAAACAAATAGCATTACTGCCGAGAGTAAACACGATATAAGAGCGCCTTTTAACAGACTCAGTTTTAGATGTATCTAGGCTTGTATATATATTTATTTTAGATATTCTTACAGTATTTATTATTATATTATTGTTAATATGGAATTGCAATATAACGCCCAGTTTGTTTTTTATTGAATGAAATTAAGATTATTATGTTATTATTACTTACCTCTAATCGTGAATGAAATGGCCTGGTCATCTTCACTAAACTCTCCCACCTCCACTTTACCATTCATATATACCAACTGATTAGCGTCAACAAACCCGCTGGAGTAATAGACAAGTCCTCTATTGATAAACTGACGTGAGAAACTACCGGCAGAGCTTCTTGAGCTTCTAAATCCCTCGCCGTCGTACGTTATGGCAAACTGGTCTTTAGTTTGGAAAACTTGATATTGCGTGTCGCTTAAAAACGCGGTGGCCCAGCTCCACTGTACATTTTAAAGAAGAATATCTGTCAGTTAGATTGGACTTCCTGAAAGTCGCTAAAAACGAGCTTTCAAAGGTTAAGGTGGGTTTTCACATGTCGGGGATGATATCGGATGGCTTGTTTCTCGATCATCCCTGTTAGTTCTCGACGTGAAAACACGGCATTGCGAATGATCGGTGACGTCGGCGATCGTCTGGGATGCGATCGGTAAAATAGAAAAAACGATTTTATTGGCCCGACAATAAAAACATTTATTTCATAGATACTGAGATTTAGACACTAACATGCCGTTGAGTACATTTTCGTTCGCGCGCTTATTAATATTAGCCAATCAGAGACGTGAACGACGCTTTTCACTAGCGAAAATTTGCGCTTCTCACTGGTGAAACGATATCGTTCGTCCAATCAGAAACGCGCGCTTATGACTAGAAGCTCACTTGAGTAAACAAATTTTCTGCAGCCTTGCCTTTTGACTCTGAAAGGGAAACTATGGCTGCAGAGACTCCGAGGTTTGTGCTGTTCGACGGTTCCGTTGACTCATTTATTCAGGAGCAAGAAATCCAAATACTGTCAAAAAGGCGAAAAGGGATGTCTCAACTCGTACATAAACAGCGTACGCGCGCAATTTCCATTGAGTAATCTCTATTTATGACATTCTCGACTGATTTGCAAAGAGGCTAGGAGCACGGGATGGCACTCGCCAGTTACTCATTCACGGGAGTGTGTCAAGCGCGCCAGCTAGCCAACCATTCAAGTGACACCCCCTCTAGGGAACTCCATCACATGTGGTCCCAAGATGCGCCATCTTAGACGTAAAGGAAAATTTTGTTTTCAGTCAATCGGCCTGGCATCGCCGACAATTCCAGACATTCGTTTTCATAAGGCTGGGATTGACGTTGATGGTCGGCAAACCACGGATCCCGATCTTCCCAGACGCTATCCGAAATACCAGAATACAAAGTAGACACGTAGAAACAATTATAATGCTAACCTTTACAGTGTCGCCTTGACGAATGGCAATGTTCTTCTTTGACCACGCGTAGCCCAGGCTATAAGCTAGAACACACGAAAACACAATTATCTTCAAAGCAATGTTATTCTCGATTTTTATCCCCGGTAGCGCAAGAGTCACTTTACCAAGAGTACACCCTCTCGCGCCAGCTCTAACGAGCTTGCCATCAATGGTAGGCAGTGTTCCTTAAGGGGGTCTCTTGTCCATCCACAACTTTGCCGCATTTTTTTAATTGTATTTCCAAGAGTCAAAACGGTTAAAATTCACCTCATGTCAAATGTCCTTATTCCGTAAAGCCGGAGAAAAAATACGAGGCACAAAATCCCTCAACTTGTCGCGCTACATTGTTGCGTTTCGTTTTGGATCGATGTTGCGCGCCACAACATTCGTCTCACGTTGTAAAAACGTGTTGCGCGAAGAAGTTCGCGGGTCTACTTTGAGCCACAAATTCTGGCTTTGTTGCTCATTTTTTTTATTAAACACACAACTTGTCGCGCAACATTTTGCGTACGATTCACATTGCTTAGTCGGTAGAAATGAGATGCTAAGGGTCAAAATCAGCCTTGCGCTCGCATGCGTGATCATCAAAATAAATTGCTGCGCGACAAGTATTTGATGAAATTTGATGAAAAACGAGCAACAAATAGAAGACTTGCAACGCAAGTTGAGGAATTTTGTGTCTCGTATTTCCCCGGCTTGATGAATATCTAAAAACTTTCACCGAGCTAAGCAGACACATCTGGTCTGTTAAAGACGCCGACATACCACTCGATGTTTTGTGGCGAATTTTAACCCGCGCCAAGCCACACGATAGAGCGGATTTCACATGACTGTCAAGACTTGTAATGTAATTGAAATTGCTTTGCGTTCTCATTGGCTACTTGTTTTTCTCAGCCAATCAAATGCTGCAGTAAATACAATTGTGTAATTACTTAGTAATTGGTTCGGCTTGCAATTGGCTAAGAAAAAAGCCATTTAGGTGCAAGTCGTGATTTCTCTCGATTCTGATTGGCTAGTGATTGCTCAATTGCGATTGTTTTCACAACAATCATGTGAAAACCGCTCTAGTTTAGGTAAGCGTTGCAATCTATGTCTAACACAGAAGTTCATAATAGACCTCCTCGGCTTGGGCGTAATGTTTCCCATTTCAGATCACGTGGCATTCCCATGAGTATTCTCTCTTTCTTTTTCTGCTACGCACCGAAGGATATATGAATATGGAAGCATTCCGAACAAAGAGAGAATACTGATGGAATGCCACGTGATCTGAAATGGGCAAAACATTACGCCCAAGCCGAGGAGATCTATTATCTGCGATAGGAAACTCTACGCGCTGACAAAAGAAACGAGTTAACTTCCTCGTGCATGCATCGGGCGAAGGTGTTGCAGAATAATAACTAAAGCTACCAGCATGCCAATGTAAATTAGGCACTGTGTCGTCAGCCCCACTAATTGAAGTCTGCAGACCTCATGAACGGTATACCGCACGCTCTGATTGGTCAAAATCTATGCTCTGTTTCACCGATAAAGTAGTGGTTCTCCTCCGCTATATCATGAAAGCTGCGGTTCGTGATTTTACACTACGTTCTCGTGTCTCCCAGCATCACGCGTGCTCTATTTCGCCGATAAAGTCATAGAAAAGTGTACTCTAATGCTTAAAGTGCTACTCAAGGCTGAAATTTTAATGACTTATTTGATTGCACATTCAAAATAAGCAAGAATGTCGCTTATTTCGCGTTCATAGCTCTTTTTGTTACAGAGATATTCAAGATTTTTACTTATGCAAATTAGCAAAAAATGACGTCACAACAAGACAAGGGCAAAAGAGGCCAACAATGTTTGATGTATTATTCTGTTTGGGATAATTAGATTCACTTCAAACTTGGTAATAACAAAGAAGAACCGAGACCTCATACATCCATATGCTAATTAGTGTCTCCATGGTAACACGTTTGGCTATAGAAGTGATTCCTGGAAAAATAGGTAAAATCTGTGAAATATTCCCTAAGTTGTGAAAGTCTTCGAAACTTCCTGATTTGTTTGTCAACACAACCCAGAGTATTTTGGCAAAGTATTGTAGTACTTCACTTGTAGGTGAATAAGTTTCAGATTTTTCCTGTTTTTTAAACAGACAACCCTAGTGTCAATAGCGTTACCATGGACACAGTAATAAAAATGTCAGAGGTTGTGCTTTTGGTCCTTCTTTGTTATTACCAAGTTTGAAGTGAATCTAATTATCCCAAACAGAATTATACATAAAACATTGTTGGCCTCTTTTGCCCTTGTCTTGTTGTGACGTCACTTTTTGCTAATTTGCATAAGTAAAAATCTTCAATATCTCTGAAACCAAAAGAGCTATGAACGCGAAATAAACGGCATTCTTCCTTATTTTGAATGTGCAATAAAATAAGCCATTAAAATTTCAGCCTTGAGTAGCACTTTAAATATATAATACATATATATAGTTTACCTCCGTGACGGCCCGAGTTGTCAATCATCCAGGTCCTGAAGTTATCTGCCGTCTTGCATGTCACACTCGTCGCATTAGCATTTGTCACGGTGCAAGGTTTTCCGCCGATTTTGATAACATTATCGGTAACATTAAGGCTGAATCCACTTCCGGTGATGGTTACCATGGTACCACCGGCTAACGAACCAATCAGGGGCGAGATCGAAATGATGGTGAAATCGTATGTGTAGTTTTTGTATGACGACGGAATAACGGGATATCCCTTATTTGGTATGTGCACGGTTATGGCAAATGTCCCCGCAGCACCCGAGGCAGGTATTATGCAATTTATCTCTGTATCTGTCTGTGACGTCACCGGGCAGGCGTTAGTACCAATAGTGACCACAGCGTCAACTGTACCAAAACCGGAACCGGAAATGTTTAACAAGCCTGAGCCCGAAACTCCTCCAGCCAGCGGAGTGATGGATGTGACAGTCGGCGTCAAAGAAGAGTTATAATTAAAAGCAGACGGCTTGGTTACCAAGGCACCATTAACCGTGACACTCATAGCAACCTGGCCTGCCGCATGCGCAGTTGTTCGGCAGATGACTTGTTTGACAGATGTCTCAATGATGTCACAGCTGGAGTTATCGAGTGAAATTGACATGCGTGATTCGATTTCGCTGAATGCGTCACCGGTGATATTCAGCACCAGTCCCCCTGCGGTGCTTCCCCGGTCGGGAGTGATGGTTGTGACTGTCGTAGTTACTGTGATATTCGGGAGCTGAAAGGGAATGCGTGTTCATGGGTCAAAGAAGGGCCAAATATCCAGGAAGAGGTGTTGTTTTTGTCAATGCCTATCCCGTGCGGGAAACGGGCTATTTGGGTTCGAGCTGTTTCGGAATTTTTCCAGGAGTTTTCCAGGATAATTTTCAGCCTTGTCATTTCATTTTCGATAACGTTTCAAGCTGAAAACAATTTTTACAGTGATTACATTCTTGATTTTGAGAATGATGAAATTCGTTTAATTTTTCCAGACTCAGTTCGAAATTCTAAGAGTTTCAAGGACTTTCTACTAATACAATAAAATTCAAGACTTTCCAGGTTTTCGAGGAGCCGTACGAACCCCGGTAGCTAGTTCTACAATCTTGGGTGCCAAAACAAAGATAGCGACCTATAAACAGAGTTTCTCCCAAAAATCTGCAAGTTTTGGCGAACTTTTCGGCAACTTAGAGTAAGAAATAAGCTAGGTAAACTTCCAGAATTCCATGATATGGTAAGTACAAACTTCATAAAAGAAAATTTTAGAATCGTCACTTTTAAACGGGAAAGATCTTGATATGTATTCTTTTGAAAAGCATTCTCTTGTATTATACGGCTGCTCAGAGGTACAGATCAGGATCGAGAGGAAATCTGAACGCATCCGTAGACAGTAAGTGGCCGGCAAACAATGAGCCGTCGGGGAAATGTAACGTCGCGTATGATAATTTTCAAAAACCTTACCTGAGTTTAACTGTTTTAATTATTTACTTTACTGGAGAAATTCTATGTGTTTAAACAAAAAAATGAGAAAGAACGTCTCGAAGTTGCAGAATTTTTTCAGTTTGTGAAATGGAAACTTACCATTGAGAATGAAATGATTGATACTAAACTAAAGAAGTTCCGAAGGCCTCTAGCAGTTATGTGCAATAAGTTGTAAAATTAGAAGGACGTTAGGATTGTAATTGTTATTGTAATTGTTATTGTCAAAGTTGCATGTAAATTTTCGTAAGGCATTTATAAAAAAAAAGTTACAAAAAAAATCCTTACCTGATGGTGGGCGTTCCCTTTTTGAAACACGTGAATATTAACGGACATGATACCACCTTCACCAGAATCTGAGAAGAAAAAATGTACGATCAATATGACTAACGTGTTCCTTACAAGAAGGTCTCCATGTGTTGTCTTGTCTCCAAGGAGTTTATCAAGCTCCACGCAGGACGAAGCCATTCTGATAAATGGGGAGCTGTTTTTATCGCAAAAAAACGGGGGAAAAGCAGGCTCTCTGATCGCCGCAGCCATCTTGGATTTAAGGGGACACGGGGGACGTTAGTCGGAACTTGACTAAGGAAACTCACCTAATGTACAAGTCAGGGAAGACTCCGTGCAAGCGGATAGTGCACACACGATTGAGCCAATAAGAATTGTATTTTCTGAGCAATTGGTGGAGAACCCAGTACCACCAATATTCACCTGCGAACCAGGCGTCATGGTAACAGGTGAGACAGAGCTTGAGGTGGGAGTCTTAGAAGATGAGTACTCGAAAGAAGAGTTCTGGCATTTGCTTGAGCTTGGAATTCCGTAAGCCATCACACGAACCTTTAAAAGAACGATAATCATTTTACAGCAGTGAAATTTGTTTAACCGGAATTCTTGATTTTATATAATTATGCATGCTCTGTGTGTGTACTCTCATATATAATATTTTGCAAGCGACGTCGTTGTTTGGAAATCTACGGACAGACTTAAAACTGCTCAGAAGCGCAATGTCCCCTAAGGGACCTCCATAACAGTGTAGGCCATGCATTGACTTCTACAACAGATACACCTTTGCCAATGCTCGATAGAGCATCATATATAATATTCTGCAAGCGACGTCGTTGTTTGGAAATCTACGGACAGACTTAAAACTGTTCAGAAGCGCAATGTCCCCTAAGGGACCTCCATAACAGTGTAGGCCATGCATTGACTTCTACAACAGATACACCTATGCCAATGCACGCCAGTGTGGACATAACCAGGCAGATCGCAACGGTACAGAGTAACCTAGCACCTCGCATGACTACATGCATCATCCTACATGACCTGGCATGCCAATCATAGGGAGCAATAGACACCCTCCGCACCTATAATCCCCGGCATGACCATGGTCTGCGGGTTCTGGTCACTTTCTGGAATGCCAAAGGTAAGCTGGTGTCCTAATCCTTTGGCACGAATTAGATCCTTAACATGTGCACTAGCTTGAATGTGTAGAATTCCAAGTGCTATTATAATAACTTTTAGTGAGCAGTGTGGCGTATTATCCGGGCTCTAATGAACATTTTGGCGGGCTCCAAAGGCTGGTTTCCATATAGTCTTATCTGTCTCATCAGTCGACCGTGAAACAATGAAAATTGGAATTATTCTTTTTGTTTCACGGTTGACTGATACGGGCTCTAATGAACGTTGTGGCGGGCTCTAATATATCAGAGCCCAATGAGTCAATCGGCGCTGATGATGGTCGCCATAAATTATTGTTTTGTATACTCTCGCTGCGCTCGGGCAAAAATGAGCCTGAGTCAGGCACAAAACATATTTACGCCCGCTAACATCAACTATATTGTTTAGTATAATTACCCAAGTGATTGTAAGAATTTCCGCGCACTGATTGGTCGAGAGGTTCGTTTTCTCTCGCTATAACATTGAAAGGATTGGGAGCGCGTGCGCGCGAGGTTTGTTATGATCGTGAAAAAGGAAAACAAAAACATTTTTTTTCTGTCTAAAAACATTATGAATCACTTGAGCAATTATACTAAAACAATTAGTCGCCCCAGGCTCCGTGATTATCGGCGAATATCACTTAATTATTATTTAACTTAATGTTAAATAATAATAACGGACGTCACCTACCGGAACCTTACCTGAGGTTTACTACAGGGAAGTCTTAAGAACTCCGATGTGACAGGAGCCATGAAGTAACTTCCTTGGGACTTGGTCTCTGACCTAATCCACGGTGAATGTCCTGTGAAGTTGGCATCCACTTTCATTTGTGGATGATTTCCTCCAACAGTTCTGTATCTGATGTCCCAGCCACGCCCGGCACATGAACCCCATGTATTAACAGCTACCTCACCCTGATCACAGTTCTCTTCTATGAGTTCTTTAAGCGTTGCTGATGTCACATCGGACGAGATATCTGTAAATAAATATGTTATTTACTCCGCCTCGGTGAACATTTTTCAGCGTTCGGTCACAGTTTTTCCCTATACAGGCCGACCGAAAGCAGCTTTTTATTTCAATTCTGAAATGTGATTTTTTTTTACGAAAACAAGAGCGCCCAAATGATAACCGTGACCTAGATCAGAGATAGGCAAATAGATTGCCCGCGCGCGCTCTAAGAACCAATCATGATCAACCAATGTCATCGGGCCTGTGTTTTCTAAGAAAAAAAAAAACCTTAGCGCATCTTGTACTTTGCGTAAATTTTGAGCATCTGTGATGCCTGATTTACAAAGCATTTTCTGAAACCAAAGTACCATTTTTTTTAACATCGAGCATTGTTTGAGGATGAGACGAGAATTTCTAGTAGCATTAAATGCCAGCATAATCGGGAAGGGCCTACCTGCTCAACCTAGTCGCTAGCGTTCTGGGTGGGCTTCCTGTGCGCGAGGATGCACGAGCACTGGTTCCCTGTGACGTCACATCACACACGTCCTACCAACCACAGGAAGCCCACCCAGAATGGCAGGGACTAAGCTGCTTTTTGTTCTTATTGGTTGTGGTCGATCCTTACCTGTAATGATTTTATCACTCTTAAGTCCACACGTGAGATTGAATGTCCCCCTTATGGGTGGGGAGGCCGCCACCAGACGCTCTACAGTAACGTTAGACGAAGGCGAACCGGACAGATAATTATAAACTGTGTTGGGATCTCCACTTTGTTGCACTATACCATTCTCAATACCAAAGAGGGGGACATTTTCTCCGCATTTTGCAGGGTGCATTTTGACTGCAAACCGCTTGGTGGAAAGTTCTTCAACAGTGATGGACTGAATGAAGTGTCCCGCGGGTAAAGCAGGTTGTGTAGTTTGAGTAACTGCAAGAAACAGAAACCAAGGAAAGGAATTACACTAATGATCAAACTTAGGAAACTAGGAGGGGATCCCATATTTTTGGGTCGGGGATGATCGTCGGGAATTCTCCTAAAAGATACCAAAAAGGGCGTGGCTCAAATAATTTTTCACCCTTTAAAGATACCCATCAAGAAATTTGGTTTTTGGTTGTTGAATGGGTTTCGTTTCTGATTGGTTGGTTGTTGAATGGGTTTTGTTTCTGATTGGTTGATTGTTCAATGGGTTTGGTTTCTGAATGGTTGGTTGTTGAATGGGTTGAATGAAAAGCGCGAGAGCACAACTTTCTATGACTTTATCGGCGCAATAGAGCACGCGTGATGTTGGGAGAGACACGAGAACGTTGTAAAATCACGAGCCGCAGGCGAGTGATTTTCAAACGTTTCGCTGGAGTGTCTCTCCCAACATCACAAGTCCATTCATTGCCGTTTCTCAGACGAAAAAAAAAAGAACTCTTTCATATACAAGAACGCTTTTAAACTTTTAATATTAGAATATTTTAAATTTTATATTTCCGCTTACTCTAGTTTACTTTAGTTTTAACGTAATTCAGCTATTAGTTTTTACCAATAAACTATTTATCTATCTATCTATCTATCTAGTTGGTTGTTGAATGGGTTTCGTTTCTGTATTGGTTGGTTGTTGAATGGGTTTTGTTTCTGATTGGTTGGTTGTTGAGTGGGTTTCGTTTCTGATTGGTTGGTTGTTGAATGGGTTTCGTTTTTCATTCGTTTCGAATTGGTTTGTTGTTCATGGGCAATCAAACATTTAAGAATATTTATCGGAACCAATAACAATGTTATATGATAGAATCCTATGATATCTCTTTTTTGTGTAAATTGAGGACGAGATATCATAGGATTCAAGTATATTCAAAGCGTTCAGTCGGTAGATTCCGCCGAAAATAGCACTCAAAAAGACGATATCGCCCTCGTCGCTGCGCGACTCGTGCGATATCGCTTTTTTCGTGCTATTTTCTTAGCGGAATCTAGCCTCCTGAAGCTTTGAATAATCCTATAGTATCACATGAGGTTTATTTCATCATAGCACGTATAGCGCGGTTATGACGTCACCATGTTAACAATCTCTTTATTAATCAAATGGTTAAGATTCATAACAACAGTTATATTCAAATGGTCAAAATAAATCAAAAAGCTAAATTGTACCTAAAATTTGGAAAAATGATATCAGTCGGCATCGGTAGGAGGGTTGGTCTTCTCAGATGACGAGAGCTAACTTAAAGACCATGTTAGCCATTGATGACTTGTTGAAACAATTTCAAAAAGAAATCGTCCTGGGTACCGGTAGATTAAGTTGTTGTCTCATCGTTAAAGTGCCGCTAAAGGCATAAATCAACCACATTTCATCAAAAAGATCCATTATCCAATAGAACAGTAGCGAAAGAAAAATGTGTTTTGCGCACACCGTGAATATTTTATGCGCGATGCATCTTTGTCTTCTTCATGGTCTTTGTTCTACTTTCTATGTCTTCTTCGTGCGTCACAGGAACCATTGTTCACCCCGCAGAATGCAGAACGCACAGTTGAACGAAAAAAAAAAACGCCAATCGGAAATATTCAAAAATAAATAAAATATTAACGGCACGCGCAAAACACATTTTTCTTTCGCTACTGCTCCCTTGGATAATTTCTGCCTTGAGTTGCACTTTAAATATTGGCCTTACTTCTTCAGATCTGGCGATGAACTTCCCAAAAAGCCAGTTACATATAGCGCGCCAAAAAAACCCTTTTCAGCGAAAGTCGTCGTTTCGCGTTGTTGACGTTACTCTTTGGTTTTGGCTTTGGGTTTTTCTGTTCCACCAGTCAAGCAGTCTAGAGTGAACAGGTCCTTTCCTTGCTTAGTCTAGTGCAGTCGGCTCTCTTTTGTGACGAAAACCCATTCGACTGCACTAGGTGAATCAGGGCAAGGACCTGACCTAACTGAGTATTTGTCTTAGATGGTTTCACAGGCGGATCAGAAAACCTGCTGGGATGGCACGATTTCTGAATGATTTCTAAATGAGATTGAAGCGCTTCATGTTCTTATAAAATGTAGCTGACCCTCAATGTAACTCGGCATTTTGCTGCAATGGTGTTGGAATAAACCATTACCATTATTTACTTATTTACGTATGTTAAATACACGTAATCCTTTAGTGTGTAGACACTCTGACACGTTGTGTATTCTCCTGTTCTTGCAGTTCGACTGCTTGTTCTTGTCTAGTATGTCCACGACTAACCATACTTTTAAACAAGATTCGAAACTCTTTCAAGAACGTAAAGTATATTGCAGGACTCAACGTTGCATTTAACAAAAGCATGAACTCACAAAATGTAGAAACATGAGAAACGATGCAATCGTTCTCAGGAGTCATGAAATAGTTTTGCAGATAATGTTTCAGTAGAAACGAGGTTTCAAGGTAACCTGGGCAAAAACCAACGACATACAGCATGAAGGATGCTATAATCATTCTCACTGCAGATTTAAAACGTTTGATTCTCTGGCGCTGGACTGACTCGTGAATATCAATCGCTCCTTGCTGATGGCGCAACTTTCGTACAATAAGAACATTCACGACAACTATTATGAAGGACAGGATACAAAAACCTACAAACTGAACAAGGAAGAAGGGATAAAACTCGTGGAGATCCAAAAAAATTACGCAAAGACCCATCTCTTTGAAGTACACTATTGCCCACAGAAAGACAGCGTTTAGGGCAACTGGAAGAAGCCAAGTGACAACAAGAGCTACCACCAACTGATAACGAGACATGGGTGCCATGGCAACTGTAGAAGTGACAGCGCGGTATCTCTCGATAGACATGATCGCTAGCGTTGTCGGACAGATGAATGGGAGTAGTTTAGCAATGAATCCGAAAATCTGACAGGAGACGGTTGCTGAGTCCCATATATACTTATTGGACGTAAATCTATAAACAAGCCAGAATCCCCTATCAAGCAGAGTCAAGAAATCTGCTACGGACAAGTTGGCGATAAAAATGTTCATCCGTTTTCGCATTTCTTTCTTCTTGTAAATCATGACAATCACCACTAGGTTCCAGAAACAACCAAAGATGCAGATGACGAGCTTTCCAGCGAAAAGAGACGAATATGATGCGTAACTCATAAAGCAACCGTACTCAAGCTCAGGAGTTGTGCCATTTGGCAAAAAAGTTGCGTTGCTGTTATTGAATGACATTCTAACGTCAGTATCCAGAAACTAATAAGAACGTTTAACAAAGATTCCCTTCAGTTTTCTTTGTTGAAGTCTAAGAAGATCTAATTGGTCCCCAGTAGCGTAGCTAGAACCGGAGCTTTTAGTGTACAAAAAATATGGGCCGAAATATACTTGGGTTTTGTTTCTTCGTCGCCTAAAATCAGGAGAAACAAACAGATTTTTGTGAAGACAAACGCCTCTCGTAAGCCACAGCCCGTCGTGTGGTATTTCAGATGGAAGACGAGTTAGCTGAGACCTTCAACCTTGTACACGCTGTACTACACTAATACGCTGTAGTAGTATGTTGAGTGGGCAAATGCTACACATCGACCTTGACAGTTTGAGATCCGGAAGGTGCGGCTCACGTAATAGGCTCGCACCTGTCCTCCATGTTATAGGCTATAGGAACCAAGTTTGAAATTTCTAATGAATGATCTATGATAAATAACTGGCAGGAAATCGTGAAGATATAAAAATTTAAACACGAAACACCTCGAACATAACCAGAGTATTCAAAGTGCAGAAAGATCAATTGAAAGCACTTAGCTGATGTGCTCTCAATATGGAAACCAGTAACAGTTTGCCAAGTTGCAGGTGATGCCATGATAAATTTTCCCAACAATCGATCCTGACAGTTTCGAATTATTAAGATAATTACTTGGCTCCCCTACTATTACAATAATTACTGTTTTAATGGTTTTCTATGAAATACGATGGTTTTCTAAAAAAATGCTCGGTTTCTCTTTCATTCCTTATATGCTGACACTGACAGCGGGTTTTTTATACTGAGGATGACAGCGGCAAAATAATTTTGATAATGATAGCGATTCTTTTCATTCAATTAGCCCATTAATTTTCCTTTCCACATTTCTAAAATATCCCCCAACTGATTTCGATATTCATAATCTCCTGATGGCTAATTGGTTCACAATTTTACAGATGTTCGCTGTCGTTTCCCTATTTACCTTTTTTTCAATAGTTTGTGGTGACCTATTCACAATGGCATTTGCATAAAACAAAACGCCTGGTTTTTTTTTCCCTAATATAAACTAGTAAAAGGTCAATAATTTGTTTTGTAACTGATATAGCATCGAAAACAAAAAGGAATTTTACAATACTATGGTCTTGACGAGGTTAACCTTGTGCCATAAGAAAAATAGAACCAGGAACTACGAACGCTTAAAACTACGAACTACGAACGCTTAAAACACGATTCCATAGGCGATGGTCAAGCAGAGCCCCTTCACGCTGATCTTTCTAGTTTAGTCGGTGCCACCTGCCAGTTCCTACAGTGTTCTCTTAGTGGATTTACGCCTAGATTTGTGATGAATTACACCTGTAATGTTGGTACAAGGCGTAAAACTACGACCCTGATTATTTCTTACGTTCAAGCCCTGAAAAGTGAACAACGAAAGCAAGCTTCTTGAATTAGGTGTATACTTTATTTCGTTATATAGTTGTCATTCTCAGACATGGGAATTAATGTCATTTTGCAAAGGCGTCGTTTCCTACAATGCAACTGTGATATCGACATGCTCTTCTCTGCAGCAGGCAATACGGTAGAAATATACATGCCTGGACTATACAGATTTATTCACATTGAGTATGCTTGTACGCAAGATTTACGAGAAGCTGCACATCAACGAAATAGTTATTGGATGGCATGCTGTCCGTTATATCTGATAGGACATTTTCTCATTTTTTATGCGTGCTAAATCTAGGATAGTACCGTTTGTTGGCAAGGTGTTTTTTTTTACAAGTAATTAAATTTCTGCACAAACTCATTTGTGGGAAGTTGATTTGATTTGTGTTCAGATTTCTCATGGGTAGTAATGGCTATCCGGAGGCGTCCCACACATCTATCGTGGGAAAATATATGTGTTTATGCAGACTGATGTGTTTATTCGTTGGGATAAACTGCACTCTCAAATCCTCCGTCAGAAGTAGCTTCCTTATAGCTTGAATCGAAAGCTTTAAATATGGAAAGGGTTTTAATCTGCACACTGTCGATCTCTGGTTTGTTCGCCAATGTAGCATGAGTTTTGGACGTGAATAAGGTCGCTTTTGCTTTACTTTTCAGACTCCTCTACTCGTGTTGTAACTGTAGGGTTTGTATTTCCTCGTTCACGTAGTTCTATCGGTTCCTCCGCTCCTCTTCTTGGGAAATAAATCATAGCTTTGAGCGCAGTGCGAAAGTCTTTCAGAAACGTAAAGTATATAGCGGGACTTAGAGAAGAATTCAGTAAAATCATGTACTGACAGAAGGTGTAGAAATGTCTACGGGAGCAAACATAAGCAGGAGAAAAGTTAAATTCCTCAAAGAGCTTAAACAACAAGGGCACGTTAAAAAGGTAACTCGGGACGAAGCAGATGACATAGAGCAGAAAGGAAAATGAAATCATTTTGACGGCGGAATTAAAGCGTTTGAGTCTTTCTCGCTGTACAACTTCGTGTACGTTGATTGCTCCTTTTAGGACGCACAGTTGCCGCACTATCGCGATGTTCATGCAAATCACTAACAAGGAAATAACACAAAAGCCTGTGAATTGAGTTATATAGAAAGGATAGAGGTATTTAAAGTCCGCGTAGATTGTACAGTCGGACGCGCGCGGGTGATATTCTGTGGAGTAAATTACGAACGCATTCAGCGCGGCCGGGAAGAGCCAAGACGTAGCTAACACCATCAGCATCTTACAACGAGATAGTGGCACCATGGTTATTGCAGAATTTATCGCACGGTATCTCTCGATGCATATGATGAATAAAGTTGTGGGACAAACGAATGGTAAGAGTTTTTCAAGAAACTGAAGAATCTTACAGGTTGTGTTTCCAGCGGCGACACTTCCTGGGTCCCACAATCCGTAAATCTTGAAGAAAAAGTCAAGAACTAACCACATCCCCTTGTTCAGCAGAATGAGTAAATCCGCTACGGACATGCTTGCAATAAAAATATTCATGCTCTTTCGCATTGAACTCTTCTTGCAAATTAAAAATATAACGATACCGTTCCACACACAGCCGCAAAAGCACATCACGAGCCGTGATATGTACAAAGCTGCATACGATGCGAAAGTTATGACGCATTCATCTCTGGGCCCATGGCCTGGTCCTGTGCCATTCCATATCTGTGAGTTGTTAGGTCTTTCGACAATAACCTGTGACATTTTGCTGTAAAACTTCTCACATCAGCTCTTTATTCGTTGGCTTTATGCGTTAGTTTTCCTTTAGCTTCCTTTGTTCCTTAGCTTCCACAGGGTGGTGAAGAGGTTTTCGTGATCCGTGATGCGTGATTTAGCCGTGATTGGGCCCGTGATTACGTGAAATAAAAATTCTGGCAGTGAATTGTGAAATCGCTCTTGCCCGCGAGTAGTCGTGATTTTGTAGAATTTTAGTATCGTTGTCCGAGAATACTGATTTGATATTTACTTGAAGCTTTAAAGAAAGTCAAATGCTGCACAGTGCAACAAATTAAGGTGAAACTTGCTAATCGTTTGATTCTAGAAAGTTTAAAAATCTGAATCGTGCATGATTCTCCTTCACTGCACTGCTTCATTGGCCTCGTTACATCATTAACAGCGCACAGCTATTCCATAAGTGATGAGCTGAAGGTTACTGTCGGTTTCCTATATCCTAACATTAACTGAGACCTGCTGCTGCGTGTATATTTTGTTTCCGAAGATGAGTTGAATAGAAATCTTGTATTTGTTGGCTTAGTTGCAGGTGGAATCCATTAGCGTTGACGTCGGTGTGAAATTGCTCTCCCGGCCCAACGCCTATGAAATCGTGTTTTAAGGTTAGTAGCTGAGACCTAGTTATACTTTGTCAATTGAAAATTTAATCTCGTGAAGGTTGGGACATTTATGTAATGTACAATGCGAGCTCTTTGTCTTCGATGCTATTAGTTACAAAACATATTATCTCGCTCTCTCTTGTTTACATTAGAGAAAAAAAAATGAAACCATCGTGTAGTTTTATTAGTTTTATGCAAATGGCATTGTTAATATCGAACAACACAAACTATTGGAAAAAGGTAAATACTTGGACACGGCGGCGAACAGCTGTAAAAACGCGAACCAATTATCCATTAGAAGATTATTATTTATCAAATCTGTATTCAGAAATGTGTAAATGCTTGAGTAAAAACGTCGATACTTATCGCTGTCAATGACGTCAGTAAATATAAACTGCTGTCAGTTTCAGTATAGAGCGGATTTCACATGACTGTCAACACTTGTTATGTAATTGCGATTGCTTTGCGTTCTCATTGGCTACTCGTTTTTTCTCAGCCAATCAAATTCTTTAGTAAATACAATTGCATGATTACTTAGTAATTGGTTCGGCTTGTGATTGGCTGATAGAAAAGCCATTTAGGAGCAAGTGGTGATTTCTCTCGATTCTGATTGGCTAGTGATTGCTCAATTGCGATTGTTTTCATGACAGTCATGTGAAAACCGCTCTATAAGACATTAAAGAGAAGCCGAGGAATTTTGTTTTGTTTGAGTCTAGGTAGAACTACAGAACATAGTAAAACTCTCGACTTTCTCGGACAGCTGGTCATTTGGCCGCCGTTTGGGCGCGATTCTTTCGGGATGATAAATAAAAAAGAATATATCAAAAATAAGCTGTCAATTTTGCCAAATGCAAGGGGACTGGGACTACTAAGCTAGATCCACATGGTGGATGCATCGAAAAATTGAGTCGCTAAAATGTCTGAACGTTCTTGCTCAAAGTTCAGTGTTTTTCTGGCAAATGTCGCCGAAATTCTTATCAGAAGGAGATCTACCGTCACTTCCAAATAAGGTAAATACTTCCAAATTTGGTTTTGACTGTGAGCGTTCCACAAACGACGGCTCTGTTCAGAGCATTTTTGATATGTAATCGCTTGCTTTAGTAATCATGTTGATAAGTTCACATGAAAATCAAGAATTGGACTCACCCGTTTCTGAGTACTTCCCAATCCAAAGCTCGTCCAGTGAAAAATCTGGTGGACCTCCCTTTTCTGTTAAGAACCTGATCCACTGTAATTGATAATTAGGGTTGCTTGACCTCTCACCAAACGTTGAATCAGACTCCATTGCGTTGAGTAGATTGATGCAAGTATATCTCCACTCTTCAGTAACGGGGCCACGGTTAAATGGTAAATATGCCGTCCTAGCGATCCTGCGGCCACTTTTCACTTGGAACCAGACGAAAATTTGTATCACTGCCCTTACGTTTCCTTTATACGCAAAACAGAACTGAAAAAAAGAAATGACAAAGAGAAAAGGAATTTGAGGTGGAAGAAGAGACTGAATTTTAGATGGAAGGGAAGGGACTGGGTCGATCCACATTAAGCACCCAAACATTACTTACCCATTTGTACTTGGCGGGGTCGAACACGTCCACTCTTCCTCCACTAGTTCTTGTATGTCCACTGTTGTAGACCATTATGTCCCCGTATTATCGCGTTTCTTAAGAGAGCGTCGGCCACAGTAAGGAATGTCCTGTCCTGTTATATCTGCACCTTCACCACCAAGGAACGTCTCATACGACTGCTGCCACAGGCAACCCGAGCCTACAATCAGACGAAACGTATTACAGCCACTTGGCAAAAGAAAGAAGGCCGGGGCTCATTAGTATAAGTAATGTTTAGAGTCAGACTGTTCGATGGACCTATAACATGATGAGTTCTGAATATCAAAAGAGGACAGTGAATGGAAAATAATTGGAAAATTTCATGATCAAGTTGATATCGAATTCCAAGTGCGTGGTGCAACGTTCAATTTAGAGAAAACATGTGAGCTAATGAGCGTTTTGCCCCAATGATTTCACGAAATCTTAAAAAGCTGCAACTGAAGTTCTGTGCTGTAAAATCGTTGATTTTGTAGATGTAAGGCAAACAAGTTCTTGGGAAATTCTCGAAGCACATTTAGGTACATACCACATGTAGGGCGATTGCAGATGACCGAGAACAAGTCGTTTAAAGTATCTGTAAGAGCGCTTTTGGTAACGGAAGAGAATATGGACGATGAGCTGCGCCCGCCATAGCGAAGTTTGAATGAGCCACCAGTCCAGCTGTTGAAATCAAGAACCTAAAAATAAAACAATTTAGTTGTCTGCCCAACTGTCCGTCTACCAATCCAGCAGCTGTCTGATGAACGTATATATTATGTTTCGGTGTCTAGGGCCCTTATGCAAAATAACGTATTAATTAATTCGCTAAATTTTAAATTAATCAATTAAAAATAATTATCTCATAATTCCTCACCTGTTTCTCCCATTTGTAGTGACACCCAGAACTCAGCCTCTGCCACTCATCATTGGCGCCATATAACGTCGAACTCACATGCCGGACATTGCCCATACGAATGCCGATACTCAGATCACTAATTTTCCCTAAACCCATGTTTACGTAGTACGCAGCAAGGTAGACTTGTTGTCCCTTCTTGAGATTTACTGGACTTGAGCGCTGTGTCGTGAAAGTTGTCCACGCACGTGCGTAACCCGATACGCTAGCGACCATTGTCTGGTAAACAAACAATTTAGACAGATTGTTTTAGTGATTCGAGCAACGCGTGGCCTAACCTCTGGTTACTAGAAAGTATGAAACCTATTGGCTTTATTTTAGCATCTTTTGAAAGGTTTGTATGCAAGTAGTAACTCGTCTTAGTCCAGTTATGAGATCTTGAATACAACTTAGGAAAATGCATTTCAAAGTTTATAAACAAATAGAGAGAAAGGACAAAATAGACCAAGATTTCTGCCGACGTTTCGGACTCTTTACTTTCAGTCCTTCATCAGGGTAACTTAAAATGGTGAACTTTAAAATTTAATCTCTACGCTTTCCATAGAAATTTCATGGCGGGACGAACCCAAGTTAATGCTTACATGTAGTTCTTTCAATTGCAACTCGCGCGATAAAAATCGCCGCGACAAATTCAACAAAAATCGCAAGTGTGAACCGGCCTTTAATCAACTTGACTTCAACCATTTCTATAAAAGAACATTTAGTCGCCAACGATAACAATAGGTACCCCAAGGGTACACAAGTCTACGGTGCATGGCAAATAGACTGTTACAAAATTGTAAGAGTCCAATGGTTGTAATTCCAAGTGTTTTTTTTTTCTGTTGCCATAGATAAGTTTCAGACTTCTTATTCACACTGGCGACATAACAACATAAGCATAAGAGTGTATCATCAAATCAAACTTATTCGGATATTTGCAAATCATCAATGAGGATTCCACAGCGTGGCTTTGATTTTTCTGATCGGACTCACGCACGCACGCACGCACGCACGCACGCACGCACGCACGCAGACGATAGCAGCCTTTTTCAAAGGCACATCGTAGAATAAAAATCTAGTCACATTGACGAACATTACATAGCCATTTTGGGCAAAAAGACATAAGCTTACCATGTTCGCAGGGTCACCATCCGTGCTAATATAAAGCACCGACTTATTATCGCTCTTGATGTTAAATATATACGCATCGTCCCACGGGGCTTGGAAGAAACCGCTGACCTTGGCACTGTAGCCAAGCGTCCTATTGAATGACGTTACTTCCGGCACGGATCCATTGGTAAGGATTTCGCTGACGTAACCATGCGCTGATGACGTCATAGTCTCGATATCACTCAGGTTTGTTACTATTGTTCCTTGCCAAACTTCAAGTAGTAGCCCACGCCCACCTTCGGGAAGTAATGGAAATTTTATTTTATAATACAGTGAGTTGCGGTTGATCCCGTCAAAAACCGCGAGCAGTGTTAACTGCGGTTAATATAACACTTCCCTTGGAGCAGGCGCACTCAGCCAATTTATCCCAGCTCTAGTATACTGTGGTATTTGTCTCGTCAACGGAGCTTAACAGCGCAGCGCACTTGTATTGAGACCCCGTTCACACGAGACCAGTACAAAACTGAACCGGTACAATTTTGGAACGGTACCGCCTGTTCATACGATACCGGTACAATCCTGGCACGTTTTGCAACGGTAATCACACTGGACCGTGCACGCCTAGCCGTGCCAAAATCGGTCCGGTACCTCAGGTCCCGTGTGGACGCGCGAGGGTACCGTTCCGGTCCAGTTTTGTACCGGTATCGTGTGGACGGGAGCTGAGAAAACTGTTTCACTCGATGGAATGCCATAAAACGATTTATTGGCCAACCATTCAATTGACATTCCCTCTAGGGGACTCCACACGAGGTCCCACGCTGCGCCATCGTGGTCGTAAAGGAATATTTTGTCGTAAAGGAATATTTTGTCGCCACCATCCCCTACCTCCTGGCAGTGTTTTTATTTAACAATTAGACTACTCGTTCTCATTTTCTATGAGTCAATAGGTAGCGCCGAGTTGACTATTTGACTCATAGAAAACGAGAACGAGTAGTCTTATTGTTTTAGTAGAAACCCACTAGCATACTACCTTCGAGTTGCTGCTAAAACGTATTTACTTTCATGGTTTTAGAACTTTTTACGTGATAGATAGTGAGTAGTAGCCAATAAGATTGCTGGATTCGTGATAGTATGCGAGTGGGTTTCTACTAATATCAGATAGTCTTTATTTCCCACCTTAACTCACCAAATGTAGCTGTTCAGCTTAAAGCGAATAAAACCGGCTTTGTGGGCACTCAACCAATTTATCCCAGCACTAGTGTACTGTGGTATTTGTCTCTTAAGCGGAGCTCAAAAGCGCAGCGCACTTGTCTTGAGAAACCGATAGTCTCGGACTGTCACTCGAGGGAATGCCATAAAACGTATATTTTTCACAGGCGCGCAGTATTTTCCCGCCAAAATGAGAGACGGTTTGGGGGTTGCCTGTTGTATGTTGGGCAGACAGACACGCAGTATTTTCCTTCGTATTTTCCCGCCAAAATGAGAGACGGTTTGGGGGTTGCCTGTTGTATGTTGGGCAGACAGACACGCAGTATTTTCCCGCCAAAATGAGAGACGGTTTGGGGGTTGCCTGTTGTATGTTGGGCAGACAGACACGCATGCGCTCGACCACGGTACTTGCATGGGAATACCACTGAACCATGAAAAACGAAGTCGATCGGATATCTGAGTTGTATCTTTTAACTATTGTATTTTTCGTGCGTTGTCTATGGTGCTCTGCTCTGCGTCCTTCGGCCGCTAAGGAGCTCCGCTATACAAATAAACTAACCTGGATAAGCTGGACGGGTGTTGTTACTCCGTCCCGTGGTACACTTTATCTGGCTTGGAGAGACGCTCGACACCTTGCATGGGACACCTAAACATGAAGTATTGAACCGGGTAAGAATCTCCTACTCTGACGGAGAATGCAGTAGGTTCTTTAGCGTCTACTTTGTGCAGGGCTAGAACATAGTTTATAGAGTTGCATGGCTAGGGAAGCGGTCAAAACATTTGCACTCGAACGGTGGTGTGTCTCGGGTTGTACCACCCCACGTTTTCTTAATATCTACTTCGCTCAAGTAAGGGATGTTGGAGGTTATTTGCATGGATGTGTTGCACTCGCTATATAGAATGCGGTACTGAGCCAATCTTTTGTATTCATTCATTATTTTTACGAGATATTCGCAGTTAAAAATGACAATTTGTTTTAACTTTGGCAGACAACTAGGGAGCAAAGGAAATGCAGTGGAAAGGAAATGCAGTAGTTTTGCAGTTTTTAACCTCCTCCCATGGAATCTCTGTAGTTTTACAACCAGCTGACTAGTATTAGCAGACCGCTGGCGACTCCACAAAAGAATAAAGAACGTGTTAGTTACCGTCTATATCAACTGCAACAACTTGGTTGTCGTCCAGCTTCACTCGGTTACCAAATCCTTCACCAAATATGGTCATAACGGTGCCACCTTCCAAACTCCCGGATGACGGAGAAACAGATTTCACATCTGGAAACAAGAAGAACAAGTCAGAAATTCGTACTGCGAACAGCGGCCTCACCATCGAAGAATATAGTAGCTTAATTCACAGGCAGCCCGAGCTAGGGATGTGAATCTTTAAAGTTAATATTTACCTGGACATTTGAGTATAGCTGAACAGTGAGAAATATTTGATGTTCGCCCGATCAACTATAAATTTGCTGTAATTACCAGTGTATTCTTTTGCGTTCTGTGGTGACTTTCCTTACATTTAGAGTCCATATGGGCGAGCGAAGCGAGCTTGAACGGCGATGCGAATACTTACATAACTGGACATATGAGTAAGTATAGCTGAACAGTGAGAACTATTTGGAGATCGCTCCTCGATCAACTATAAATTTGCTGTGATTACTAATAAACTTCACTCACCTCTAGTTCCTCGAGTGTGTGCATTCTTTTGCGTTCTGTGGTGACTTTCTTTTTTATAGTTGATCGAGCGAACATCAAATGTTTCTCACTGTTCAGCTATACTCAAATGTCCAGGAAAATATTCACTTTAAAGATTCGCATCCTTAGCTTGGGCTGCCTGTGCTTCATTATATAACGTGCGTAAAGCGGGTTGTAACAGCCATGCATTGTAGCTGCAGGTTTACGCATATTTCTAAATCAATTTAGACATCTGACAATAAAAACCTAATAGAGCGGATTTCAGATGACTGTCGTGATTTAATTGCGTTTGCGATTGCTTTGCTTTCTCATTGGCTGCTTATTTCTATCAACCAATCAAATTGCGAACTAATTACAAGCAAGGAATTACTTGAGCCAATTGGTTTGGCTCCTGATTGGCTGGGCTGGAAATCATTCAACAGTAAGCTGGTAATTACTCGTGTTTCTGATTTGCTGGTGATTGCACAATTTCATTTACTTTTTATCGACAGTCATCTGAAATCTGCTAGCTCTGTGTAATTCACGACTAACCAGCATGCGTCTGCTGTATGTATAAATCCTGGTCAGCATCCACCTGCATGAGCCTATTCTCAGGTTTTGATCTTCCCCTCTTAGAAACGATGAAGTAAGGTATATTGGACTCTGAATTACAAAGAAAGCATACATACAGTTAAAGTAAAGCAATATATCTTGAACAAAACCTAATAAAAAAAATTGAGAAATGGGAAGAAAAAGCATGACTTTTTGTTCATCGTATTCTGTCTTATGTTCGTAAGAATGGACGAATCCAGCTGCTATCACAGGGAATTTCTGCATAAACCCATTCATGGGAAAAGCTTACAAAAAGCTTAAATCTTCGTATCGACCAAGAACATTGAACCGAATCCTCGACCTCTCACCCAGGTCAACATGTAAATAGAAGTAGAGACTCTTTAGCATGTAGACTGCTAGCAGCCCTTATTTTGGCGCGTCCCCCAGAGAAGCGTGAAGCGCTCCCGACGAACGCCAGACGAGCGCCGAAGACGAGACGATGGCGCTCGTCTGGCGTTCGTCGGGTGCTCGATCTTCGCGCTTCTCTGGAATGAGGGACACGCCAACGTAGGGGCTGCTAGCAGTCTATTTAGCATGGTATCGCGATTCACCCTGCCACTCTGTGTTGTTGTGAGCCGTCAATATTTTGTGGTATTGACGGCTCAAAAAGAGCTAGCAAAATTCAACTTTTTTTCGCACGAATTTATGTTTCATTTCATTGTCAATAGTTAGAAATAACGTTTAGCTATATTTCTAGCAATATCTTATGGCAGAAAGAGATTTTTTCGCCGAAAAAGATGGAAAAATGTAAACAGAAAATGCTCGAGCTCGTGCGAAAAGCCCATGTGATTGCGTGAGATCGTGCGTAAATGTAATGAGAATTGAAATTTCAATCGACAATAAATAGCACTATTTCTTGCCATTTCCTCCAGAAAATCTTCAAGAATCGCGATACAATATTAATTACGATTTTGAGACGGCAATTCCACAAAATATTGACGGCGTTGGAAGAAAATTTTCTCCCAACTAGCCGTCAATATTTTGTGGAATTGCCGTCTCAAAATCGTAATTAGTATATAGTATTCCGTTCGCCTCTTCTTACCTGGAATTTTGCTAGCAGGTTTACAAGTAAAAAAGCCAATGCCATCTTTCCCAAGGGAAGATTCAAACCTATTAGAGCAAATTGATTAGCATTCGTGAAGAAATTGCGAATTGAATTTAAATATTAGCAAACGTACTCTGTTCCAGCCACAGCATCAAAGGATCACAAATTTTGTTGCCAGAGCGAATTCTGAAAGACAATGAAAAAAAAGGTTTAACTAAAAAGAATATCACTAATTAAATGGAATATATTTAGTAATGGTCCATAAAAGAACGAAAGCAAGCTACGGCAAAACATGCTGGAATTGCATTGTCGCAGCACGTAGGTACTTTTCGCGATCACGGCAAGGCACGGCAAATCAAGGACGGCCAATCAAATTGCATGGTCGCGGCAGAAAAGTACGGTCCTTTGGACGAGAGCCAATGAAATCCCGTTCTCGCGGTGTGGCACAGTCATTTCTGTCGCTGCACTTCTCACAGTCATACGAAATCCGCTCTATCAAGATCACTTTGTTTGTTTATAAACCTTATTATTTCCATGGCGTTCTCGCGGCGTGGCACAGTCATTTCTGTCGCTGCACTTCTCGCAGCCATACGAAATCCGCTCTATCAAGATCACTTTGTTTGTTTATAAACCTTATTATTTCCATGGCGTTCTCGCGGCGTGGCACAGTCATTTCAGGTCGCTGCACTTCTCGCAGCCATACGAAATCCGCTATCAAGATCACTTTGTTTGTTTATAAACCTTATTATTTCCATGGCGTTCTCGCGGCGTGGCACAGTCATTTCAGGTCGCTGCACTTCTCGCAGCCATACGAAATCCGCTCTATCAAGATCACTTGTTTGTTTATAAACCTTATTATTTCCATGGCGTTAGGGTTGAACTCCTTGTTCGTTTGATTGGCAATTCTACTGAGCTGACTCGTGAATATCTTGCCATATATTTGGGTGACAGTTCCTGCGAGGGAGAGGGAAAGCGTTAATGAGAAATAGAAAATAACACCTATGTTGTATTGTGAATGTGCGCATTCTGATTGGTTAAAAAGCGTGTTTGTAAGAGACCTGAGAAACACGATTGTCACGCAACGCTGTCACGCGTGTGTATGTTATTTTCTAAAAGCAATAAAAATACTTTCTGCGTGCTCTCTGGTTTCTTACAAACACTCGGGGAATGTTGGTCGAACTGATAAAACTTGAAAGGCACTCGCCTTCGGCTCGTGTCTTCCAAGTTTTGATAAGTTCTCCCAACATCCCCCTCGTGTTTTAAGAAAGCAGAGAGCACGCGGAAAGTACTTTTATTGCTTAAATAGAGCAGATTTCAGATGACCATCGTGAAAGTAAACGCAACTGTGCAATCACTAGCCAATCAGAAACAAGAGTAATTACAACTTACTGCTGAATGGTTAATTCCAGCCCAGCCAATCAGGAGCCGAACTAATTGGCTAGTAATTCCTTGCTTGTAATTAGTTCGCAATTTGATTGGTTGATAGAAATAAGCAGCCAATGAGAAAGCAAACCAATTGCAAACACGACGGTCATCTGAAATCCGCTCTAAGCCTGACTAAACAAAGCAAGAGATAGCTTTCTCACATGTTTAGAAGTACCGGCAAAGTTGTGATGTAAAACGTCTCACTACAGGGACCCTGTGTACGATGGGCGTGACATAACGGACAACATAATGAACTCAATCCGTCTAAATCCGCCTCGTGGAATGGGGAGTTTGCAGGTGTTGCGTGACATTTTGAATTTTGACCCTAGTAAAAATACCATGATTGAAAAGAGCTTGCCGAAATTAGAAAAAGGCGAAAATTTGAGTTGATTTGGGTAAATATTAGCAAAGTTATTGACGCCCGAAGTAGGCTGTTTTAATGTCTTGGTGGGCAAGTGTTAAAACAACCAACTTCCGACGCTCATAACTTCTGTGTTATTTGTCGAAATCACCTCAATTTGAGGATTTCACACTTCGGTGAGCTCTTTTCAAATATTATTTTGCTCGGATCAAAATTCAAAATATCACGCAACACCTGCAAACTCCCATTTCGATCCATCCTTTGGCCTAAAACTGGTTTAAATGATATGTTGTCATTGAACAGCAAACAAATTGTTTTATTTTAAAGTTACTTACCTAACTAGATCAAACACAACAAACAGATCATAACATTGTCACGCCCATCGGACACAGGGTCTGGTTCCCACGAGGTGATTAGTCGAGCAGATTTCTTACAAGCATCATTCGGTGTTGGCCCGACTTTGAAATAGAGCGGTTTTCACATGACTGTCGTGAAAACAATTTCAGTTGAGCAATCACTAGCCAATCAGAATCGAGAGAAATCATGACTTCCTCCTAAATGGCTTTTTCTTAGCCAATTGCAAGCCGAACCAATTCCTAAGTAATTACGCATTTGTATTTATTACAGAATTTGATTGGCTGAGAAAAACAAGTAGCCAATGAGAACGCAAAGCAATAGCAATTACATAACAAGTCTTGACAGTCATGTGAAATCCGCTCTATCTGTGACAATGCAAACTGCATTTTTCGTGTCGAGGGCGATGCCATTTTTGAACAAACGAATTAGTTCCGTACTTAAAACAACAATTTGTCGTCAAAGGCGGAGCGAGTATCGGCGAATAGATCTCCTCGGTTTGGGCGTAATGTTTTGCACATTTCAGATCACGTGGTATTCCCACGAGTATTCTCTCTTTGTTTGGGTTGCCTCCATATTCACACATATCCTTTGGTACGTTGCAGAAAAACAAAGGGAGAATACTAATTGGAATGACACGTGATCTGAAATGGGAAAACATTACGCCCATGCCGACGAGGTCTATTGTCACCGATAGTCCGAAATTGAAAGTAAAATGAGTGACATATTACATGTCACACAACACAACATACCTGTCACTCCCGTCCTGGGCTGGACATCCTTCACTGTAGGTGTAAATGGATATCGGTACTAAAAACACAACAAAGTGATCACATGATAAGTATGGCCGCTTCTACTAAAATAAGCTACGGCTAAACTAGGACACATGTAGCGCGCAACATTTGTGTCCTGCATGTTTCCCCGAGTGGCTAAACTAGGAAACATCGCACGCGTGTCTCAGAAACACAAAATGTTTCTTGTCTTGCGAAGAAACATTTCTTTGTGTCGCGGCTACAAAATTTGTCGCGCGCAACAATGTTTCCAGACCCTGGCGCGCGAGGATGCAAAAAAATGAATAAAGCAAAAAAAAAAAAAAAAAGAATCATGCGGAAAATACTTACGTTAGGTACAAAAATATCTTCTTTGTATTTCATTTGCACTGTTACCAAGGTCGACAATCATATTTAATCTCTGTTAAAGATGCATTGCTGTCGCAATTTACGCGTCTAGCTCTCTTGTTTGGTTACGCGGTGCCTTTGTTCTCATTGACCACAGGCAATCCGACGCCGCGAACGAAAACTTCAAGAACTAGCCCATTATGTACACCCCTTATGTACACCAGACAGTATCCAAGGCGCGGGTTGGCCATGTTTTCATTGAACACAGGCAACCCGACGCAGCGCAGGATACTCAAGTACCGGAATCATACCAGCTGATTTCGTGCTCTCAAATTAACCAATCAGAACGATCTTGTTGCATCGCCAAGCATTCTAAACAGATTCTTAAAAATATTGCAATTGAGCATAAAATAATTCCATTTAGTCAAATCACACTAGTGGTCTATTGTCAATGCTGCGTTCGGATTGGTCGAGCTACTAGTAGGCTATAAGTTATAGCCTACTAGTAGCGAAAAGTGTCGGATTTGAAAGCCAGAAAATGGCAAATGACCAGACCAGAAAACGTTTTTGGCTATACAATTTGACCTACTAGTGTGATTTGACTAAAACAATTATTCCTCTCGCCCTCGGGCTCGAGGAATAATTGTTAAATATCTCCTCAGAAACTTGCCTGATGTCAAATGACGATGACTAAATCTAGTTTTTGCTTCCCAAAACTGCGAAAAATCTCTCGCCGGACTTAGGAAGGCTTCGTTTTCAAACAATCCTTTGCGCACCGTGAAGTGAGATCAACTGATACGTACGATGGCCAGACAGTATCCAAGGTGCGGGTTGCCTGCGTTCCCATTGACCACAGGCAACCCAACGCCGCGCAGAATGCGTCAGGTACTGGATACACCAGACTGTGCGCAAAGGCAAGATTGGGTACAGTCTGAAGTCTGACGTATCCAGTGCCTGAAGTATCCTGCGCGGCCTCGGGTTGCCTGTGGACAATCATGTAATTAGTTGTACACTTACTCTAAAGACACATTTCGATCCACAAGGGTTCTTCACTCTGACTCCATCGACATGCATCACTACTTCAAAGTCGTAGTTGGTTTCGTGTGGGGCTGGACTAAAGGTAGAAAGTGAAAAATTAAATGATTTTTAAAAACTTACAAAAATTACAATCATATATTTCATCCTCTTTAAACTTGGCTACACTCGTAATTTTTATCGCATCTTTCACGGCGCTTTTTGTTGCGCGCAACCTGCAACTATAAGAATTCTAGTGTAAACAAGATGCAATAGACTCTTCCACTGTTTGTTTGTCTTTTGAAATAGCAAATGGATAAAAATCGAAAAAAAGCGCCTGAAATATAGTAAATTTGCCAAGTTTGACAGCAAAAGGTTGTAAAACAGCGAAGAGACAACCTTGAGATTACATGTTCTTTCGTTCGAGCGAGGATTCCAAACAGTTGCCCCCGGGTGGCAACCTTTAGCTTACAGAAAACAACATTAAATTTCACAAATTCACGAGCCTCTATCTCGACCAATATTGACAACATTTCGACCCAAAACTTGGCAAATTTACTCATTTTCATGTTCTCTTTTCAGTGATGTAGATCCATGGAGTTTCGTCAACTTTCTAAAAACGCACGTGTAAACCAGTACCCCGCAGGCTCTCTTTGTTTCTGGTGAAGTTTTCGTTTTCTATATCTTCCTTTATTAGGCGCGCGCGGGCTGACGAGCGCCCTCTACACTCGCGGCGGGCTTCCTGTGGCAAGCGCGCGCACACGCTTGTTTTTTGGTTGGAGCCTTTGAGAGCTTTCGCATACATAAAGTCCACAGGAACCCCACAAAAAACGAGGGTGTGCAGGAATCCCATACAAATGTGCGCGCGCAAGCCACAAGGCAAGCCAACATTCCCAGCATGCTCTACACAAGAAACAAAGGGAGCCTACGGGGAGGCCACCGGGCTTTAAATACCTGGTTTCGCATGAGAGTTTTGTGCTGGACACCATAGTTGTCTGTATAGCGCACTCTCGAGTGTACAACCCATCTAGTGATACTAAAGTCACTTTGTTGCCCTTATTGGGGTCAGTATCGGAGCCGTACTGGTCTTGACTAAACCCTGAAATGTAAAATGACCATAGATAATGACTAAAATAAAATAACTAACCGACTATTAAATACCCTGTGACAGATGGGCATCACATGTAGTTTTGTAGTCAAAAAAAGTCTAGGCTAAGGAGGTAACCGTAAAAGGGGTGAAATCAATCCATTTAAGGAGGCTGCCTACAATTTTTTCTGCCCTCAACACCCAATCTTTGTATGCTTGCTGTTCATGCTCAAAAACCTGTACCAGTCTGAACTTTCACATGGTTACCCTGGAGGGTTTGAACTTTATTGTAGTGTGCATTTTGTTGTGATCGGAGTTGCTATAGCAACGTTATAACCACACCCTTGTTTATAATACGCAGCCATCAGACGCCTTGCGCGACCTAAACTTTTAAAATGACACCCCTCGCACTAATCCCTGAGTAGCTAACATTAAACACAGCAAGTTTGGAGAGAATTGATTGGGCCGATTTTATGTTATTCGAACGGACTTTTTCAGCCTCCAAAATGTCAAAGTTAATTATGCCGCAAAGTATTTCCTTGAAAAATAATGGCTAATATCTGCGGAATTAAGAAATCCTTGCCGCCCAAATAATCTACAAACCCAAGGCAATGTACCAGCCAAATTTCACTTCTTAGAATGCTTCCGATTTGTTTGGCATGTGTTCAAGCAAACTGCAAAATTTGAGAAATTATATTATAAATCTTACGTTTGTTATAAAATTTACACTTTTCGCCTCTGACAAAAATCTCATATGTCAATGTTTTTGATACTTCCGTAAATTAATCTTGAATATATACCAAAAATAACCCTCCAAGTCTCGAGTTCATTTAAGTATTTTAAGGCACCGAGAAAAAATGCTAAACTTCACCACTCTTTCGGTTTGCTCGAGCCAGTTTTTGTCATTGTACTTTGTTTTCTCCTGTTGTAGCTTTCACGTGGTTTTCCCTGTAATCAGTGAAGCGAACTACATTCCAGCGTGTTGTAGTTTTCATGGGCCATTGACTCTAATACACTTTGCCGCTTCCCTAACAAGCGTGACGGCAAACTGCGCGGAGAACTCATTGAGCCATAGAAGCAATCGTTTGATTCCCATGATGGAATGTAGTTCGCTTCACTGATTACAGGGAAAACCACGTGAAAGCTACAACAAGTGAAAACAAAGTACAATGGCAAAAACCGGCTCGAGCAAACCGAAAGAGTAGTGAAGTTTAGCATTTTTTCTCGGTGCCTTAAAATGGGCAATTCCAGAAAATAAAGGTACCCCCCCACGGGCGGCATTTGGAAATTCCGAAGGGATGGGGGGGTTTAAGAGCTCGGAATTCTGATTGCAAGGGGGGGGTTTTCGAAGCTGGATTTCTTGTCACAAGGGGGGGGGGGGGGGGTCTGAAGATGCCCAACTTCTGAAGGAGTTCACATGTTTTTCAGTCTGCTAAAATAGCGTTTTTCAGAAAGAAAATAACGTCATTTCACGCGCGGAAAAACAGTCTTCGCCGCCATTCGATAGATAGAGAATGCTTGCCAGTACGTACTTGCCCCTTCTAAGACAGAATCTCCATAATTTTCTACTGATTTCGACTGTTAGTTCAATCACGCAGCAGGTTCAACGATTTGTACAATCACACATTGAAATTAATATAAAGGTTGTTGGCGATAGGGATAAGTTGAGCTTGCATGGACGCGCAACTTTCACCAAAACCCGCCGCAACTTTCCCTAACATATCTAATGAAATCCCGGAACAACACGGTATAGTTTAATAAACGTTTCTCAAAACTGGTACATGTAATATGCATGTTGAATAATATGTTTTTCTTTTACTCCTTCGCCCCTACAATTCAAATCTTACAAAATAGCCGGTTAGCTACTAGTTAAACACGTTAAAAATGTAGAGCTCATATTCAGTGGATGTTGTGAATGCCGGTGGTATTTTTTTCTTCAAAATCAAACTATCATGCTCTGTATTAATATTCTGAAACAAGATTATGCGCTTGTTGTGTTTTCTTTACTTTGCAAATTTAATAAATTCCCGCAACAACCCCCGCAACTTTTGCCTTTTTCTCCGCAACGTTTTCCTCTCGCAAACTTTTACTTTTTCTCGCAATAATAAACAAGGTGGTGATTATTTGGATTCCAGAGGGGAGGGGGTGTAAAAGTTGAAATTTCTGAAGGGGAGGGGGGTTTAACCTACCGGAATTCTATATGCACGGGGGGTAAACCATTTTGGAAATTCTGGATGCATGGGGGGGTCAAAAACTAGTGCCGCCCGTGGGGGGGGGGGTACCTTTATTTTCTGGAATTGCCCAATACTTCAATGAAAAGACTTGGAGGGTTATCTTTGGTATATATTCAAGAATAATTTACGGAAGTATCAAAAACATTAACATATGAGATTTTGTCAGAGGCGAAAAGTGTAAATTTTATAACAAACGGAAGATTTATAATATAATTTCTCAAATTTTGCAGTTTCCTTGAACACATGCCAAACAAAATCGGAAGCATTCTAAGAAGTGAAATTTGGCTGGTACATTGCCTTGGGTTTGTAGATTATTCGGGCGGCAAGGATCTTTTAATTCCGCAGATATTAGCCATTCTTTTTCAAGGAAATTTTTGCGCCATAAATGACTTTGACATTCTGGAGGCTGAAAAAGTCCGTTCGAATAACATAAAATTGGCCCAATGAATGCTCTCCAAACTTGCTGTGATTAATGTTAGCTACTCAGGGATTAGTGCGAAGGGTGTCATTTTAAAAGTTTAGGTCGCGCAACGCGTCTGATGGCTGCTAAATAAACAACGGAGTGGTTATAACGTTGCTATAGCAACTCCGATTACAACAAAATGCACACTACAATAAAGTTGAAAACCCTTCAGGGTAACCATGTGAAAGTTCAGACCGGTACAGATTTTCGAGCCTGAACAGCAGTCATACAAAGATTGGGTGTTGAGAGCAAAAAAAATTGTAGGCAGCCTCCTTAAATCATGCAATTTCGATTCATCCTTTGGTCTATGTGTAGTTGTAGAACTGCAAACGTATGGTGTTTTAAAATTTCAAAGTTTCTTACGTACTTGATCGACACAACAAACACAATCATAATAACATTGTCACACCCTCAAAGAGCCTGTGGCAGCTGCCATTTTGACAACATAGCAACATAATAAAACGGAGAAAGCATCCATTTCCATCGGCCGATTTAGAGAGTATAAAGCAATGTTCTCGATTGAATTTATTAAATCAAATCTGAAACTTTATTTTTAAATGTTTATTAAGAGATTTCTTCACGTAATTAGTATTCTGATATCGAACGAAAACAATAACAAAGGAGTGGCTGACACGGGCTCTTTAGATACCACCTAACACTAACCTTCTCCGTAGATACTCATCACCAGTCCACCGCTGACACTTCCCCACAGGTAGTCGATTGACTTCACTTTCGGTGTAGTACCTGAAATAAGACAATGTGTTACGTGATCATCACGTGTGCTAGTGGAGTCTTATCACTTGACAGACTGACAGTAATTCACAAAAGCATAGAGATCATGATGCTGAGACAAAAGAAATAAGCCAAATTAAGTTTGGGCTGAAAAGAAAAATTCCAACAGAAAATATCACAACCTAGATTTCTTTTTAGTATTTACCAGGGCTCAGACTTTACGCCTCACCCGCTAATAGAAAGGGTTTTTTGCAGTGCGATTTCTGAAAGGCTGAAATACCGAAAAAATGTGTTTTAAAGGCCCATCACCAACCGGGAGCCTTTGCGCCACGTTTTCTTTTGTTTTCAAATTGATCCATTGTTTTTCAGGTGCTCTGATTGGCTAATAGTGCGCAAAGGCTCTCGGTTGGTGATGGGCCTTTAAAGGCAGCAATCTCTTAGCAACGTTCGTTCTTTTGTTCACCATAAACAAACAAGAAAGAAACACACAAAAGTGCCTTTTGCAAAGTCACGATTTCACTAAAATTGAAAAAGAATGAAATGTGTTGACTTCGGAGACCGTTTGCACTTGATCTAGGACACAAGTTTATAAATGTGTGTCCGTTTCGTTTACGCTGATTGCATCTGTCTAGAAATATAGGCAGCACGTTTCACACTTTCACTCCCAAGATATAGATAGCACTTCTCCTTACTCAAAACAATACACTTCCCTATACACATGATAGGAGAATTTGGTGTGTCCGTTTCGTTTACGCTCATTGCATCTGTCTAGAAATATAGGCAGCACGTTTCACACTTTCACTCCCAAGATATAGATAGCACTTCTCCTTACTCAAAACAATACACTTCCCCATACACATGATGGGGGAATTCGGCGCTGTATCTGTTCCTCATCACTTATTAGATGATTCATGAAATTCTCCTTTCTTGTTTTCTTGACATCGTTTTTATATGGTTGGGAGAAGATTAAGGTTGACCATCACTCGGAGTGAACGGGTTAAATCTATCTTGACGATATCCCTTGACGGGCACAAACATTCTCGTTTTTTTTTTTCGAGAAACGCGGGTAACCTTCTCTTCACGCCTTTTCGCTGGCAAAAAGACTAGAAAGCTTTATTTTTGGAACTCTATATCTTTGCTGGTAGTAAAATCAGGTATCCTGACAAAAATATTGTAATTTTGGAACTTATGTTTGAAAATGTCTTAGTCGATACGTTAGGAGGCAATGCGAAGTTTTTTGTGTGTGTGTGACATTTAATTAGACACGTGCAAAAACGGCTGCGATATTTTTCAACGTCGAGCTTGTTCAGCTGTTCAGGTGTGGACAAGGGCATCCCTCCAAAAACGGCCGCGTTAAATTTCAATCTGGCGGGCCTGTTCAGGTATGAAATATCCCTTCTAAAATGGCCGCGTTAAATTTTAACTTGTCGGACCTTTTTAGTTGTTCAGGTCCGAATAGGCATCTCTCCCGAAACGCCCGCGTTAAATTTTCCCAAAAAACATTCAGCTTGCATGACATAGCGAAGAGTATACTTGGTTGTTGCATCAGGGACGTGTGAATGGAGCACGTCCCTGGTTGCATTCATAGTTTTCTAACAAAAAGCACGTCATGACGTTTATAAATCGGTCTCCTTCTATGTCTAGACAAAGGCGACTAATGAACTACACAGAGCTGCGCTAAAACTTGCCGAACTTATTTTCCTTTGCCTGAAAGTAATAATATAAAGAACGTTTTGAAATATAATACTCATGGACCTCCAAGGGTGGCACTCTGTTTCATTTTTATAAATCACATAGAAGAGCGTACCACTGTTCTGAACCTTAAATGGCGCTAATGTTTTGCTAATGAATTTGAAGTCATTGGAATTTCTCGTCAAAACGCCCACTGGTAGGGATAAATAACAAATATCAAATTTCCTGGGCTAATGAGGGTAGAAGTTTTGGTCTTCAAAAATAAACATTCTAATATGTTGTATAATGGATCATAATCCGTTAATATGACAGCGAGGATATGTTGTATACGACGACTTTTCATCTTTGATGAGGTTATAAATTCATTCGGTATCTAGGCTTTGATTGAACTCGAAAATTAGCAGGATTTAAAAGACAAATTGCTTCTCAACAAGCGTTGTCTTCACAAATCTTGCAGATTCATTCTATTAGCAAAGATGATAAACACCTTACCTGCGAAGCTTGTTGAGGACACTAAAACAAAAACAAAAAATCATCAATGCATTGGAATCAAAGCAAGCGTACACAAAGTTATGCAACTGCTCAAAAGTTTTCAAACTTACAAAAAAAGACCAGTCCCACTCCGCTAAGCAATGCAATGGCGAAATTAGCCATTTTAGCTGTCAGATATTGCTTTTTCGTCCGCTCAAGTCATCATTTCCAGATATTTCTGACTGGAAACCTGAGTGCTTGTAACCTTGGCCAACTCTGAAGCTTGTCTAAAGTGCTGATTAATTCAATACGCTAAGACAATGGCCCGACGTCAATTCCAATTGTCCAATTGTGAACACCGTTTAGCTAAGGGCCTCTTCACATGACTCCGGAATGACTTTCATTCTGGAATGAGTTCATTCCATCCCCGTAAGATTTCTATATATTTTCTATATGTCTGTTCACATGATACCGGAATGAAATTTTGCTCCCGTGCAGGTCATTCCGGAATGAGTTCACTCCGGTTTTCAATCGGAGTGAAAATTTCCTTCCGGTATGAAGTTTCATTCTGGAATCATGTGAACTAAAATTGAACTTCGTTCTCGGACAAAAATCACAAACAGTGAAGTCTGGAGCGAGTGGCGCATGCGTGAATATTTGTTTTCTTATTTGGTACCAAAATCTGAAACTGATTGATCACGTCATGTGAATACAGTACGAACTTCATTCTAGAATGAAACTGATTCTGGAATGAAACTCATTCCAGAATCATGTGAAGAGGCCCTTAGACTCCAGCAAGGCAGTATTTATTGTCAGGAAGGCCTAATTTACAAAGAGATTAACGCTTTTGCTTTTAAACAGCGGAAAGCAAATGATTGATCTGATCTTGAGCGATGCAAAGCACGTTACCAAACCCAAGACATCGTCCTCGGCCTGAAAATGTTTGTTTTAGCTTCACCGCTGAGCGTGCAGTCTCCGGCCGGAATATCAAGAGTCTTGAAAGAACAAAGGGAGTTCCAAGTCAAAACTTGCTGGCATAAGGCTTTCAATTGTGTGCTGCACAATTTTACTTAATTACTCATTACTGCAGAGAGCTACAAGTTCATTGAAAACACATAAGGATAAAAGTGTTGTAAAGTTAAAACGCGATGCCTCGAAGTTTTTATTTCCTGTTGCGTAACAAAAGCCTTTTTGTAATCATACAAAAGGTTGTTAGTCATTGATAAATGATTTGTACCACAATAAGATAGAGGTTTTTATTTCTAATCTCTCTGCAACAAGGCACGATTTAAAAAAACAATTACTCAGCTAGCCAGCATAAATTACTCCGCGCATCAATCAGTTTGACACAAGAATATATACTTTGAATTAGGGAAACAACGCTTTGTATAAACAGAGGAATTAGCAGCATGCTTGCCTGCCCGTTAGATCAACATAAACAAAATAAACTATTATTATATACGCCGAGAGGTCCTGCATCGAGTTTGTAGCTGTCGTTGTTTTGTATACACCTTTCAGAAAAAGTTGCAACGTTAGAAATGTCTTTTGTAGCCTGCGATGTGTCATGGGAGCAATATTTGTACCAAAACAGAATGATGGACACTTTTTTAGGATAAATAGCCATACTTATCACCCTGTTTATGCCAATTGATTCTACAATACATCGCTCGCAAGAGATTTTGCACTGGGTTAACACAAGAATTTCGATCTATTTAGTTTTGATCTAATTATTATTATTATTATTTTCTCCCATGATGCACCGCGGGCTAAAACAGACAATTGTGACGGTGCAACTTTTCTGAAACAGGTGTATACAGAGAAGAAAGCGGGTTTAAACAAAATCAGCTATAAAAAGTGAATACATAAATACCATTACTATATTATTAGTGACTGAGGAGAAGCAAGAAATACCTCAAGTTGTTATAAAATACCACTTCTCAACATAAGTTGATACAAATTAATTAAATGATAATAATTAAATAATTAAACAACACATTGAAATTTTATAATTGAAATTCTAACAAAGGTGCCAAAGACGTAGTGCACTGTTGTCGAGCTAATAAAAAATGTAAGATTGAAAATTCCACTTTACGTCATCAACGCAACAACATAAACGCATGCAAGTTTAAGTTTATTTCTGTTTATTAAACGTAAACCTCTTTCACGATGGGGTCTGACTTTAAAGTGGCTCATCTAGAAGTTAACGCTACCATGGCAAAGAAAGAGAGGGTGACTAATTTGCATATGTGATCGATTTTCTTAGAAAAATGGCTTTTAAAGGTCCATGCCACCGTACATCACACCGTCTCTAGACACTACGAAATGCCTCCAGGGGCCGGTTCCTAGAAGGTCAGTTAAGAGTTATCTGTAGATAAACGCTTATCCAACGGATAAATCCTGAACAAATCCTATACAACAGATAACTTTTATCCATGGATAACTTTATCCAATCTTTCAGGAACCGGCCCCAGCTGTACAGCAAATTGATTCTTTTGTAGCTTCTTTTTGTCTCCACACTGTATTTCCCTCGATGGTGCGAAGTATAGCTGGGTATGTACTTCACAAAAGTGTGAAAGACGTAGTCAGACAGATGAAAAATTTACGTTTTACGTCATTTTAAAAATTCATGCGTGTTTAATTATTATATCTTTATATTTCTAGTGTAAAAAGGCTCTCTTGCAAAGTGTTGGGGGTCTTTCCAATGAAAACCTCATGCAGTCAACAACATGTCATGTACAATCGTTCTCTCAGCAAAGGGATACGGTGGAAACATTGTTTCTAAAAGTTTTAAAATATAGCTTCAAAACTGCAACGCCCACTTGCGAAAGCATTTGCAGTTCCAAGAGGGGCTAGTCCCCTTAAAGACCCCCCCCCCCCCCCCCCACTTCCTCTTCTTAACTGGCAAGAATGAAAATTTTACGAGAAGAAACATGTAGCTTGAGTCGGACGGAACACATTGCCGTATTTTGTCATTAAAATACTGTTTTCGAGAGGGAACCCGATGTCCCTTTATAAACAGAATGATTTATGGGCTCGATCAGCTGCGAATGCGGCCAGGTATTTACTTTACAAAAGTGTGAAAGACGTAGTGCAAGCGGATGAAAAATTTACGTTTTACGTCATTTTAAACGCATGAACAAACAGATGCGAGTTTATCATAAAAACTGAAACTGTAAACAATTCTTTGTTTTGCCGAATTTTTGGCCATGTTTAATGGCCTTCATTAGGGCAACTGATGAAGGAGACAAAAACCGTTACAATTGTACGCTACGTAAGGTCTGGCTTCCATATAGTCTTATCTGTCGTATCTGTCGCATCAGTCGACCGTGAAACAATGAAAGTTGGAATTATTCTTTTGTTTCAGGGTTGACTGATACGACAGATACGGTAAGGGGCCGACCATTGGGGAATTATTTTTTTTGCAAGATTTTTTTTTACTTCTCTCAGATATAGTAGGATATTTATTTCGTAATATTAGTTGAGGATTATAACAAATATGCTGTGCAGGATATTCTTTTCAAAATCATCCAACCCCCTCCCCTTCAGAAGTCAAATGGTCGGCCCCTAAGACTATATGGAACATAAACAATAAGCGTGCGCCCGAAAAGATAATATGCCCTTTACATGTTAGAGAAGTCATCTACGTTAAGGCCCTGAAGTGCGATAGTCTTTAGACTGCTTGTAGCCCCTTCTTCGGCGAGCGTCAGTAAATCGAGGGAACTTTTTTTTACAGTGTCAAGTTACTCAGGAGAGGTCTCTCCCTCTCCAGGGTAACTCGACACCGTAAACAAACCAAAGCGTGATGCAGTTAGAAAACGGACGTTCGCCGAAGTGACGTTCACCGAAGTTCTAAAGTGCTTGTAAATAAGATCATCCCGGGCCTAATTAGCCTTGTCGTTAAGCCTACTGTGTTTGTTGATTCTAGATTTGTGGTTGTTGAACCTAATGCGCATTAAAGAGGATATCATAATGCAGCTTTTATCAATTTAAGACTCCGTTCACATCACACCGGTACAAAGCCGGACCGGTACAATTCTGGCAAGTTTAGCAACAGTTTTTACACTGCCTAGCCATAGCCATGTCAAAATCGGTCCGGTACCGCAGGTGCCGTGTGAACGCGCGACGGAACCGTACCAAAATTGTACCCGTCCGGTTTTGTACTGGTCTCGTGTGAACGGGGTCTAAACCATCGTACTGGTCGTCCTTGACTTTGGAAAAATTTCAGTTACTTTTCATCAACCTGACTTTCGTCTATCAAAAAAAAAACGTATGCACAAATCTTGTACAAAAATCTGATCCCAGATTCCAAACTGTCTGGATTCCAATTAAAAGAAACAATTGGATTTGGATTCTGGATTCCACAGATTGGTAAAAAAAAGTTGGATTCCTGATTCCCTTACATGGGGTGAGTTTAGGGCATGGAATGGAGTCTGGATTCCAGAGATGGCCACCAGATTCTTGATTCCAAAGCTCAAAAAAGTTGGATTCCAGGGGTGCTTACCATTATGCCAAATTGTTCGGGGATTTTGGTTGCTATGAGCAAGTTGTCCGAAAATGTTGTCCAACCATTTCGGTTGTAACAAACCGATCGGAATGGTTTGAACCATTTGCACTCCAACCAGTTTTATGGTTAACCGATATGACCTGATACGACTTGAAATAGAAATGGGCAAATGGTAAGCATCATTCCACTCAGTATTTCATCCCAACTGGAAGCACCAATCAAACCAATCGGTTTTCCTTGACAAATGGTAAGAGCCCCAGATAAACTTACATGGGGCAAGTAACTGCAGACTGTCCTTCCAAATAACAGAATACCCATGCCTGCTGAGCATCTGAGTGAGTCTTATACTAGCACAAATAAAATTTTGAGTTGCACGAACACTAATTCTTGGTTTGATGTGAGGTCACTGGGTGGAAACTGACATAAAAATTCACTTGTTCTCTTTGTTCTGTGCACCACATGGCTGCCACGCTTCTGTGATTTTATTCAAAAAGGGATGATTGCAAACCATCAAGTTTCTTTTGTACTCAGCACAGTATACCATGACACAAGTGGGATGCAGGGTTGAGGGGAAAGTTAATCGCTAAATTTCCGAGTTGTCAATGTATAAGTTTGTGATACTATGATCGGGACTAAGAAATACAGCCCAGTGACTAAACACAGTGACTATTGTGAGGTTTCAGAAAATACCCCCCCCCCTCTCCTCCCCAGAAGGGATACATACATACATAACAACTTTATTTACCCACAGGATTCTTATCAGTCGCTACAATACTGAAGCATCTGGTTTCCATAAGAACCATGCCTAAATATATGTACATTACAATTATAATGAAAATTATAAATACTTTATTATGGTATGATAGATAAAATGGAAAGTATGATAAAAGAAAATTAAGCATGACTTGAGATACATTTGTTACAGTGAGAATTGTACCAGTACCATATGAACAGGCGGTTCCGTACCAGAATTGTACCGGTCTGGTTTTGTACTGGTCTCGTGTTAAGGTTATTCCCCTGTTTTGCACGGCGCACGCTGTTCTGCGCACGGACGCGCGATCAATTCGTTCGAAAATGACGCAATCGAGCGCACGCGCGCAAGCTAAATATCCCCATTTGAGCGAGAAACACCAAGAAAAAGTCGCTTTTTGGGATATTGCGCGAAAACAAGATTGGGCACCCCAATTTTTATTTTACCATTTTGATAAGACTATCATTCCCCTGTTATAAAAAAAGTTTAAAGAAATTTCCACGACAAGTTTTTGAGCTATCGTCATCAAAAGCCCCAAAATGAGACACCAAAGACTCTCAAATTATCACGAGCGGTGCGCACATTTTTGCACATTTTCAAGAGTAGCGTCAACACACATAGAAAATTAAACATTCTAATGTTCGTCCTAGGTAGTGAAGCATCCAACAGTTCTGTTCAAACTTGCAAGCGAACTGGATTGCTTCATTAGTGAGCGTTTTATCACAATTTTCTTGTTTCACGTATTCCTTCACAAAATAGCCCTAGACACTAAAAATGGGGTATGTTTGCGCCATCACAGTTTCTAAACGAGCATGGGCACCCCCTCTTTTTATTTCATATTTTCATTCCTTATATACTAAATAGTAAATAGACAAATTAAGAAAAAATTCTACGACAAGTTTTATTTCAGGGGAATTACCTTAACAGGGTCTGAGCTGCAGCATGCATGTTTCAAAGCAGGATGTAAGCCTGGGGGGTTCTCCCATGTAAGAGTGATAGGGGTGCTCGTTGGGACATCAGGAAATATACCCTAAAAAATACCAGGACATTAAAAAACCACCCCCTAAAAAATACCTTATAAAACAAAATGACCCCTAAAAAAATACCAACAATTAACCTTTTTTGTTATTGCTTATTGTTTCTCATCTCAAAACAAGCTTATTTTAGAGGTATCAATGAATAAAAAAAGCCAGAAAGCAGCAGAAAGTGTTTTGCTTGGTTTGTGACCTTTTCATTCATTTACGTACCCCTAAAAAATACCATTTATTAGTGAAAGCCACAATGTTTCTCCGATAGCCCCTAAAAAATACCTGAGAGTTGATTTTGACCCCTAAAAAATACGAGGAGCACCCCTATCAGGTCGACATGTGAAGAAACCCCCCTGGGGCGGCACCTACAAAACCTGGATCACGGATCGTCGGATCGGATCATCGGATCGGACTGTCGGACCGGATCGGATCGTCGGATCGGATCATCGGATCGGATCGTCGATGATCAAGGGATGGGAAACGTTGTATGATGTCACCGCCGTATGACGTCACCAATGACCATTATTGATGACGTCATATAAACTAGATAATGTAATATATCGACAAGGGAACATTCTAACAGAAGTCCAAACTAGGGAAAGTTGTCTCCAAGCCAAGGGGCTACAAACGCCTGTCACGTCATGTATAACAACCTTAAAACAAAAAACAACAACAGTATCTGTCATGATATTGGCAAACTTGGGGGAAGTTGTCTCCAAGCCAAAACTAAAATCTCTCCAATTTTAGAACTTCTATAGTCGTTAAACAACGTTTGATTGTTGTCAAGATATTTGATTTTCTAGGTTTTGACGACGTCATATCACATGATAGGGGGTTGTTCCCCTTGGCTTGGAGACAACTCTCCAAGTTGGAATGTTCCCTTGTGTAGATATTAAATTTTCTAGTTTTAATGACGTCATCAATGAAGATGTATCGAATTTTATATTGATTACTACATATAAGTGAAAATTATCCGATCCGATGATCCGATCCGATCCAATGATCCGATCCGATCTGACGATCCGGCCCGATGATCCGTGATCCAGGTTTTGTAGGTGCCGCCCCTGGGGATGTACATATGTAAGTCAGGCTGACTAGAGAAAACGAGATACTAGTGTTTCATGAGCACTGTTCATGCCTAGAAGACAAGGGTTTTGTCTTCAACTAAGCTTATATATTTAATCTCTCAACAAGAAGAGAGAAGATTGAGTTTTGGCCTTTTAAATTTCCTTCATTATAAGTTAACTGCAAGGGATATTTTAGTCTAGACAAAAAAATATGGCGGCAATTTCAAACGTCGTGTCGAGTTTGCATTTCGGTTATACTGAAAAAAGTAGACATTGTAAAGTTCCGGCTGATTCTATATCAACAAGTTTTTTTTTGCAATTCTATAGCAGGCCTGTCCATAAACTATCGGCATGGAACTAAAGCGAAATTCCCCCGATACCTTGGACTTGGTATTCCCGCGAGTCACGACAAACTTTACAACAGGATATACACAGCTTGATTGGGACCAGGGAACACCCAAGTACTTCAATTTGAATAAATAATTACAACAAGAGCGTATCCTACCTTGTTAAGTGCATTTCTGACGATCCTCTGCCAAGAAAATCAATGAATTTGACCCCCAATCAGGACGTATTTTGCACAACACTGCTTCGACTTTTCGAGCACTTCCCATTGGCACGCAAGGCATGACGGGTAATTCTCACTTCCCGCGCAAAGACGCAGCGTCGTAACGCAGTCCGCAGGTCGTTTCTGCTCTCAAAAAATACACTACGTCGTAAACTATTATGTTCACAGGCTCAGTTTATTAACTTGGCGGAGGCTAAATTACTTTACAACAATACTGTAATATCTAATCTAGTCAAATCTAAAAATATTTGGGCACTATACTCTACTCCATTGACAGCTCCATTGGGAAGCACGGTTGGTCCAGCGTTACGGCGTTGGGTCTCTCACCGCTGTGATCCGGGTTCGACTCCTGGCCGGGACAGAGGAAATTTTCTTTCTGTTCGGGTCTCGGTCGAAACTGGTTCATATTGTGAGTTGAACTTTGTTCTACTGTGTTTCACGTCTTTCGGATGAGACAATAAACCGAGGTCCCGTCTCGCCTTTCTACCCTACCCAGTTCCAGGGGGGACGTTAAAGAACCACTGGGGACGTAACAAACCCTCTGGCAGTGACCACCCTCAGTGTCTGTGCTTAAGACCGCTTGGCTGCCAGTGGCGCCGTTGAGACCCAACGCAATTCAGCTTACGAGCTGCGAGTTTGGGGAGTCGGTCGCACATACGTTTACGTTTACGTTTACAAGGAACTTGGCTCTACCCCAAGAACCTGTGTATTGTTCAAGAGTTGCGTCACAAAGCTTCTTTTGTTTGGTAGAATCATGATGAAAACAGAACTGAACACAAAGGTGTCCTCTGGGAATGTTCTTACAGCAGGTTAAAATACTAGTTTAGTTCTGAAAGTATGATATTTTTTAACATTCAATTCAATTTATTTGTAATTTCTTTTACATTTAAAGTTATACATAAAAAACGTCTAAATAGGCTAAGAAAAAGAAGATGGCGAGAGCACCTCAAGAAACCACCAGGCTTGTGCGAGGAGGTGCCCTCACCTTATAGGAAGACAACAGGAAAACAAATGCGAGACAAGACAGCTGAAAACAGACTACTAAAGTATATTATTTAGGGGGATAGAAATTTAGTAACATGACAGAAACATGTTAGGTATGTAATGCAGAATATGCATACAGAATGTTATGAAGGCTTACATTTTGTATAGATGTGCTACAACCTTGTTCACAGGGCTTTTCCTTGTTGGTGTCTGTTACAGGATGTGTAACTGTAGGTTTATAACAAATTGCATGGGACCAAGGAGGGGGATGTGTCTGCCGCTAGCCACTGGCAGATGATCTTGTATTAGGCTCACAACCAGCTCAGACTCACAATGCTTCATGTTTAATTCCAAAAGAGATCCATATCCCTCCATATATCGAAGGAATTGGAAATTCCAGAGCAGTGGGCAGTCAATACACCACCAATCGTCTAAACGAACAATGTATTTTTATTGGAAATTAAAGAGGGGTGGGTTGTCCTCTCGTAAATCCCCTCCATACGTTCAATGCTCACTGAACATATTATTTTAACACAAAAGGTGATCCGTTTTTTATACAATCTCAGAGTAAAACTAAATGATAACTACTGAAGAGAATTGTATTGTTCAAGTCTCAGATAGGCAAAACCATACTTTGTTGCCAGGACAAAACATTTTAGCATTCCTAGACTACCTGAATTCACCCATGCATTTTGGTAAAACAAAGGAAACTGTACTGCTTTGTAATTCATTAAAAACATCTTCTCTAGCTGGGAAGATTTTTGTTCTATGATAAAAATCAATTTCAGCATGTCCCTCTCCATTGTTAAGCTGGTACCATCTCAGGTTGGTGCTTCACTTTTTCTGCCTTTCTCCTCTCAGTTTCTCCTGTAAGGAACAAAACTATTGTGAGGCTTATGGATGACCACTCACACCCACCCATTCCTTTAAAATTGCTGCCATTGCAGTCCATAAATCTCATATCTGTAAACTCATTTTGAACATATTATAAAGTATTTTTACAGCCTTCTTTGGTATAAGGAATCATTAATTCATTATTATGTTATATATTTAAAATCCTTAGCATCTGTCAGGGAATATTTCTGATTGGCTGATTTTTTTTCACCACTTTTGGCACACATATTGTGTGCAACACAGGAAGCCCACAAAGTAAATATTCTGCTGAGCTACAATTTCTGTGAGAAAATTTTACTAAGAAAATAATTTGAATCTATTTCGTCGTAAGGTGATCATTAATTACAGTAATATTCATATTATCATAAGTCATACTGTAAGGCACATTTGTGTCTACACACAACTACATACTACCTTTGTCGCAAGGTGATCATTAATTACAGTAATATTCATATCATCGTAAGTCATACTGTAAGGCACATTTGTGTCTACACACAACTACGTACTACCTTCAACTTAAATTTCCATACCTGGTTCTTTGTAGGTGCTTCTGGTAGGTTGATTTCAATCTCTTCTTTTGGTACTTCTGGCAGTGTTTCTCCAACAGACTAGAAAGAGAAAATGCATTGAGAAACTAACACACATCCTGCCCCATGGCGTTTTTGCCACAGGGAGCCCATACTCACTTCTTGAAGTGCTTCTAATTCCTGAAGTATTGCATCCTCATCCTCATTGGTCAAACTGCCACTCAAAAGTTCATCAATTTCCTGGAATGCAATCATAAAAATAGTTCATGTGCCATGGTATGGCTAGGTTAGGTAGTTGTTATATAGGGAGACTCTGGGCACCCTGTGTAATAGACCACATGGTCTGCGGTCACGTGACCTGCTCCCATCGTTCACGGTTCAGGCGCCATGGCCGCCTTGTTGATTAAAGTTTGTGGTGGATGAAAACCTGACTCGTTGTCTTACTTAACTTACTGGTGATGATTATGAAAATAAAAACTTCCAGCTATCAGGAATAGGCAGCTTAAGGATGTCTTGATGATCAAATTGCATACAATTCCAGAAAATATGTACCCTGGCATATAGAATTCCTGAGAGGTTATACTAGCTTCCAGCTTTGAAAAACCCCCATGCAGGCAGCATTCCGAGCTTGAAAACCCCCCCTCCCATCCAGAATTTCCAAATGCTGCCCACCCCCGGGTACATATATTTTCTGGAATTGCCCATTATTTGATTTTGATTGTATGTTTCATGTAAACAAATCAAAGTCATAAAGTTTTCCTGTAGGAAATCAATAATAAGACTCCAAGATGTCAGGCCTTCCTGACTTGTTAACTCCTGAAAGCTGAAATTTGAAGTTAGGGGGTTAAAACACTGGTTATTTTCCCACATAATCACCTGCATTGTTCACTAGAAATCCGAAGAGTTAGCCGGGCAAATGCCTTCAAACAAATGGTGGGGTATGGATCATTTTTGAAATTATGCAATGTTGTGATTTTGTGGAGTGGGCTATATACGTGTAGTATGTTGATGACTTAGACTACATTTTTGTATCTTGGCCTTTTTAGCTAACAAGTGCTAACCATGTAACTGTTTTTACCATTCACTGTTAGTTTCTTGAAGAGAGCTGAATATCTTACCCTCTGATATTCTACTGCTTCTTTTGTATCATCCATTATTCTTTCAACCTCCTCTATGGACATAATCTGGAAAAAAAATTAGATTCATGTTACGGATTTTGCAATATACAACAGAGAACACATGGGGAATTCTTGGGTTGCAACCATTCCTTTGGGAATTAAACTACAAAAGCGCGGCAGCAATGCTAGTGCCCTGAACAATGGGAGCTAATGAACTTTCTTTTGTTGTATACCACCAGTTTGACCCCCAGTGACGTCACTTGCAACCCAAGAATAAGGGAATAATAAAATTTCTTATATAGCGTGCACACATTTCTGTTCTGCGCGCTTTACAATGGGAATAATAATGAAACAAAATATTTTAAATCATATAAAAATTGGGTATAAAATCTTACAATGCTAATGGAAAAAAATATATTTTTAAAAATAATAAAAAGAGTATAATATGAATAAGCTTTAAATAAAATATACCTCATGTAGTTGATTCAAACATTCATTTCCATGCTTCAGTCCTTCTACAACTTGAATCTGTACTTGAGCGAACTCTATGTCTTGGACCTGTCACACATGTTCCAATTTCATATTATGATTAATATACAGGTTTGAGGTCTTTAAAAAATAAGAAGCTTCAATTAATTACCAGTTTCTCCAGGTTGTCAAGTTGATTGTCTGTTCTTTCTAATAACTGCTCCTGGTAGCGCTTCTTTTTTAGTAAAAGCTTTGCTTTGCTGAAATAATTAAATTACACAGAAGATAACATCTTAAAATAAAATATTACAATTAACTGTTACAATCTCACTGGCCCATAGTAGCCCAACACGACTGGCTGCAATAATTTTTTAGTGGAGCCAATCAGATTGCAGGATTTGTGATAGTATGCGGCTCGCATACTATCACGAATCCTGCAATCTGATTGGCTCCACTAAAAAACTTCCACAAAACTTCCTAAAACCATGAAAATAAATATGTTTTAGCAACAACTCGAAGGTGGTATCCTAGTGGGTTTCTACTAAAACAATTACACTACTCGTTCTCATTTTCTATGAGTCTAATTGTTAAATATGCAAGGCATTGTGATATTTTCATTGTTTTACCTCATCACTCTCCATTATACTCCATTCTTATGTCGATACAACAAAATAAAATGCTCTGTATAAAATTTGTCAGCATATTGAATAATTTCAAAATTCCAGAGGGGTGGGGTATGGGTCATTCCTGGAATCACACAACATGGCTCATTTTCAGTGGGTAAGCCCAGTGGGCAACTCAAGAAAAACATGACAGGTTGTCTGATGGAGCTTTATTTCACTGACTACTGCATCACAGCCTGCATTTTAAAAACATCCTTCTGTTTTTGACTTTGCTGTTCTGCCAGTCAAATTTTATGAGCCAATCATAAGGTTTTTGCCACTGTTTTGCCTAGTTCTGGTTTTAGTCAGAGGGAAGCCAGTTGAATACTAGGCAAAACAAGAGCAACAGTTTCATTGGTTCAGACAGTTTGATTGGTGGAACAGCAAAGTCAAAAATCAAGACAAGATTTGATGTTTTTGAAACTGTGCCTCACAATGCAATGGTTTTAGTGTTGTAACATGCCACAATCACACATCTAGAAATAATAATTGATAATTCAGCACCATACACACTTCTTTTTTCCTTGTCCAAGAAGCTCCTTTGCAAGGTTCCTTTCTTTCTCCAGATTTAAGTTTATCTACAAAATTATACAGGACAATATTCAAAATTTATGTTTGTTCAAATGTCTAAGGACATATAGCCTACTAGTAGCTCAGCCAATCAGAATGCAGGATTGACAATAGACCACTAGAAGTGTGATTTGACTAATTCTTTTTATCTACTATCTCACCTTCTTTTGGTATTTCTTTAGTTTATCTCTCTGTTGCTTCAGAGCCTGCCATAAAAATAAAGATTAGTTTCTCTAGTTTCTTCTTAATGTCCTGCCACAACGTTTTACACATTCACAGTTAGACTACATTGACAGATGTCAATAATACAGTGTTAGTAAACAGGGGTGTCAACCTCAGGACTTCAAAAATCTGGAGACTGCCTTGAAATGGTGAAATTTCTTGAAATTATCCTGGGAGAAATACAGTTAATGTATGGCAGTCGTCGTGATTTGTTCCTGGGAGACAATTAGTGAAAAATCTTCACCCTCCTGACAAAACAAGGAAACTTGACATCCCTAAGTAAATATCACTCTGTCTGCCAATGCAGGCTAATTTTCTGTGCGAAAAAACTCTGGAATTCTAGAGTGGGTATCCTACAGTAGGACTTCTGTGGTGGGTATAGGGCAACTCTCAAATACCCAAAGTGGGTAGATGAAATTGGGGTCCCCCATCCCCTCAAAAGGAGATCAGGAATCAGATTGTTTTGTGAAAGACTGCCCAAATCCCCAGTATGGTTATTCTTGGTGTGCAATCATTCCTTTGGGAATAAAATAACAAAAGCGTGGCAGCCATGTTGGATGTACTGAACAAAGGGAGCAAATGAGCTTTATTTTGTTCTGATCATCCAACATGGCCGCCAGTGACGTCACATGCACACCAAGAGTACATTGGAGCTTTCAAAGTGCATTCAAATTTTAAAAGTCAGTCAGTTGTTTCCTATGGGGTAGAATATCATTTTGTTTACATATTGAACTCTGACTTCACTATTATAAGCGCGCTTGCAAGGAGTTGTGGGAAGCCATTAGGTGGACTATACATAAAAGCTTAGAATAATTTAGTAGAATTCAAGAATATATTTCACAAAATACACATGCATTTATCAAAAGAGATAATCAATCACAGTGCAGGCATCAAGGATAAAACAGCATATTCAACTACGTGTATGCAAACTCAAAACAGGAAGTAAATATTTGACTGAAGTGCAGGTACATAGTTAAAATCACCCACCAACACAGCTTTATCTTGCTCGGTAATTTTTGGCTTTTCTGGCTCCTTTTTCCTGCTGAAAAAGATCCCCATCTTGCTAAAAGGGCTAATTGGTTAATTCTGAGTGCCTTAAGCCCTATAATGTTATACTATTTGGGAGGAAAAGACGAATTTTCAGGGCCTATTAGTACACCCAAACACGGAAGCCATCTTGATTGTGATTGTTTATGGGTCAGCGGTGTGTCTCCGTATTCACCACAGGAAGCCCAATGAGATGCGAGGAACGTCTGGCATCTTTTGTGTTTTGCACATTACAGTTTGGGAGAAGGGAGATTTTGCCGTAAAAATCTCTTCCATGGCGTTTGTCAATGAATGTGGAAAGAAAATTTATGTTTACAGATACCAGAGGCGAACTTCGAGTCACTATTCCCGAGGTAGGCTGAGAGCGTGTTCATTCCTCGTTTTTGTGCACCCAGCACCCACACACAAAAAAAAACAGCGGTCATTATGGCTAAAAAACCAAGTCTTTCTTGCCCTTTTTTGTGGAGCTGCACGACCTGTAACACTGCTGCTGCTAATCTTAATATGACATGGCACCACTATAAATTAAATTGGAAACTATCTCCAGTTATAATTGTATATCAAAACTGAGCAGATGTGCTATATTTTTCCCAAGGTTGTTGATCCCAAATATGGAATGTTCACTTGGCCATCAGCCCCAGTGTTAGCACAGTACATATGGTACAATCGAAAATCAGTCGAGGGGAAGAAAGTTCTAGAGGTATGCGTACATGTGTAGGTACATTGGGAAGGGCATTGGAAATATTCCGGAAAAAACTGTTTTTTTCTTTGGAAAGTCCAGAAATGACCCATCGCAATATCCTTGCCACGAGAGGGAATTTACCTAAGGACTAAGAATTTACCACCCGTTGAATTCCCATTGCCTCCACAATGTCTAAATTTTGCAATATCCTAGAGCTCCATACTATGGGTAACATTGTAAAGCACTGATTAACAGTTTGTCTGGTGTCTTCTTTGCTTTAGATGGGTGCAGGAACTTCACTTCCTGGTATTGTTGCAGCATTGTGCGGAGGCCTTGTGACATTGACGGATAGTGAAGACTACCCAGAATGCCTTGAGAACTGTCATCGGAGCTGTCAAGCTAACAGACTTTCAGAAGTAAACATTCTTGGCCTTACGTGGGGACAGTTCTCACCCAATTTGTTGGGCTTACCCCATCAGGATATTATTTTGGGCTCAGATTGTTTCTTTGATCCAAAAGGTAATAATCATAAAGTTGAGATAGATATTACTAGCAGATCAGAGTTTTTCAGTTCACAATTAATCATCAAAAGGTAACAAGTTTTGGTCACATAGTAAACATTTACAATGCTGAGTACACTGTGAAAGATTGTGAAAATACACCTCTCCTTCTGTTTGTGTTGTAGGTGAACGTTTTTGGCTAAACCATTATCTTTAAATCTTGATTTTGGTCAGTGAAGAACCAGAGGAAAGGCAGACTTTTTCTTTTATGCAATGTGTGGTTCCAGAAAATATCCATCCCCCCTCCCATAGAAGGGATTGGAAATTCCAGCGGAGTGGGGGGTCAATTTACTTGATTTACTTTTTTCCATACAAAAATACTGTATTTTTCTTTGGAAATTCCAGAGGGTCACTTTTCAACACCCTTCCTTGGGGGGGGGGGATATTTTCTGGAATCACACAATTAGCTAATCTCTAAACATTTGATCTGTGATAAAAGGGTTTAACTGTTTTCAAATATTTTTTGTTAGACTTTGATGACATCCTAGCCACTGTCTCTTTTCTAATGGACCAAAATCCTCAGTGTTGTTTCTGGACAACATATCAAGAAAGAAGGTTTGTTGTGCTTTTGAAATAATTGTGTTAAGAACAATTTATAAAATACAATTTCTGTGATTCCAGAAAAAAAAACATACCCTTCCCACAGAAGAGATTATAAATTCCAAGAGGGATGGGGCCTCAGGTTTTCAATTTATTTCTCCTGGTTGTTTTTTGGAATTTTCTCTGAAATCATTAGGTTTTCTCACAATTTCGTAGATCCAAGGATTCCCCCCTAAGAATGTGCAAACAGCATAATACTCTGAATCTAGCTCGCAAAGGGGAGGAGGCACAACATGGTGTGATACAACCGTTGTCATCAAGCCATTGTATTGTGAAAAGTAGACTGCACAAAAGCAGTGCTCAAATCTTTGTTCTCATATTTTTGTTACTTTTTTCTCAACAGCTCTGACTGGTCAATCACACACAATTTGAAAAAGTGGTCACTGCAATGCCTGCACATTCCGCTCAATACATTTCAGGCAGATGGTGAATTTGTGGGAGGAAGCAAGTTAGCAAGAAATCATACCATTCAAATGTTAGAAATTACAAAACATTAGACATTGCTCTGTCTCTGTAATTAACATATTGTACCAATAACCAGTGGCAGATCCAGAAAATTGTGAAGGGAGGGGACACTGTTATATAAAACATAAGACAAAAGATAAGCTTACATCAAAATTTGCATATATAATATTCATAATACATTCTTAATTACAATATTATTCACCTTTTATTGTATATTATTAAGAAACGTTCCTCATCTCCAATACTACTTCATGGCTTTCACAATGGTTAGGTCTAGAATACCCCAAAAAGCCCCAATGTATAAATTAAAACATTGAAAATAAAATATAGTTTTGCTCTCAGTTGAACACCATCAGCTTGTTTCCATTGCTTGATCTGCTGGTTTTCCTGGTACTTTATAAACTCTAATGTGTATTGCAGAGTTTGTTCTGACATGAGAATGGCTTTTTTCCTCCTGTAAAAGAAAACATGCATGCAATGGTGAGGGTTAATTGGTCAATTTGCCAAGAACTAAATAATGGTCAAAATGCTTACGTCATCATGAGGCTCATAATCATCCACAAGTTCCACACTTGCTGTCTTTGCTGAAACCTGACATCATGATAAAATATAATATTATTCCTATAATTAACACTCATTTTTTAGTTTGCTTTATAAACATAGGTAAGAGCCATCCCCAGAGGACACCTTTGTGTTCAGTTCTCATTTCATCATGATTCATTTTACCAAAGAAAAGAAGCTTTGTGATGCAACACATAAAGTATGTACACCTTAGGCCAAGGGAATGAAATTCATAGATTTGCGTCCGGACAATTTTCAAAACACGAAGCTTTTTTCATTTTTCATTATTTGCTATTTTACTTTAAAGTGTCTTTCAGTCGTTTCAGGCAGTTCCAGTTGATGTATCATTAATGCAGAACTCTGATAAACATAGTAGTACTGTACTGCTAACCAACTCAGTTAAAACTATGCTCTGCAGTCCCTGTTACGTGAGGAATGCAGAGCTCAATGAAAAGTGGTTGAGCTAAATGTTTGATAAATGGAACATGCATTTTCATAGTCACATTAAACCATAGCATAGCACAAACATGGTAAATTTATGGTTTTACTGGCATAAATAATTTGAAACTTTTTTTCGTGACAAAGTGTCATTTTGTCAAAAATAATTACGTTTTGGTAAAATAATGAAAACTTTAGCTGTTAGCTTTCGGGGCATGTGGGTGGTGGATGTAAGTCGATGACTTTCATTCTCTTGGCCTTACACTGGAGCCCTGTGTTGGCTGCACTCTTCAATCAAGATTTTTCCCAAGTGCACAATCCAGGGTACTTTACCTCAACCATTCCCATTCCTTTTTGCTTGAGCTGCAGTGACAAATTAATAGCTCTGTTTATAGCAGCACCTAAACCATGAATCCAAACTTCCTGGTGACTGAAACGAGGAAAGTTTTTGGTTAAATTATACCTGGGGGGGGGGGGGGGGGGGGGGGGGGGGGGGGTGCCAACTTGTTTTCTACAGGCAGCTCTGAGAATCATAGCTGTCAACTCTCCTGCCTAAAGTAGCCTGTGTACATCCGCTACTAACCTACAAGAGGATTAGCAGCGTCTATGAAATCCCATTGCTAATCGTGTTCAGGTCACGCAATGAAAAATAAATTTGCATAATAAGTTACAGTCAAAAGGCATGTAGCGTTCCCCGCTAGAGTTGAATATTCAATTCACTATTCCATTGTTGATTTCATTATTCAATCCAAATGCATTTTTCAATTCAATATTAAAAATATCATAGCTTTTGCAAATCGAAACTCGCTTTTTGTCTACGATTCCATGACAACGCACGTTCTCTTTTGCACTTTGGCGCTTGTGTGTCTGTTCTCGATACATTCTGCACGCTTTTTGCTCCAAAAGGGCGTGCGTTGTCATAGAATCATAGACAGAGAACGAGTTTGAAATTTGCAACGGCTATAACGTGATCGTGAGCCAATCAGGAACGAGTCCCCGAGTCCTGGAGAAGGACTGCGTGACTTGAACACGATTAGTAATGGGATTTCACAGACGCTACTAATCCTCTTGTAGGTTAGTAGCGGATGTACACAGGCTAGCCTAAAGTTTTTGAGCCTTGTCTAGTAAGTAAGTAAGTAAGTAAAAACTTTATTTATCCACTGTAGATCCTTCAGGTAAAGACTATAATAATACTCGAGAAATCTATTGACAAAAATTCGAAAGAAAAAAAAAAGAAAATACTACAAATATATAAATATATATAAAAAAACCTGCTTTTCAAGGATGCCATGTCACTTAGAGGCCGTGCATGACCCCGTCTTTAAATTTGGTTAGCGATGGAGATCGCCTCAATTCTACCGGCAAATCATTCCACAGTGCCGCTCCACTGTAACTAAAGCTTCGTTTGCCATACTCAGTACGAGGGAGCGGCACCGTTAACTTGTTTTCAGAGTTCCTTAAATTATAACAAGAATTGTCTCGCCAGGAGAATTTGGAAGTGAGATAGCTCGGAGTAAGGTTATTGAGTGTTTTGTACATAAATAGTGATTTAGTTACTTTGCGTTGATCACTCAAATTGAACCAACCAAGCTCTTGAAATAGCGTAACGGCACTGGTATCATAGCTAGAGAAAGTTATGATACGCGCAGCCCGATTCTGGAGCTTCTGGAGCTTATCAGTTAGGCCCGCGGCACAGTCGCCCCAAACAGTACTACAATAGTCGAAGTGTGGTTGGACAATAGCATTGTACGTAGTAAGCAGGGTCTCGTGGGGAACAACAGACCAAATACGTTTAATGGCACCAATGCCAGAAGAAATCTTTTTAGATATTCTATTAATATGTTCCTCCCAGCCAAGATTTTTATCGATCATGACACCAAGTGATTTCGTACAAGGTTACATTTTGCTTCATCTGTATTTCTCCCGCACACTTTCTTGTCATTCTTGGATGTTTCTTTTATATCCCGGCGTAACAAATCGATAAATCGATACCCCAATAAAATCGATATTTGTCGATACTAATCGATTGATTTTATCGGTAATCGATAAAAATTGATCGCTAACTCTGTTGTGATTATCGATTTTTCAATAATTATATCGATTTTCATCAATTTGTATCGACAAGCACAGGATTGATTAATGTATCGATATTCTTTGAAAAGATGCCTCTCATAGAAGAAATTTCAGAACCCTGGAAACCAGAGGCTCCAGGTCCAAAGAATTAAAGATCTGAGTTTCCCGAGAAACAACGGAAACGTTAGCGGGCAGAGTTTCGGCCTCTCCCCAGGGTATGGGTAGTCCAGAATCTTCTCGGATCTTTGTCTAGCATGGTATAGTTTGCTGCTCGTCTGCTGCGTTCTTGGTCGAGACACAATAAATTTAAATAACTTTTATCTTTGGAACAGTGTTATGCTATACTTTCGATATCAACAATCAAGTGATATCGATTTTTATCGATCTGACGGGGATGGCTGTGACTATCGATTTTTATCGATTGCCGATATTAATCGATAATGATCGGTCAATCTGATCGACAAATATCGATTTATCGATCAGTTTTCGATGATCGATTTCTATCGATTTGTTACGCCGGGTTTTATATTGTTGAACTTCTTAACAAAACTCCAGACTTCTAAACTTTGATGAGGGTTGACAGCTATGGAGAGGCCTTTAAAAGGATTAAACTAAGGCCGCTTGCCACGCAGACAGATCGTGTCGTCCGCTCTTATTTTGCATTTTCTCACCTTGAATCTAGAAGTTTTTGGCAACGCTCTAGTTGTTTTGCAAAGTCTGATTTTCGGTTCACAAAAACATCATTCTTTCTTTTAGGACCTTTCTGAGGAGGTCTCTTCTTTACTTTACCTAAAACAGACAATAAATTGCTAAGTAAACAGCTGTAAAATACTTTAAAATTTGAAAACAAACGAACGAATTTTCACCTCGCTCCGCGCTCTTTCTGTCCGCCATTTTGGATTACCGCTGACCGGCTTGGCAGACAGTGCATGCGCAGTTCGGCCTCTTCCCGTCGCCATCTTTGAGACTTGAGAAGGTTAGAAAGTTCTTATAAAAATCTGCTTGAATCTCGAACATCTTATGTTATTTGCTAATAAAACCTTTGCAGATCGAAAGTATATTCTTATTGGTTCATATTAGTACGCATTTTATTGTATTTACCATCTCAGTCGACTATTTTTTGGGAATTGTTTGTAAGCATGTTACCAAAGACATATTTCTTACCTAGTGTTTTCATGCTTTTAGGACTACCTTTCAGGATCTCAACTAATACACAAAATGGTCAGTATAAGAGATAACGTAAAGTCACGTTTCTCTTTATTATTTCTTTGATTTGATAGCGTATTTGCTACTCGAATACATGTCGAGCTCATTCCATCGACTTTCTCCTTAGCCAAAACAAATCCACGAGATCAAAGATTTCCTCATCACAGCGAGGAGAAAAGACGCCAAATGTAAGTTTCTGTCGCAGATTATCTTCCTTCAGTGAAATCAGGAAAGCCAGTGGCGTACGCAGTATTTTACAAAGTTGCAGTCACATAGCTAAGGTTGTGTACCAGTATTTTGCAATGGTATTGTACCATGCTGTGTCTAACCATTCTGATTGGCTGATCAGTCATTTCACATGATGTGATTGGCTGAATGTTCAAGGCTCAGTGCTGTGACTGTATCATGTTCTGTTCCTTTTTCGTCGTCATACAATCTGCTCTAACAGTAGTCTGAGAAGCACAACCTATGCAATAGAACAGACCATCCAAGCTATAAGTTGGCACACACTTCTGTTTGGAAATGCCATTTACTTGCTTCTCAACTGCTGGGATGCAACATGTTTTGGTTACACTCTGTTTGTCAATTGATCAAATGCGGGGGGGAGGGGGGGGGGAAGACTGCTGAAATAAAGATGGCTCATCGTATAGAAATCTGATGTATAGTAAACGATTTTCATTAAGGTAACCAGGCCGCTCATTGTCTCAGTCGTGTGGGATTAAGTTATGGGAAATGGGTTGACCGAGGTAAAGAGCGGCTGAAGGCGGACGGAAGTATGCGGTATATGTGTTACGTCGCCAAAGGGAGGTGGGTGGGTCAAAATCTACTAGCGACTCACGGGCTTACATATCTTCTTAGTGAAAATGCCATGAATGAAAGTCAGGATTCCTTTAAATAAGACAAGACTTGTCAAAGGAATGTATCCTTAATTCAACAACACGCTGTTACATAAGAGTGTTATGTAACCCACACATTTCAAGACTTCGTGGCATAATTACTCAATGAAAATAGCATATCAACCACTAAAATAAGCCAAACTGGGCCAGCACTGGGTACTGGTATTGAATGTACATATAATTCATTTTGGAAATGATTGCCTTACACAGCTGTGAAGATAAAGAAGACAAGAGACAGTGTGAAGTTCAAGGTCCGATGCAGTCGCTACTTGTACACGCTTGTCATTCAAGATAAAGAGAAGGCTGACAAACTGAAGCAGTCCCTTCCGCCAGGTAATAAGCAATTACGTAAATAATCTGCACCCCGCTGTTGAGGACCCCAGGTTCAGCTACCCACCCTGGAAATTCTAGGTTGTTCCCTACCAACCTGGAATTCTCTAGAAATTTTGTTTGCCCACCCTGGAAATCCATATTTTTGGGATGCGCACACTGGAATTTTGCTCCAGTACCAAGGTATCCAAGTGCTGTCAGAACAAGCCGACGACCGCAGGAGCTTTGAGCTTTGGGGATGATTACATACAAATTTAGAATGTATTTACAAATTTATTCACATAACCGTGACACAGCCCCTTTAAGTTCTCTCCTTTTTCATCCATTACAGGTCTGGCTGTCAAGGAACTCAAGTAGGCAAAACATGGCAATGAAATAAATGTGTATAATATTTGAAATGTGTTGACTTGTTATTGTTAATTATACTACCATTTACGTCAGGCCCGTAGCCAGGGATTTTTATGGAGGTGCTAATCTAGAAAAAGCGAACCAACGTTGTATTTATTTTTTATGAAGAAACTGTAGTCAAAATTCGCTAGAAAAAGCAAGTATAATAAATGGCATAAACTGGCTGTATGCCAAAGTGATCGTGGTCTTCTGTTTGGCCCACTTTATCACTAAAACAGTATTTTTATAGCCCTTAAATGTGGACCTTTTTGTCGCGTGGAGGGGTGCTCCTCCCCCCCCCCCCCCCTTTCTCTACGGGCCTGCGTCCATCCATGAAGTGTGACAGTTTTTTTCGCGGAGGTTTACTATTCAAACGTGCACCTTTTGTCGAAAAGTAGTCGTGTTTCCCGCTCTCTGATTGTCTGAAAAATAACGGTCAAAACTGCAGCCAATCAGAGAGCGAGAAACGCGACAACTTCTCGATAAAACGTGCACGTTTGAAACATAAACTAACGCGAAAAAATCGTCACACTTCATGGATGGATGCAAATGGTAGTATACCATGCTGGCAAAGGTCATTCCACAGCTCTTTTGCTGGAGGATTTTACGCCTAATGAAAATATTAAGGCGTAAAAATTCAAAATCTAGGCGTATGTACAACCCTTGTGGAACTCTGAAGCAACCCCTGAGGTAATTCCGATATTCTCTTGGGGCCCCTGTGGAAATTCCAAACTTTGCAAACAAGTACCCTGTGGAAATTCTGGGGTAAAAATAACGCCCCTGTGGAAATTCTAGTTCCTCTTAAAATGGGTAATGGATATAAAATGCATTTGAAGTCAAAGTATGTCCACCCGATAATTCATTTGCATACTTTTGCGTTAGCCAATTAGGTGCGACAAATGTTTGAGGCGGCCCCAAACTTGAATGTTCAATCCCGTTCAAAGTTGGACAACAAACACAACATTCTCGACGCTCTTCAAATGTAGCCATAGTGATGTAGCAGATAAATCTCCCCGATATTTCTTATTTCAAAAACGCCCAAAGTGAATCTGACTGAAAGCAAAATAAAAAAGTTTTATCGCGGATAGACCTGCCCCATCGACAAGCTTTTTCTAATAAACTAGTTAGGATGTTTGAAATTTTAGGGTGATATTAATGACGTCAGATTAAGTTCTGCTTCGCCGATCCAAGTTCTGCATGCATGCCAAATTGGTGGGGGCTGCATTTGAATAATGCTGCGCGCAGATTCCATAAGTAGATCACGAGACTCTGACAAACAATCCCTCTGAAATCCCATTCAGAAGGATTGCGCTCGAAATACGAGCCAGGGTAGGAGTACATTCAAGCTCTGCTATAAGTGGAGCTACCAGTTTACCAATTCATTTTGTATCGTTCTTTAGAGGGAAAATTGGAGAAGCGTATATTTGCTTGTCTGAGGTTTTAATTAGAGTGACGCCATCTGTGCGCAGCGCTATTCCAAAAGTTATTGTGACGATTTTGATTAATTTTATGCCCTACGTGGACCTTAATTAATGATGCGGGAGCAAAGAACGCGCGATAGCTTTCTAGAACGTTTATCGACGTCAAGTCATTCATGAGAATATAAAGCACTGTTCACGCTGACGTCATCCATTGTTATAAGCCAATCAAAGATCGATTGTTCACAGAACAAGGGGTGCTATGCAACAAGCAAACCGTGTTTTGCAGCTTCCTTCGATCGTAAAACCAACACTTCACAGCTAAAACCGTTGCATCGTGACCCCAAACATCACATTATTCTTTGATTTTTTACTTTGCTGTTCCGCCAATCAAACTGTCTTAGCCAATGAAACTCTTGCGCTGTTTCGCGCGCCTGCGGTGGCTGTGCATTCAATTGAAATAAAACCAGGTACTACAAGAAATATGAGAACAAGGGGGTGACTAGCCACCCTAATCACCCCCCCGATCCGCCCTTGCCAGGCGGGGACAACGTCGCGACGGAAAGCCAGGGACTGCACTAGGCGAAACAAGGTCTCATAAGGTTTGACAAGTGGAACAGCAAAGCCAAAATCAAATCGATTTGAAAACGCGGGTCGCGATGCAACGATTTTAGCAGCTTCCTTCGATCGTAAAACCAACACTTTTAGCAACCACAAACATCGCTCCGAGGTTTTGCAAAGCCAACGGGTCGCTTTTGACGCGCTTAATACAGGAAACGCTTTGAAAACGCAATAATAAGTCGGACGCAAAATTATGTAAACCGCAGTTATGTGGCCGAAAACTAACACGAAACTTCTACAAGGCTTTGTACGTTTCAAGTTTGTTTGCTGCGGGTTGCCGATTGCGTGCATTTTTTTTTAATGTTCTTCTAAAGACCTCCTCGATGTCAGCCACCCATTTATCATTTGTAGTATGTCGTTTAGAATCGTATGTAATTAAGGACGAGCATATACGATTCAAGTATATTCAAAATCTTCAGTCGGTAGATTCCGCCGAAAATAGCACTCGAAAAGGCGCTGTTGTGTGATATCGCTTTTTTCGTGCTATTTTTTAGCGGAATCCAGCCTCCTGAAGCTTTGAATAATCCTATAGAATATACTTTTAAGGGGAATCGGAAAATATATATTGCCCTCGGGCGTTCGTGACTTGTTTATTTGTTGGTTTTGCACTGTTTTGAATGTTCGAGAACTTACATAGGTCTGCACACGTTTTCAGAGTAAAATCATGTTGGCCCCAAGCAGTGGCGCAAATACAATGTTGCTTTCTTTTTGACAAATGATTGCAGGTTTAATCCAGGGAAGTGTGATGGTTAAAAACACCTCGTGGTTTTAATATCGTCTTAATATTTTATGAAGACAAAAGATCCGTTTTGCATTAAACCTTCTTCTAGTAGGCCGCGATGTTGACAGTTGCCAAAGGTTGCCAAGTTGTTTCCCATAATATTTTGATTCGTCTCCTTGGTAATAAAGTAGAAGCTGTTTATACAAGAATTGCAAATCTTAATTTCAGTTCATAAATCCTTTCAAACGGGTGACCGTTTCTTAAATAATACACCCAGCTAGTAATGAAGAACCATAGATTAGATCTAAAATTTCCCTAGTAGTGTTCAGTTATTAAATTTATCATTTTATACTATTGACAATATACTTGCTAGTCGTATTAAAGGAAACAATTTTACATGACAAGATATTCAGTATCGTAACGAAACGTTTTTTCATACAAAATGGAAAATTTCTCTGTCATGTGGTTAATAGTTCAAACCTTTGTTTTCGATGAGGAACACTCAAGTCGATCAGTTTTTGCAGGGAAAACAGATGTATCAACGTAATGTTGAAAACAAGCACCCATATTTATGAGCCACCGAGAGCATCAGCACTTGACTCATTGATTGAGGGGGCTTAGTTCAAGCGGAAAAATCCTTTCCGTTTCGGTTGCAAGCTATTTAGTAGAGGGAATTTAATTGGTTTGCCCACAAGGTTGTGTGAAATGTTATTTTTTCACTTCTCATTTTTTTTGTTATCATGATATATCACTTGGTTTCCAGACAATACAGACTACACAACATTATAAGACTTGTTTTACCGTGAAAAAAATGTAAGCTGTCAGTTAGCGGTTCCTTTTTCGATGTTTAAAAAAGCTTGTATTTCCAGTTTAGATTATAAGTACTGTACGAACTGTATGAAAGCATCGATCCGCAATCCGAGATTTGAACACTTTATCGGCCCATGTAAGGGATAAATTTGAGGTTTGGGGTCCGGGATCCAGAGTATGGGATCCGGGATTCCAAACTTCTGTGGATCCCTTTACATGGGCGAACTTTACTCATCCCACATGATCCCAGTTCAAGCGGAAAATTCCTTTCTGTTTCGTTGCAAGCCTACTATTTAGTTAAGTGAATTTTGACCAGCAGGTTGCCGGAGCTGTTATTGCATTTAATGGTTAAAAGCTGAAAGAAATTAAAAGGCAAAAGATTTTTCCATTTGAATCCGTGGGTTTCAACTTTGAACGCTCGTGCGAACAGGCCAAGGTCGGCAGTGCAAGGTATTTGCGTAAGCTTCAAACAAAACAATACCCGAAGGCACATGAATATGCAAATTCTATGCGTATAAAGCCAGTTGTCATGTCTTAAAATAGAAATAATTTATCTTATTGCGCTTGTCGAAGCACCTCTTCTGAAAAGCACCACCCCTACAACCGAATAGTCGCTGCTTACCGCCTGTCACGAAAGTGTTGAGTTTCTCTAATCCCAAGAAAATTCATTCGACATGTTTCCAAAGTGGATATATGCTGCTGTACTCGTAATATTCGGTAAGTTGAATTGAATATCGCATAGATATAGGATTTTCGTATCACGACATGCGAAGTTTCTGTTTTATTTGAAAGCACGAGGCGCTGCCGGTTACCCGGTTAACTTGAAAAAAAAAAACCATGACAATACATATTATAAAGAAATTCCTGTATTAATGGCACTACGAAGAGAGCGGGAGATTATATTTTGTCGAATCACAAATTGATACCGTGTCCGTCTTTACTCCAGAGGTCTCTTTTTCGCTTGGCAGAGGCTTCTATTCTGTATTTCACCGGCGCTGTATTTCGCCGGCGAAATACATAGAAATGAGGGATATCTTTACTGCGGGTTTCATGATTCTGCTATTACTCAAACTCTCCCTCACTTTCCTTCTTTTAAACCACCTGGGAGCTTTTGCAAAGTGATGATTGATTTTATTGTTAGTTGTGCGATCGAAGGAAGCTGCTATAAACGCGGTTTGACCTACACGAATACAAAAATCAAGGATCTTCTCCGTGTCGCTAGGACGAAACAAGCGGGTCGAATGTACACGACCGCTAGACAAGGAAAGGTTGTAGAGGAGCTGGCTGGAAAGCGCAAATTGTTGCGCGCGGCTTAATTACAAACAGTTTACAATTACGAGGGCTGCCTTACAGTAGATGTAGTGCCTCCGATAGCCAAACCATTGCGGGAGACATTTCCTGCGCTGATACGAAGAGTGCAAAGGTTTCTTTAACGTCCACCTTAAACAGGGGTAGGAGGGGAGGCGGTTTTTCGAAAGACTTTAAGCCTTGATTTCAGAATATTGTGAGTTGAAACTTAGTTCTACTGTGACCTATCGTGTTTTCCTTCTCGATCGTGACTCGAACAGAACGAAAATGTCATTTGCCCGAGCCGGATCCGATCCTTGGGGTCATAGCGGTGAGAGAAACCTCGAAAGTGCCATAACATGTACACTGAGCCAGCTTTATACTGTCCTGACTATTGCTCAGTCTTGCTTCAGAGTTCTCAGAATTCTGTAAACTGCAGTGTCTTCTTAGGAAGTTATAGCAAGCGTTCCCGTGTGTTCTCAGTGAAAAGAAGAAACAGGAAAAGCGTCGAGAAGTTCAACAAACGAGTTCTTGGCCGCGCGTCCCTGCGAGTTTCTGGAGTTTCTCGTCCTGAAACCTCAACGGCCCGAACGCAGTCTACTTAGGAAGTGAAATCTTACTTTCTTTCTCTTACTTGAGGTGGTTGTTCATGAATCTCGCGAAATTCTTAGGGATTCTTGAAACCTCGGATTTTTAGTATTTAGAGAGCTGTCTCGCAATCTCGTTTACTAACAAATTACAGAATGTATGAGCGCCAAGCCTTTCGCGAACTGTCCAAACTGTCTCGCGAGATCTCGCTGTTTAGGAAAATCTCGCACTCGAACTATAATTACTACCATTCCAATCCGTGATCAAAACTGGCAATTCTGCTTTCGGCTTGTTTGCCCTTTCGATTTCCGATTTTCACCTGTTTATTTGAATTTCTAGTTTTTTTGTTATCTGAAATCGGAAATATCTTGGACTATTTTAAGGAAGAGATTTTCAGAAAAAAGAATTTTTTTGGGAAAAAAATCCATGACCAAATCTGGCAATTCTCCTTTCGGCTTGTTTGCCCTTTCAATTACCGATTTTCGCCTGTTTATTTGAATTTCTAGTGTTTTTGTTATCTGAGATCGGAAATATCTGGGACTTATTTTAAGGAAGAGATTTTCAGAAAAAAGGGATATTTTTGGAAAAAAAGGCAGACTCTTTTCAGGTTTCCGAAAATCGGAAAAAGTGCCACTTTTTTTCAGGTTTTTTCAAAAAGCTATCTCCAAAATTTCATTTTTTTTCGATTTCCGAGATTCAGAAAATTACCCCTACTTTTTTAGAAAAAAGTTGAAGCTCTTTTCTTAAACGTGCAATCATTTTTGCCTATTTTTCCGATTCCTCCGCAAACAGAAATTGATATTTCATGGCAGGTGCGTGACATTCTATTCCAGGGTACCCAGTCTAACATAACATCCGCGGTATCTCTCCGTTATTACTGATGCCTGGTGGTGGGGGCGCTTCAGCCTATGATGACTGGTCCCGGCAGCAGGGCAGGAGGGTAGGAGAACAGGAGAGATGGACGAGGGGTACTTCCATCTCTCACACAGGCAACACTGATCCCAGCAACAGGCACTATAATAGCGCAGGGATTGCCGAGTTTGCGAGGCCGGCGCGCGAAACGCGTTTCAAATCAGTGATCACGTGAACACTTTTTGTGCACCACGTGATGAGGTGTTTGGCTTGCTACCGCTTGTTTCTGAGGCTCGAAGAGAAAATAAGAGGATCAGCATAAGCTCACTTTGTTCGGATTAACCTTGCATTATAGACTACTGACATGTCTCCCGACCGAGAAGCTGAGGTGACCTTGGAATAGAATGTCACGCAACTGCCACGACATATCAGTTTCTATTTGCCGAGGAATCAGAAAAATAGGCAAAAATGATTGCATGTTTAAGAAAAAAGCTTGAAGCTTTTTCTAAAATTTTCTTGGAAAAAATCTGAAAAAAGTAGGGGTAATTGTCTGAATCTCGGAAATCGAAAAAAATGAAATTTTGAAGATAGCTATTTGAAAAAACCCTGAAAAAAGTGGCACTTTTTCCGATTTTCGGAAAACCTGAAAAAAGTCTGCCTTTTTTCCCAAAAATATCCCTTTTTCTGAAAATCTCTTCCTTAAAATAAGTCCCAGATATTTCCAATTTCAGATAACTAAAACACTAGAAATTCAAATAAACAGGCGAAAATCGGAATTGAAAGGGCAAAAAAGCCGAAAGAAGAATTGCCAGTTTTGGTCACGGATTTTTTTCCAAAAAAATATCCCTTTTTTCTGAAAATCTCTTCCTTAAAATAAGTCCCAGATATTTCCGATTTCAGATAACAAAAACACTAGAAATTCAAATAAACAGGCGAAAATCGGAAATCGAAAGGGCAAACAAGCCGAAAGCGGAATTGCCAGTTTTGATCACGGATTCATTCGCCACCCTTTGACTTGACTTGTTTGTCTTGCATCGTCTTGACATTACTATTATCAAGTTCACTGATTTTTGTTGCTTGAGTTTCAAAAAATTAGATGCATGATAGGGACATGAGTTATGTAAACTCCGTAATTTTCCGCGCTCACGGAACGAGAACGGTTGAGTTGTCGAGATCAATCGAATGGAACGGCGTCGCTCCGAAGAGTCACGTCCATAAACTGTCAAGAGAATTTTCTGTTCGGAAAAATTCAAAACGGAAAAATTAATATTTGAAATGTACATTATATTATTATTTCATATGTTACTTGTGATTATTTGTTGGGCATGTTATAAAATCTAGACTGGACTTGGACTGGACTGGACTGGACTGAGACTAGGCTGGACTCAAACTGGACTCTAATTGAACTGGACTGTTTTTAAAAAACTCATTAAACATTGAAATGGACTATGGTCTATTGTTTTCTAGTCCAGTTTGGGTCCAGTCTCAGTCCAGCCCAGTTTAAGTCCAGTCCAGGTTTGAGTACAGTCCAGTTTGATCCAAATCCAGTCCAGTTTGAATACAGTCCAGTTTAAGTCCAGTCCATTAACAATCAAGTCTAGTTTGAGTCCAGTGCAGCGATGGTCCAGTTTCAGTCTAGTCCAATTAGAATCCAGTCTTAGTCCAGTCCAAGTCCACTCCATTTTTACAACATGCCCTTTTGTGACTTCTCGAACTGGTGGCTCTTTACACAAAACATTAAGAGTGATTGATCGATTGATGATGTCAAATAGAACACGCTATAAAAATTCCCGGTGCCGCCGCGGGCCAGTATTTCTACTTCGAGTTGTTGAGTATAGAGAGTAGACGAATTGTTTTTCGAAAATTACCAATATTTCCACTTTAGGACTAGCTCGAGAGGTTGTCCTGAATTTTCGAAAATGCTTCGATGATTTCCTGTTCGACTTCCAATCCTTAATTTCCGGAAATTTTCGCCCAATGGATGGATGGCGCTCTATGAGTTAAGCGCATCTGGAAAGAGCTTGTAACTGGATGTACACGCTCAGACTAACGATCTGGCCCCCTCGATGATATTCGTCCAAGCAGTGTATTTCGCCATTTCTAAGCACCTTGAGCAAATCTATCTACTAATCTTTTCTGCTGGCAACACTACTACCAGCAGCGGGCCAGCACATCTCCCATGGTGTCACACCTTAACTGGCATACCTTAGAGGACAGACGCCTTCTTTCCCAGTTGTGTCTTTTCTTTAAAATTCGTAACAATCTTGTGAACATAAATTTTCCCCCATGTGTAAAACCAAATACCCGCCCTACCAGATCAAACCAGGCAAAGTACCTCCAAACCCAAGCATCTGTCTCAGCGTATAGCTTCTCCCTTTTCCTAGAACTATTAGGACATGGAACTTTTTATCTTCCCAAATTACTAAAACATGCCGTGCCTGCAGTCCTTTAAGGACGCCATCTTGCCCGCCATCACTAACATGCGGGCTCCTGGCCACCTACGCAGGCTATAAGACCTTAAAGTCCTGCAGCTCAGACATTAGTGTATGAGCTGCCATGAGCTAAATTTATTTAAGTATTTAAGCAACTAAAATTTCCCTGTTACATTTTGCTAGGAAAATGTGCAGAAGGGATAATTTACCCAGCCAGCACCTGTCAAAATGCCAGAGACAAACAAAGAAATATTGAAATAAAAAAATTGTAAAAATAACACAGTTTTAAAATTTTTAACTAAAAAAATGAGCACAGTCGATTTTTGATACACCATTTTGGGGCCCTCGTAAAGGGCAGGTCGAGTCGGCTTTTGGGGCAACTTCTGGCAATTATAAACCTTCAGACTTTATTTTAGGTATTTTAAAGTATTTCAGCTAAGTATTTCATATTCTATATACAGAGCGGGAAACTAGATTTCTTTTTAACTCCACAGATTGTGCATATATAAAGCTCAAGATTCTGTACTCAATTAGTCCTTATCACTACCAGAAAGACAAATTTCCAAATTTTGATGAAATGTCACGTGAAATGTAGAAGTATCGCGATGATCCAAAGTTTCGTTTGGGCGATAATTCTGCGCTGGGCGCTATCAATAAAAATATAAATCACAGTGAAAACCAGATTTCGTACTCGTAACTCTACCGAAAGTTTCGTGCACCCTATTTTGTACAAGTTCCAAAGATCTTGCATTCTGATGTGCATATCTTGACTGGATCGTCGCGATACACGAATTCGGCAGTAAGATTTAAGGGGGTTAACTCTATCTGCCTCTGAAATGTGAAAACATTACGCCAAAAGGAAGCAGTATACTATATTGTTAGCAAGCGTAGAACTAACTGCAATCGGAAAAAATCAGGCACGTAGCTGCCTTTAAGCCGGGCTTAACAAATTTTTAGTGATTTTTATTTTAATACTGAGGTAAAAGAACTAGTTCAAGTGTTGTAGCAACTGAGAGGCAGTTTCTAAGACGGTTGCATTGAATTGGGTCCACATAAAGTTACCTTTTACATGGGGGTAAATTTTTGGTTGCCTGATATGTCAACAAATTTTGACAGCGGGCTGAAAGGTGAAAAATGCCGAAATGCCTAGCTACGCCCGTTCGGGAAAACAAAACTTGCAGATTCTGATTCCATACCTTTTTCCAAAAACAGGGCTCTCCCTTAAAGTGAGCGCAGCGGACAAGTCGTACACTGCTGAAGGCACGTCTGTCAAAGTGCTTGGGAAATCAGGAAAGATTTTACTCTCTGGCAGATCTGCAATTGATGAAAATAGCACAGAAACCATAACGATAACAATGGATTTCATGAAAGAACTCGACCAGAGTGGAAATGAAGTCGGCAACACGGGCAAACAGTCGGAGAAACACGTGTTCAATAATTTTGCCGTTACGACCTTCACCTTCAGCAACGTGACATCCACAAAGTTCCAAAACCTCAGTGTGCACACATTCGACTTCGAGGCTTTCCTGAGTGGACCGAATGCCACCCTTAAAGTCACGACTTATATTTTAAAGAAAGCGGCACAATACAAGTTGGGCAAAATGAGACTGCTACTGTCGCCGCTGGTACTTTCAAGTTTACCATTGAGGTAAGTCAGAGCAAATTCAAATGACTACAGTAAGAGTAGCCTGATTCTCATCCGCTACGGTGGAGTACGTTAGCACTTCCTATCTTCACGTCTGGTCAAAGTCACGCTTATCAATGCTAAGCATGGTTAGTCGGGTACCCTGTGGAGAGTAGCCTGATTCTCATCCGCTACGGTAGAGTTTGTTGGGACTTCCTACTTTTTCGCGTCTGATTAAAGTCACGCTTATCATGGCCTAAGCCTGGTTAGTCGGGAACCCTGTGGAGAGTAGCCTAATTCTCATCCTGATTCTCATCGCGCCTGGTCAAGTGTTCTGTCAGGTCGATTTACTGAGGAATCTTGTCTTTCATCTGTTCAAATCGCTGAAAATTTATCCTTAAAGTGATTTCTTTCGAAAAACACCAAAAACAGAGGGAGGGAATTAAATCCCCTCTCTAGCAAGTTGAATCGTCGAATATTCAGCAAGTTGAATAAGCGACCAATCGTTGGTTTACAGGCCCGTAGCCAGGGATTTTTGTGGGGGGTGCTAATTAGAAAAAGCGGACCAACGTGGTATGAATTTATTAACCGCTAGTCAAAATTCACTAGAAAAAGCAAATATACGAAACTGGCTGTATGCCAAAGTGACTGCAGTCTTCTGTTTGCCCCATTTAGTCACTAAAACAGTGTTTTCAAACCCTTAAATGTGGACCTTTTTGTCGCGTGGGGGGGGGGGGGGTAATAGTCATAGTCATAGTAAGCACAAAACAAACCATTTTCAACACTCAAACCCTGTGGCTTTAATCTTCGCCTTGCGTTGTACATCACTGACTATACATATACTGTTCGTTTGTAGATCAATGGCTGGACGTTCTGTACTGTTGCTGCCCAAAACTGCAAAAAAGGAAACGCAGTACAGGAAGGGAAATTTGTTGAATTTGGGATCGAACTCAAAACCAAGTCGAAACCGACCAAGAAGGCAAGCAACTGTACTGGGAAGTGCCCTGAAGAGTACGATTTAGGAGGTGACTCTGTCATGACTGTGCCGACACAGGTAATAATAAAAAATATCGATACTGCATTTATCAAGAGTCTACTACTAGCACAGGGAATTTATAGCAGAAACCCATCCATGAGAAAAGCTGAATTTCCCAAGGCACACGCATAGCCATGGGAAATCCGAACACTTTCCATTCTTCTACCATGGGAAATTCAGCTTTTCCCATGGATAAGCTTCTGCAGAAATTCCCTGTGCAGTAAGAATCTCCCATATCATGCCCCCGAACAGGCCCCTTCCATAGAATGAAGGGAAAATAACAAGTTGCTGCAGAATGGTTCCCCTGTCAGCCAATCGCAAGCCAAGAAACTACTATCGCTCATTGGACACGTAACTGGTTTCTTTGTAAGCCGAACAAATGAGGAGAATGACTATCACGTGTTGAGCACGTGATCACTAAGGCCTGGTTTCCATATAGTCTTATCTGTCTCATCAGTCGACCGTGAAACAATGAAAATTGGAATTATTCTTTTATTTCACGGTTGACTGATACGACAGATAAGACTAAATGGAAACTAGGCTTAAATACACAGTTGCACGTTTAAAATTATGATTGTTCAAGTCTACTACTAGTAAAAATATCTCATATCAGGTCTCCTCATAGAATCAAGAGTTGAAAACGAATATTATACACACATTCAGACAAGGTTGCACTGTCACAGCTATCTGTTGTAGGCTACCATTGCTCACGGGAGAAACTAAGAAGAACGGGATTTTTCGTGTTAAACCAATACAAAATTTATTATCAAGAAAATTTCGCCAAAAACTGCCGTTTCGCCGACGTTGCAAAATTTCCTTATAAGGAAATTCCCCTTTACCTTATTGAAGGTCTGTAAGTACTTTTCCTTATATCTTAGCGAAAAAAGCAGGAAAATTTACCAAAACTTGCAGATACTCGAGAAACATCGATCTTTTTGGTCGCCATTTTGTTTTGTCCCCCGCCGAGGGCCCTGAGACACGTTTTGAACACCACAGGCAACCCGCGCGGATTTGTCATAAAAACGACAGAAGCAATGTATTGTGGAAGTTTTAGGCACAAGCAGGGTGGTAAGTATTAACCTTCGCGCACGTCCTCGGAAAAAATAATCATACAACTCCTTAGTTTAACCAAAACATGTCAACCTATATATCGTTGGAAAGCTTATAGAATGGACTAGCAGGCTATGGCAAAAAGAAATAACTTTTTAATAAAGATAATTGTTTTGAAGGTTTTATTAAAAATGTGGGTGTGACACTTTCAAGAGCTATCGCTGCAGAACTGCTTGACCTTGACTCCCAAGTAGCACATTGTTTTAATCCTTAAATGTGTTTCTCAAAAACCTTGTCTGCGCTTTTTAAAATTTTGCTTAGTTCCAAAAACTCGTCCCTCGTCGGCTAAGTATCAGACGACATTCTGCGCAATCTCGCAGGATAATGGTTAAATATATCTATCAGGGGCGGATTTAGGGAGGGGGGCGAAGGGGGGGGGGGGGGGGGGGGCAGACAGCCATTTTGACAGCCTAGCAACATACCAAGTCGGAGAAGGCAGGCAGTTAATTAAAAAAAAAAAGTTAATTAAAACACGTTTAAAGTTTTAATTTGGATCGCTGCAAACGATCACTCTTGGTTTACTGGATCAGGAGGACCACCAGCACTATTTTCTGGTTAACTTTATTATCCTGGAGGTTAATTCTACTTACAGCTCTGCAAACAAAAAACAAGACACCCATCCTTCGATGGTTTTATCGCGTTACTTATCGATACTTAGAACTTGTGAAATAGAAGAAACAGTGGCGAGAATTCGAAATAAAATAGGTTGATAAAAAGTGGGGCCCGTTAAGACCCTGGCCTTGTTCAATTTAAACGGAAAGTGGGATCCCCTGTCTGCTCTACGCACCACGCAAATGTCAATGGTCAAGTAACAAATAAGTATAAGAATCTAGCAACTAAGCACATTTATATATATTTTTTCTTTTTGTATTTTTTGTATTTGTATTTATGTACGGGTTCAGGTTATGTAAGGGGGTGGGGTTTCTACTAGGGTGAAGGGTGTAAAAATACATAATTTCAATTACAATAAGTTATAAAGTCAGTCAAAATTATTTAAAATACGCTAATAAATATCTTGTAAAGAATCGAGCTATTTGTTGTTTATTTGAGAAATGCATTATAAAGAATCCTGAAAACTTTTGGTCTTAATTTTAAGTAGAGAAAATATTCGCTTGTTCCTTAGGCTGTGTGTTATCGTTGCGCATAGGCAACAGTTCAGCCAATTTATGTTGGCCATCACTCTCGATAATCTGATTAAATAGACTAATAGAGTCCTAAAGTGTTGACGACACAAAAACAAAATTTTCGATTTAGCAATAGTTATCCCTTGATTTCGAAAGGGCGTATCAAATGAAAGCTACACACCAAAAATGAGGCAAATCGGTTAAAACGCGACCGAGCTATGGTTCGCTGAATACATTATTTTCTTTAACAAATCACTGTATTTTTGGTTCAGTTCATAAAGTTTTGAACTGTGTCTAAAATACAGTGATTTGTTAAAGAAAATTATGTATTCAGCGGGCCAACCGATTCACCTCATTTTATGCATGCAACTTCTTCGAAGTTGGTCTTTCATTATTCGTGGACTAAAATCTGAAATTCGAAATTTTTCAAATTTGTGACGTCACACTTTAGGACTTTTTCAAGTGCTCGTGTCGCTATTCTATACGACAGTTCTGGATACACAATCCTTAGGACTCTCGTCTGAACCCTTTCAATTTGGTAGACCCGGTAGACTAGCATGCATGGAATGCTTGCGAGGCGTAGAATTTAAGAGACTTAAAGAGAATATGTAAGAGATTTCTACACGCAATTCGTCTTCCCCCTAATATCAGATGATCAAACGAAAACAACAAACAAAGAAGTGGCTGACACGGGCCCTTTAATTTGACCCATGCTCGTTCTATCCTGAGTGTCTTATCTCTTGTCAGGCCCTCGAAAATGATGCCACGTGGGTCGACATGGCCACCGGCTTCCCGAAAGTGGACACACAAGGCAGCAAGTTCCTTATGAGGTTCCGATTTCCCAAATTCACCAACAAGATACTATTTGATCCCATCTTGCCGCTACTCTCTGGTACCACAGAGACCCCGAGTACAACTTCTCCGTCAGAGACCACAACTAGTCCTACTGGAGTCGCTAGCGGCGTACAGGCCGGCCTCGTGGTTGTTCTCGCATCGCTGTTTTGGGCAATTTATTCTAACTAAACTGAGGCATACATTCATTAAACCGCGTTAAAAAAGTAAAACGTTCGCATACATTACAGCTGTTTCAGGTAACACGCGAGCCAGCGCGTTCAAAAAATCGAGAGAGCTTTTGACGGTTGGGTTTTCCTGTGTAGTCAATGAAACCATGTGAGCCAATCAGACCAGCTGCCTCGTTTCGCCTAGTGCAGTGAATTGGCTTCTGTCGCGACATGTCTCGCAAGGAAAGCCAATCGAATGCACTGAGTAAGGATATGATTGGCTCACGCGGACACGGATTGCATTGATAGACAGCACAGAAAACCCAACTGCCAAACTCTGGCGGCAACGGCGAAGTCGCGTGTTACCTGAAACAGCTGTAATAATACGTCCACACTGGTCAAGTAAACATGCCATTTTGTCATAAATATTCAGATCTCAATAACTTTTAAACCTCTAGGTGCAATAGACCTTTTCCGCTTGAGCGGGGGCCCTGTGGTTTGTTTCCCCAACTGGTATTCAAGCTAACAAACAACCGGAAGTCACTATATCCCAATGCTTGAAACCAGAACAGACCCAAATACTTAGATTTTTTCAGAAAACTTCAAAGAAAAAAAGCTTATAAAAATTATTGCTGATTTGATCCTGGACCAACATCATTATAAACCCGAGACTCTAACCACTAGACTACGAGAGAGTTTGCTGGTCAGGTCACTAATTTTATGGCATTTTATTTAATTTATCATATATAGAACGAGGAATATACAGTAAATATCATATCTAAACAAACCAAAACCCCATCCTTACTCTAATCCCTAACAAATTACTGTTTTGACAGTTTTCTCTTCATTTCTTGAATAAAACGAAGTATGATAAAAGATTTATATAGATTTATATAGATTTCTGGTTTCAAGCATTGGGATATAGTGATTTCCCAAACAACCTCGTCCCCAGGGTCTTCTCGGTCGTTTTTTCGAAATGGCGGTTGACTCCAGAGAAGACCCTGGAGGAGGCTGAGTCACATGACCACGCATGACCAGTGTTTGAAAACATAGGAACGAGATGGTCATGTGACTCAGCCTCCCCCAGGGTCTTCTCCCGAGCTAACCGCCATTTTGAAAACGACCGAGAAGACCCTGGGGACGAGGTTGGCTAACAAAATCTTTGTTTTTCCCTTAAAGGCCCACCACCAACCGAGAGCCTTTGCGGACTCTTAGCCAATCAGAGCACACGAAAAACAATGGATCAATTTGAAAACGAAAGAAAAGGAGGCGCAAAGGCTCTCGGCTCAACCGACAGCCTTTGCGGGCTATAGCCAACCAAAGCAGCCGAAATTAAAACAATAGATCAATTGAAAACAAAAGACGAACGGGGCGCGAAGGCTACCGGTTGATGATAGGTTTTAACGCACGAGCAAGCTCTTTAAAGTATTCATCACCAAAGCATGTTTGATGAATATATTTGAAGCATATTTACTTGACGCACTATAAAATGTATCATGCTGATAAAATGAAGAGTGTGTCCAAGAGTACAAATTTTGTATAAGTGTTATTATAATCAGCGACAGGATAGTGTATAATATTAGTAACAAATTTTCATTATTTTCTCCGTGCCGGCCATGCTTGGTTAGGCCTAGTACATACGCCGCTCTTATCATGAGCCGATCCAACCTGTTGCCGTGAAATACGCGAAAATCGGGGCATCTAAATGGATTCTACATTACCGGTATGATTCAGAATAGTCTAGGTGACAGGCAGACCAGAGATGGACGAACAATATTGTTTTATCGAGATTTTGCAATTGGATCGGCTCATGATAAGAGCGGCGTATGTACTAAGCCTTGCTTACCGCTAGCCGAATACTAAAACGAAACTAATAGCTGTTGTTGGATGTTTCATAAACTACAATGCGTGTAGTCCATTATTTGTAATCGGTCCGTAAATACAAGAAAAGCGTCGTCTTTTCTGCCCGCGATTTTATTCAAACTACGCGCGCCTTGTTTGGGTGCGCAAACGCGCTCAGCGCTTTACGATTCCACGACTCGTCTCTTGTATTAACCGGATGTTCGCTAAACAAGGGGCTGCAAGCATGCAAGCAGCCTATAGTCCCGTGCAAGGGTGCTTTATAGAGTCCTAAAGTGATGACGTCACAAAAACAAAATTTTCAATTTAGCAATTGTTCCTTGATTTCGAAAGGCCGACGAGGGGACGCAAGCCTTGGATACGTGCTCACGGGTCGATTGAATCTACCCGTCCCCCTGCTGTGTTCAACCTCTGAGACTACTGCGCGCCTGGGCAATAGCTGTCAGTCGCATTGTGTCTCCTAGTCTGATCCGTCGAATACCTGACAGCACATCATACACAGCTCATTTGGTCAGGGAATCAATAGCTGTCAGTCGCATTGTGTCTCCTAGTCTGATCCGTCGAATACCTGACAGCACATCATACACAGTTCATTTGGTCAGGGAATCAATAGCTGTCAGTCGCATGTGTCTCCTAGTCTGATCTGTCGAATACCTGACAGCACATCATACACAGCTCATTTGGTCAGGGAATCAAGCTGTCAGTCGCATTGTGTCTCCTAGTCTGATCCGTCGAATACCTGACAGCACATCATACACAGCTCATTTGGTCAGGGAATCAATAGCTGTCAGTCGCATTGTGTCTCCTAGTCTGATCCGTCGAATACCTGACAGCACATCATACACAGCTCATTTGGTCAGGGAATCAATAGCTGTCAGTCACATTGTGTCTCCTAGTCTGATCCGTCGAATACCTGACAGCACATCATACACAGCTCATTTGGTCAGGGAATCAATTCTATATTTATCGGGTAAAAAGAAGCAAACGTAAGAAGGACATATTTATTTTGACGCCTTAATCTGAACTATTCCCGACTATTCGGCCTTTGCGCGTAGTTTTAAAAGAGCTGTAAATGTTTTTCCAATGTGCTTCTTGGTATCAGCGTGAAACGTAGAGACATATTGTTTAGTGTTTAGCAATGAAACGAAGCGCGTTCGACGCGACATTTGGTGCAATGCAATCAGATTTTCATTTTTATTGTACGTGAAGAAAACAAGGCGAAAACTGAAGTAGCGCGCAGTCCGCGCAATTTTGCGTTGCAAAGCCTCTTTGTCCGCACATATAGAGTAAGTCAGTGATCATAGGTCGGATATAAGTAGATTATACTTTCTTTGGGCATACATTTGTTATTTGCTCGACTTTGGCGCTGAATTTGAAGTCGAAGGTCATATTACCCTGTCTCCTACTGTGATGCGTGGGTTCTAACATTGCAACAAGCCACAGCCTCTTTCAAGATTTCAGCGTAAATGACGGCTGATAAGCTTCATACTTGCGCCTCCGAGATTCAAGGCAAAACCATCGTCGTCGTCCTTGTGTCGAGTGTTTTCAGCAGATGTACGATGTAAGTTTTGTATTTATCAGAATTGATACAGAACCCACAACCCTATGTGTCTGATGTTAACTTAAAAGTTACCCTGATATTTAGAATGTTACCGTTTTAAAGCGTTGACTAACTAAGCAAATAGAATTACACAATTCAATGTTCATTTGAAATGATATTGTGAATGCTAATGGACTCTCCACATTTAGGTTAGCGACATTAAAGTTAGCTACAAGGGGCTACAAGCAACATGGATAAACACGTGTTATGCGATTCACATCAGACTCGGGAGGTCTGTAAGATTCAACTAAACGTCGGACAACAATCACTTTGCCGCCCCCTATGTTGTTGTGAGGTTTAGATTAAAGTATGTAAAAAATAAATCATTGTCTATCCCTCCTAAGTGCTTGATAGCAACAGAATCACTAGGCGTCTCGCCCATGGTTTTGAGGTTTAGATCAAAGTATGTAAAATTAAATCATTGTCTATCCCTCCTAAGTGCTTGACAGCAACAGAATCACTAGGCGACTCGCCCGTGGTTTTGTGAGGTTAGATTAAAGTATGTAAAATAAATCATTGTCTATCCCTCCTAAGTGCTTGATAGCAACAGAATCACTAGGCGACTCGCCCTTGGTTTTGTGAGGTTTAGATTAAAGTATGTAAAAAATAAATCATTGTCTATCCCTCCTAAGTGCTTGATAGCAACAGAATCACTAGGCGTCTCGCCCATGGTTTTGAGGTTTAGATCAAAGTATGTAAAATTAAATCATTGTCTATCCCTCCTAAGTGCTTGACAGCAGCAGAATCACTAGGCGACTCGCCCGTGGTTTTGTGAGGTTAGATTAAAGTATGTAAAATAAATCATTGTCTATCCCTCCTAAGTGCTTGATAGCAACAGAATCACTAGGCGACTCGCCCGTGGTTTTGTGAGGTTTAGATCAAAGTATGTTAAAATAAATCATTGTCTATCCCTCCTAAGTGCTTGATAGCAACAGAATCACTAGGCGACTCGCCCATGGTTTTGTGAGGTTTAGATCAAAGTATGTAAAATTAAATCATTGTCTATCCCTCCTAAGTGCTTGATAGCAACAGAATCACTAGGCGACTCGCCCATGGTTTTGTGAGGTTTAGATCAAAGTATGTTAAAATAAAACATTGTCTATCCCTCCTAAGTGCTTGATAGCAACAGAATCACTAGGCGACTCGCCCATGGTTTTGTGAGGTTTAGATCAAAGTATGTAAAAATAAATCATTGTCTATCCCTCCTAAGTGCTTGATAGCAACAGAATCACTAGGCGACTCGCCCATGGTTTTGTGAGGTTTAGATCAAAGTATGTAAAAATAAATCATTGTCTATCCCTCCTAAGTGCTTGATAGCAACAGAATCACTAGGCGACTCGCCCATGGTTTTGTGAGGTTTAGATCAAAGTATGTGAAAATAAATCATTGTCTATCCCTCCTAAGTGCTTGATAGCAACAGAATCACTAGGCGACTCGCCCGTGGTTTTGTGAGGTTAGATTAAAGTTTGTAAAAATAAATCATTGTCTATCCCTTCTAAGTGCTTGATAGCAACAGAATCACTAGGCGACTCGCCCGTGGTTTTGTGAGGTTAGATTAAAGTTTGTAAAAATAAATCATTGTCTATCCCTCCTAAGTGCTTGATAGCAACAGAATCACTAGGCGACTCGCCCGTGGTTTTGTGAGGTTAGATTAAAGTTTGTAAAATAAATCATTGTCTATCCCTCCTAAGTGCTTGATAGCAACAGAATCACTAGGCGACTCGCCCGTGGTTTTGTGAGGTTAGATTAAAGTTTGTAAAAATAAATCATTGTCTATCCCTCCTAAGTGCTTGATAGCAACAGAATCACTAGGCGACTCGCCCGTGGTTTTGTGAGGTTAGATTAAAGTTTGTAAAAATAAATCATTGTCTATCCCTCCTAAGTGCTTGATAGCAACAGAATCACTAGGCGACTCGCCCGTGGTTTTGTGAGGTTAGATTAAAGTTTGTAAAAATAAATCATTGTCTATCCCTCCTAAGTGCTTGATAGCAACAGAATCACTAGGCGACTCGCCCGTGGTTTTGTGAGGTTAGATTAAAGTTTGTAAAAATAAATCATTGTCTATCCCTCCTAAGTGCTTGATAGCAACAGAATCACTAGGCGACTCGCCCGTGGTTTTGTGAGGTTTAGATCAAAGTATGTGAAAATAAATCATTGTCTATCCCTCCTAAGTGCTTGATAGCAACAGAATCACTAGGCGACTCGCCCGTGGTTTTGTGAGGTTTAGATCAAAGTATGTGAAAATAAATCATTGTCTATCCCTCCTAAGTGCTTGATAGCAACAGAATCACTAGGCGACTCGCCCGTGGTTTTGTGAGGTTTAGATCAAAGTATGTGAAAATAAATCATTGTCTATCCCTCCTAAGTGCTTGATAGCAACAGAATCACTAGGCGTCTCGCCCATGGTTTTGTGAGGTTTAGATCAAAGTATGTAAAAATAAATCATTGTCTATCCCTTCTAAGTGCTTGATAGCAACAGAATCACTAGGCGACTCGCCCGTGGTTTTGTGAGGTTTAGATCAAAGTATGTGAAAATAAATCATTGTCTATCCCTCCTAAGTGCTTGATAGCAACAGAATCACTAGGCGACTCGCCCGTGGTTTTGTGAGGTTTAGATCAAAGTATGTGAAAATAAATCATTGTCTATCCCTCCTAAGTGCTTGATAGCAACAGAATCACTAGGCGACTCGCCCATGGTTTTGTGAGGTTTAGATCAAAGTATGTGAAAATAAATCATTGTCTATCCCTCCTAAGTGCTTGATAGCAACAGAATCACTAGGCGACTCGCCCGTGGTTTTGTGAGGTTTAGATCAAAGTATGTGAAAATAAATCATTGTCTATCCCTCCTAAGTGCTTGATAGCAACAGAATCACTAGGCGTCTCGCCCATGGTTTTGTGAGGTTTAGATCAAAGTATGTAAAAATAAATCATTGTCTATCCCTTCTAAGTGCTTGATAGCAACAGAATCACTAGGCGACTCGCCCGTGGTTTTGTGAGGTTTAGATTAAAGTATATAAAAAAATAAATCATTGTCTATCCCTCCTAAGTGCTTGATAGCAACAGAATCACTAGGCGGCTCGCCAGTGGTTTTGTGAGGTTTAGATTAAAGTATGTAAAATTAAATAATTGTCTATCCCTCCTAAGTGCTAGATAGCAGATTTACCCATCTAGTCCCCGAGGAATTTAAAGGAGAAATAACCGACAGCCGCTAGTTACGCTAGTTATGGCCCTTTTCAATCCATGCATATATAGGCTGCAATGACGTATCTTTTAGATGGTTTTCGTTCTCTTGCCGAAGCAACTAATCCTCGCACCGGAATAAATGTGACTTTTATATTGTAATTCAACTCTTGCTTAGATGGCTTTTCATTTTAGACGGTCTATAAGGTTATTGGTTTTAAAGTTTAAATTGTTTTCTAATGTTGAAGCTACAAATCGTCTGGAAACATTTTGTCTATTGTCGATTTGTTCACTTTAAAAATAAAATATTTGCTATAGTTGTTTTTTGTATAGTCCCCAACTTTGCGAACTGTCCGCTAACACTTTGTCAACACGGGACTAAGCTACTTCCTTCTTAAGCGCATAACAATTTAATCCGCGGCCGCAAACTGATCGTGATTATCCAATTAAGAAACGCGTCCATAGGAACCTCGATGTCATGTGGTGTGCACGGATTCATCGCTTGCGTCTCCTCATAGGAGAATCGGTTGAAACGCAACCGAGATATGGCCCGCTGAATACATAATTTTCTTTAACAAATCACTGTGTTTTTGGTTCAGTTCATAAAGTTTTGAACTGAGTCCAAAATACAGTGATTTGTTAAATAAAATTATGTATTCAGCGGACCATAGCTCGGTCGCGTTTCAACCGATTCACCTCATTTTTTGCATGCAACGTTCTTCGAAGATGCTCTTTCATTATCCGTGGACTATAAAATCTGAAATTCGAAATTTTTCAAATTTGTGACGTCACACTTTAGGACTATATTTCGTATAGTATAAATGTCCGACAAGTAATTGCTTGACAGCAAATCTGTTTACTTTATGGGAAATATGTAATTTTAAAATTTCGTTTGATAGTTGCTTATTTGATTTCAAGAAAACATTTTTTTAATCAGAAACCAAGCGAAGTAAATTTTTTAGTGTCAACATGTGGGGAAAAACCTGCTTGCCCCCCCTCCCCCCCCCCCCCCCCCCCCCCCAGCAAATGCAAAGAATGACCAAGGCTTGCCCCCCCTCCCCCCCCCCCCCCCAGACAAAAATTTCCAAGGCGGCCCTTGGAAATGCATGAAATATAATGTCATATTTGTAGAAATAAAGCTTAAATAACATTTATGGATCCGAGTGCAATACTTGTTCGGAAATATCGCCCACTGACAGTACAATTTTCAACTTTAAAATTCCAGGGGCGTAGCCAGGGGGGCCCGGGCCCCCCTTTCTCGGAAATTTTCCCATACATTTACTGTATTTGCTGTTGAAAATTTGCGCATTTTCGTCCCATGTTTTCACTATCCGCCCCCCCCCCCCCCCCTTCAGAAATTCCTGGCTACGCCGCTGAATTCACTGTTGCGACTGGCAAATTTTATACGCAAGAAAATTGTAATGTTATTTTTTAGGGGAGGGGAGGAAGGGGCTACCCTACTATCTTTGTTCACTTTTTTTTTTTTTTTTTCGAGGCCATAACGCAATGCGCACACAAAAAAACTCGCGCGACCGAATGTCACGCGTCACGGAACATAGATACAAAAATCCAGCGAGTAGGGTCAATATCACGTGATAGCCCCTCTTAACATTCAGTCAACGCTATAGGAGAATCCTTTGTTTACATTTTGTCATTAGCATAAGCAATGTTCAGAATCAGACCGTTCGAGGGAGCTATAAAATGATGAGTTCTGAATATCAATCGAGTACTGTAAATAAAACATTAATTGGAAAATTTCGAGCTGATACTTCGAATTCTAAGCGCGCGGTGCAACGTTCAATTTAGAGAAAACGTGAGCTAATAAGCGTTTTGCCCCAATGGACCCAATGATTTCACACACTTTTGAAAAGCTTCAACTAGCCTGAAAATTTAAACAGGAAGAAAAAACAGGTAAATACTTTGTTAAGAATAAAAAAATAAACTTGTTTTGAGCTTTTCGTTGCATTTTCAAATTTCGTGATTGTAAACAATGACATCAGCAAAACGGCCTAATGTGTTGATCCTATGGGTTTACCGGATTCGTAGCCATTCCAGGATGAAATGGAGTCACTGACGATAAAACGTAAGAGAACTTACTCATGGAAATGTTTACCACGGGGAATAGTCTACAGAAACCCATCCATGGGTAAAGCTGAATTTCCCAAGGTAGAACTTGAGAAGTGTTCGGATTTCCCATGGCTATCCATGTGAATTCCGAACACTTCCCATGCGTGTGCCTCGAGAAATTCAGCTTTTTTCCCCCCTCGCCGTGTACAGTACAGTACCAGCAAACGGATACTCTGATGTACGCAAGTTTTTTTATGGTGATATTATGCATTATAACCCATGATTTTATAAACTAAAACATCGTACTACTGGGTCTGGATTTCTGGAAAATTTCGGCATCGTTAAATGAGCTCAATTGTCGTCTGTTCACGGAAATAAAATCAGACGAGATGACGTGTATGCGCATGTGCAACGGAAAGCTTACAAAGAAACTCCATCTCGTATCCATATAATGCGTAATATAGGATTATCACTGAATAAAACCGGTCAAGCGGCAACTGTGAGAAAGATTTCTGCATTTCCGTTAGATAAGCTACAAAGTTAAAAAAAAACTTGCCCCACATGGATCTCTTACGCACTCATCAGACCTATAAATACGCTGGCGATGTATAACAAATGCGTACTCTCACCCATAGGTATCTAGCTACTGAGCATTCAACACCAGGATAGCGACTGTCAGGGCCGAAATCTCTGGCGTGGGCGTAAGAACCGTACGGTCGCCATACGACGCTTCAGCTCTTTGTCTGGAAGTATGGTCCTGTATTTTTTCCCCTTTAAGTCTGGAAGGATGTAGAAGTACGCTGAATTCCCACGTGAAAATGCTTGTGATCATTCAACAAGACAACTTTACAGATTATTGTCATTTTAGTTCCGGGGCCTTGCTTACAAGAACAAAAGGCCTGGATACACCCCAGGAGTTCTTGATGGCCCACGGCTTGAAGCTTGAAGTCGGAACCGGCGTCCCTACTTCCGTAAAAAAAAAAAATTAACACGGGTTCCCTGTGGCGTGGACATTATTTTTCGTGGGTTACCTGTGGTAAGTCATGCGCAGGAAATTTCAAAATGGCGGAAAACATGACCCAAGGTAAGATCGGAAAAAACAAAGGCGCAAAGAAAAATAATCAATAGCGCTGCTCTTTTGTTTGACTAAAATTATTTTTCTAAATATCTAGATTCCCCAATGGAATGTGAAAACGAGGGAAAAATGACGCCACAAATGAAATACAATCAGCAGAAAATTCTATACTCGATGACGATAACGACCCTTCGCGGATGAAAGAGGAACTGAGTGTCGAGGAAAAGAGACGGACACTGCAGAGGAAATCGCCGAGAAGCCGAAAGATTTAGTGAACTTTAGAGTGTGTTGGAACAAGAAAAATTATGATGTCTCCTTTGATTTGGATCAATCGGTGGACAAGCTTAAAGAACATATAGAGAAGTTGACAGGTTGGTTTTTCGATAGCTACTTTTAAGTTAACTTAATAAGTTTATTGGTGTGAAATCTTTCCTATCTGAAAACCTGCACTATTATTTTGAACAGTACGTAAAGAAAAGATCTTATTTTGCAAGGAGAACTACTTTTGATGAAATCGACATGGTTGTACTACTTGGGCTCATTATAGAGTCCTAAAGTGATGACGTCACAAAAACAAATTTTCGATTTAGCAATACTCAGTTCATAACTTTATGAACTGAACCAAAAATACAGTGATTTGTTAAAGAAAATTATGTATTCAGCGGGCCATATCTTGGTCGCGTTTCAACCGATTCACCTCATTTTTGGTGTGTAGCTTTTAATCGATATGCCCTTTCGAAATCAAGGAACAAATATTGCTAAATCGAAGTTTTTCAAATTTGTGACATCACATTTTAGGACTCTATTAGCACTGAGATAATTATGTGATGTGTTTTTGCATTAAATAACCGTACCCAGGGGGGTCGGGGAGACACTTTGTCCGGGTGGTTTTGGACCTTTTTCCAGTGATGTCAACCACAGGACTTCAAAAATCTGGTGAGAAAAAAAAATGAAAAAATATCCCGGGAGAAAAACAGTAAATGTATGGCAGTCGTCTTGATCTTTTCCCGGGAGACGAAGCGAAAAATCTTGAGACTCCCAGCAAAACCGGGAGAGTTGACGTCCCGGGGGGAGACTCCCAATATTTTAGACGGGGGTGCTCGTCGGGAAAATTGATTTTGACCCTAAGGGATAGCAAAATGGGTGTGGCAAACAGCAAATTTACCCCTAAAAGAAAGCAAATTTGGCATGGCGACCGCCAAATTTACCCCTAAAAGATAGCAAATTTGGCAGGTCAAAAAAATAAAAGCGAATTTGAGGTCTTTTAGGGTTTTCAACCAAGTTTCCTTTGTAAATATCGGTTCTGGTGTCAGTACCAATATATTTCTGGGCAAGGATTGGTCTGAGACTCCCCTAAGGGATAGGGCTGATTTTAAACACCCCTAAGAGATAGCATGTCTGTCAATTCTATACCCTAAGGGATAGGACGAGCACCCCCGTCTGAGAATATGGGGAGTCCCCCCCATATCCCCCCCCCCCCGGGGTTGACGTCCCTGTTTTTATTGTAAAAAAATGTTTATGCAGTAATGTGCTGAGCAGTTAATAAGTAGCCTGCGAACATCTAGTACATGCAAGCTTAACCTTAGGGTTAGTACCGTCTGTGAATTAACGGTCAATCGCTTGTGTTAGACCTCCTGCGTGCTAGTGGGAATATCTATAATGTGCTGTCATTGGCTCTCGTTCTATTGGAGAAGGCTTTTATTCTCCCCTCTTGTTCTGGAAAGAGATTCTCGATTTAGAATTGGGTTTGTACCAGCTCAAAGGCCCAGATCGAGAACCTCACTGTATTTACTTACTACTTGAAGAGTCATGTTGTTTTTGATCCCAGGCCAAGTTCAACCGGAAAAGATTAATCTCCTATGGCACAGGGGATGTTACACAAGCGATCAACCATTAGCTCGCGTGTACCGGATGTTCGCAGGCTATTAAAAGGTCCTGACCAAAACGATTTTTTTTAAGTGTCAGGGGTACACCAACAAATGTCCAGGGGATTTCGCAATTTTGAAATGGCAATGGCACGGGGTAAACTGAAATGTCTGTTGGGTCAAATAAATTAGGTGTCCTCAACTGGGGGGTACATTTTTTTTATTTCCAAATATATAGTGTATTGTTGAAATATTGTTTCTTGCAGTTATTGAGAGTCGAAATTTTTAACGGATTTAGGAGCACATTATGAAGAACATTTGGTTGATTAGTGCAGTAAAATGGCAAATCATGTGGAAATTTACATTACATGTAACTGTCTGCCTCTGTGCTCTTGCACTGAAGGATAAAGAAAGTTAGTTAAGGCAGGGACCCACATCCCTGGTTAAGGCATATTATTTGTTAGATGTAAATATTGCTATAGAAAATTAGCCTAATATTCTTTGGTTTGATTTTGAATGTGCTTTCAATGCACCTTTGACTCTCATCTTTATTTTTTCCTTAGGTCTACCTGTCTCAATGCAGAAACTGATGTACAAAGGTAAAGCATGTTCATTCCTGTAATGTGATGTGTAATAAAGGCAATAATTTATGATGTTCTGTAAAATGTAGTAGTATATGTTGAGCAGATATATTCATGGTATGGTTGTAGTTGTTGTCTTTTTTATGCATAATAGCTTAGAGGAACACATTATAATATCCTACAAACCATATCTGATTTTCAGGTCTTCTTAAAGATGGGACAAAGACATTAAGAGATGTGAAAATAACCAATAATATAAAGATGATGGTGATCGGTTCAACTGTGAATGATGTCCTTAAAGTGACTCCACCATCACCTAGTCAGCTTAAAGAAGAAAAATCAAGTGCATGTATGTGAATGAATGAGAATTAATAATTACCAGATTACAAAATCATAGACTTCAGTGCTCAACCTTAGTGGTTGTCCACTAGTCCTGGGCAAGTAAGAAATGCTTCAGGACAAGTGGATACTCAGGGGCACTGGTCACAGGACAAGCAACAATTTTGTGCAAAATATAAACATAAAACATTTTGCTGGTGTGTGGTTTGTTGTTTAAGTAGCGCTCCGTCTAAGAACTATAGCGAAAACAATAAGGCCGCGGAAACAGTGGTCGTCTAGTCATGCTCACACTCGATTTTCTTATTGAACCACCAAAATGCTCGGACATATCTGGAAGACCTATTCGGAAAGAGTTCAGCACTGCAAACGAAGTATTTCGCTACAAAAACGGTGAAAAACAAATTTCAACCAATCAGAAGGCCAGGATTTGTTGACCAAGCTAATTAGTTTTTTTAGAAATTTAAAATTTACACAAAGCATAACTCAAATTCCTGATAGCCGTTCACGCTATCATTCCTAGACGGAGCGCTACTTAAAAGTGTTCACAACTGTTTTTTTGTGCGCGTATTTGTGTCACACTCTCAAAGCTATCATCTTTTCATGAAAAATGTTCGCCTTTCATCTTGCTTTCGTCCAGTCACCAGTTCATGATGACTGGATGAGGCCACAGGGAGGCTAATGAATAATTGGCATTGGTAAGCAAGTAACATTTATTTGGTTCGTACATAGGCATTGTCTATATTTTACAACAATTTTTTATACCATAACTGGACAACTAGAAACTTGGCTAGGGCAAGTAACTTTTCTGTGATACTTGCCATGGGACTAGTGGCCAAAAACGTTAAGGTCGAGCACTGGACTTGGATAATATGATTGTATCAACTGATATCTTCGATGTCTAAGTTCAGTTGATATCAGTTCTTGGATGTCTCTCAGCCAATAGAATAGCAATATCCATGGTGCTTTAATTAGTGATAGTCTACTAGCCAATTTATACATCAAGTACATTTTTTTATTTTGACTAACTGGGTTTGATATAAAAATGGTACTTGCCATCTGTAACTGAATTTTTGTATCGAAAACAAAAGTTTCAAAACATTTTTCTAATTTCTTCTCATCTAAAAAAATGGCCAGAAATAACAGGATTCTACATCATCATCATCATCAGTCTCCCCTCTATGGAGGCTAATGCTACTCAGGGTGCACTTATCTTCCTGATAAAGCGCTGAAAGTCCCCCCTGTCCATCATCATACGCCTGAGCTGCTGGGCATCAATACCCAACGATCCCTCGAGTTTTGTCCATTTTCTGGATCGTTCTTCAAAGAGCATCTCTTTTCTAAAATCTGCATTGCACTACATTCATAATACATATCATGTTTCATGGCATTCAGAGAATTAGGAGTTCTTATTATTGACTCGTGCAGTTCTTTCTCATGGGTTTTAACACTGAAAAATGTTTAAAAAAAATGTTATTCATTATAGCTAGTGCATCCTGGCCATTTTACTATTTCCTTTTCATTTTAGCCTCATCAAAAGAGCCTTTATGCAAGCAAAAGATGCACAAGAAAGTGTTAGACAAAGGAAAACCTGATGATGTTATGCCTGGATTAAAAAATAGAAAGGTATGAGATGCACTGCCTGTTGCCAAATTTAGACCATTATTGTTTTCCTATCTCTAGTGGGCTCCATGGGTGATGGAAGCAGGGGGAGGGCTGGGTGCTTGCCCCCTAAATAACATTGATGGTTACAGGGGCATAGCCAGGATTTCTAATAGGAGGGGGCCCTTTGTGGACATTTTCTCTTGTGTTTTAAATAATGTCCCATATATTTACAGTATTATTTAATTTGTTGCTAGAAGCAGGAGTTTCAATTAAGCAATAAAAGTACTTTCTGAGTGCTCTCTGCTTTCTTACAAACACGAGGGGATGTTGGGAGAACTGATCAAAACTTTCAAGTTTTATCAGTTCGACCAACATTCCCCGAGTGTTTGTAAGAAACCAGAGAGCACGTAGAAAGTATTTTTATTGCTTTTAGAAAATAACATACACACGCGTGACAGCGTTGCATGACAATCGTGTTTCTCAGGTCTCTTACAAACACGCTTTTTAACCAATCAGAATGCGCACATTCACAATACAACATAGGTGTTATTTTCTAATAAGTTTTAAAGTAGCAGGCTAAGTTTTGGAAGTAGGTAGCCTGCTTGCAGACAGTTTGTGGGTGTTTTTACAGTGGAAAAAGCTTCAGTTAGTGATCCTGGCCACAATCGCCACTATCTTGGACGTTCATGAGAAATCAGTCTGGTGCGAGCAACAAAGCATGACAAAACAAGGGGGAGGGAAAGGGACAACATCGTCTCAAAATCGAAGGTGACGCCTGGTCAGCGAATGGATGGTTAATGTTTTCCTGCATTTTGAGGGCAAGATAATTGGCATAAAAAATATAGAGACAATACTGTAGTAGTAAGGGGAACTTTGTTATTTTTTCTGAGCAAATTAACTTCCTGCAACTCACCCCATAACTTGTGATTCCTGCTCCAATGAAGCTTTGTTTTGTTCCACCCTATGCGTTACAGGAGTGCCTTCCTACTGTCCCATTATCAGGAATGTACAACAAGTATGGTGGCAAAGTTCGATTAACATTTAAACTTGAATCGGATCAGTTATGGCTTGGCACAAAAGGTATGGATTCTATATACCAGAATATTGTGCACTGAAAACATTATAATTGTTTATTATATAAACAATAATGTTTTATCAGGATTTGGCTGGTGAGAAATGCCCAGTATTGCAAATTCATCCAGCTGAAATTATTTTCACAAAAATAATGAATTAAATTTAAAATGATCTAATATTCGAAGATTATCTTTCAAGTTTATTTTTAAATTTTATTCTCAATTTATACAAAGAGGGTGCCCAGCTATTGAAATAGTTCCAATAATTCTGTCCATTTGCATCCCACCTTGGTTTTATTCCATCCTACTTGAACAATTCACTGGGAGTCACTAGCACCCAATTTGCACTCTCCCGAAATTCCCCCAAATTCGGCACACAATCTCAGTACTAACGGTATCCTTTTCATTTTGTCATATGTCGAAAAAAAATTAGTGTTTTAAGGTGACAAAATCTGTACGTATTTTTAATAATCTGCCCAAGTGTTGTTGAAAGCTTTCCCCGATATCCCATGCATGCTTTTAGGGAGTTTTTGTGAGTGCAACAACTCTTCATTTTGTCATATGTTGAAAGAAAGTTAGTGTTTTAAGGAGACGAAATCAAACTCTGTCAAAAGCTTTTCCCGAGATTCCACGCGCGCTTTTAGGGAGTCTTTGGGAGTGCAATACCCTTGTTAACTAAGTGTAGAGATGCCAGGTAGCCCCGGGGGGGACTCCCCATATTTTCAGACGGGGGTGCTCGTCCTATCCTTAGGGTATAAAATTGACAGACGTGCTATCTCTCAGGGGTGTTTAAATTCAGCCCTATCCCTTAGGGGAGTCTCAGACCAATCCTTGCCCAGAAATATATTGGTACTGACACCAGAACCGATATTTACAAAGGAAACTTGGTTGAAAACCCTAAAATTCGCTTTTATTTGTTTGACCTGCCACATTTGCTATCTTTTAGGGGGAAATTCGGTTGTCGCAACGCCAAATTTGCTTTCTTTTAGGGGTAAATTTGCTGTTTGCCACACCCATTTTGCTATCCCTTAGGGTCAAAATCAATTTTCCCGACGAGCACCCCCGTCTAAAATATTGGGAGTCCCCCCGGGCAGGTAGCTGTTGTTCATACTCATTGCTGATAGTTCTTATCATTATCTTTCTTACCAGAACGAACCGAAAAGCTGCCAATGGGTTCCATTAAAAATGTTGTATCTGAACCTATAGAAGGAAATGAGGAATATCATATGTTGGTAAGCCACTGTTAGACCCCCACCCTTCTTTTATATGATAATTGGAAACCCAACACTTATTTTAGCAATGAACAATTCACTGGGGAGATTTTATAATAAACGTAGAGGAGTTACAAAATTCACTTCCCTGCAAGCAGAGGCCTCTTGTCCTTGTTTGTATTCGCTGACAGCCCGTTGACAGACAGGGAGAAGAGACCTCTGCTCTGGGTCGAAATGAGCTCTATTGAGCATGCGTTGTGGCTTCTTAGTAACAGAAAGGTCACATGATGAAAATGGATTGTGGGCTCAAATAACATCAGCGGACGTCCGTCAATATGCATGCGCATATAGTGTGCTCAAAACTGCCCAAGGTTGTGAACGGCGGCAAAACAAAGGGAGTTTTAACCCATAGCAGAGGTCTATTTTCCTCCTGATTGTCAGCCTAGTGAATACAATGGAAAAGAGAAAGAACTTCACAAGTTCCCTGCTAGCAGAGGCCTCTTTTCTCTGCATTTCGCTGGCTGATGATCGCATACCTCGGCCAGCGAAATGCAGAGAAAAGAGAGCTCTGCTAGCAGGGAACTTCACTAGACCTTCTGGCAAAATCCGGTGTCTAAATTGATTGGCTGGCCGCGACAATCACGTGCCACGTACTCGAAATTTTGTCTGCAAAGATATGTCAGATATATTGGAAAGCACGGGTCGTACAGCGTTACGGCGCACGTTTCTCACCGCCGTAGCCCGGGTTCGATTCCCGGCAGAGACGTGGAAATACGTCTGCCGCGAAGAGAACTAAGGCTTCATTGTGGGCTGTAAAATGCTTGTGCTTCCTTAGTCTTTCGGATGAGACAATAAACGTCCCGTCTCCCTCCGATTCCATATCCAACCACATTTTGTGGTCAAAAGTCTACGAAAATGGTTGAGAAAGCAGCTTAACAGTGGACTGCCCTCGGGTGAGTTTCCCCCCTCCTCCTCTTAATAAATCGTCGCGTACCTAATCGTCGCGTACCTAATCGTCGCGTCCATTAATCTTTGGCCCGTAGTATCGCTGCGAAAACGAGATGGGTAAAACCGTTTGATATTGAACTATAGTAAAATGGATTGTCGAACTCCCGTCTCCTTGGCTGGTCAATAGCTACGTATTTATCATCACAAAAATCACTTGTGTGTATACTTGTATAACCTAGACTATTACCTTGTGTAATGTCTCCTAAGAACGTTTCTTACTATTTAATTCTATAAGTCGCTATAAGTGTTGTGATTTGTATGTTGTGTACAATTGCGTTTGTGTTCATTTTCTATGTTTTTTCGTAGGGATATGACTGGAAGCAGCGAGGTGGTACTCAATACCGTCACATGCGAGTTTTGCGACATATTTTCTTTACTTATAACGTTTTGCATTTGGCTACTTTGTACTATCGTTTATAGAGAAATACGTCGAATTATCTACTTTTCGACTGTTTTTGATAAATATTTCTGATAATATGAGCAATTTTATCTCCTTACCGGATGGGGCCTGGTAACTAGTCAAACGCAAGATTCCTTTCTTTTGCAAAAAAAATCCACTTGCACTCTCTCAATATCAAAAATTCGAACGGTACATAACAGTTGGAAAAATCACCAGTCACAACGTTTATAATAAATAACTTTGTTTTAGAAATGCCATTTGCAACTGTTTCAGATAACACCCGACCCTGTAGGTTCAAATCTAGTGAGCCTTTGACAGTTAAGTTTGCTGCGTAGTCAATCACAATCGTGTGAGCCAATCGGATCCTTGTTCAGTGCATTCCTTTGGCTTGTTTTTCGAGACATGTCGCAACAGACATGTCGCACTAGGCGAAACTAGGAAAGGATCTGATTGGCTCACGATTTTGATTGACTACGCTTGATTTTCTTGACCAAAAAAATGGTCTTCGAAACGCTCTTGGCCTCTTTCTTCAAACTTATAGTCTGACCTCATTGGCGTTGGTATTGCGAAAAGTTATCTTGCATGTCTGGGTGGATTCTTCAACTCAAAAAATGGAGGGCCGCCATTTCGTTGTCCTGGAAGCGTCAATTTAAACAAAACATGTAAACACATATAACGATCAATTGCATATGTCTTGCAAAGTGGCTTGCCTTTCTGTGTATGTATAGTACGTGAGATACAGGCCATACCAAACCGAAGAGTGAACTAAAAACTGCTATAAGCCACCTTAGAGTGCACATTTTCTTAGTTTTTTTATAAATAACACACAATGGCAGTGGTTCAAAATACCTTTTTTTTTTTGCAAAATATAGACAACGCTTCAAATCTACTAAGATACCTATTGTCTTGAAAGAACTCCCGTTGATTTGCGATAAATGTGCAAGTAATCGCGCGCTAAAATTATCTGAAAAACAGAAAAAATGAATAACTTTTTCTAAACTGTAATGAATTTCTTCCGAATTGCATAAATTACAAAAATAACATTGTGAGTTTTAAATCTCGTGTGTTATAGCCGAAATCTACCTCATCGGTGCGAATGAAATCTCAGATGTATATATTTAAATAGTTTGAGCAAAAAACCTTGAATTTTTCAAATGTTAACGAAGAAATTAGAAACAAACTTCGGTAGCAGGAACATTTGCTGTCGTTTGTTTAGATATGCAAATTTTATGAAGTGGGGGACAAAACTTTCAGTAAAACTTCACGCCATTCCTAAGCTCTCTCAAAATAGGCTATTAGTCCGGAAAATAGACCAAATGACTGCAATTGTACTAGACCACACATCTGTAGTTTCGTAAGTGCAATAAGGCTTATGGTTATCTATATATTAGAGGAAATGCAAACCCCGGTCGTATTGTTATGCTTTAAATTTTGGTGGGGGACAATGCTTTCAGTAAACTTCGAAATTTTCTATTTCCAAGAACTTATTTCCGATCTCAGTCAGAATGCCACATTTCGACATAAAAATCTATAGACCGCAGTTGGCTCAGTTTGTTTCATTGCGGCGTTGCTTATTTTGACAATAAATCTAAAAAAACTGAAATACGCTAAAATTATCAAATTTTTGGGACACGAAAATGGCAAAGACGTTTTCACTAATAATATCGAAGAAGATGCATATATTGAAGAAAATACCATATAATTTATTTCATTTAGGATTGGAACTTCGATTTATGGCAAACAAAAGGAACTACGGAAAGGATTCTGGGAGTAGTGGTATCAAATGGAATAAAGGGACTTGGGAATTGTGATCTGTAACCAAAAGAGTTCGACGCATGGCTAACGTTGGCTGTTTATCTACATTGCAGGCCCTTCAACTTGGCCCTACAGAAGCATCTCGGTACTGGGTTTATTGGGTCCCTGCACAATATGTCGATGCTATTAAAGATACTGTACTGGGCAAGTGGCAGCCGTTTTAACCGCACTTAAAATCACCAAACCTGACAGCAGAAGATCACTGCTGTTCAACTTAGCCGCCAGATAAAAGGCCAAGGACTCCTTTACCTACTACACTGCTGACCTCGAAATCGGACTTTCTCTCGCTCGTGCTGTTGTAGTTACCGTTTAACTTAGGAGCGTAGCATTTCAGGGAATAATGCGAAAGGCAACTTCCCGGGGGACCACCTATAGCTATACAGGTATGATCGTAGGGAAAATGACTTCCAACGTGAAGGTGCGCAAACAGAAGGGTGCGCAAACAGAAGGGTGCGCAAACAGAAGGGTGCGCAAATAGGGCAAACGAGGTCAACTGCCGTAGACTAGGATTCAAAATATCGAGCTTCACGAACATCTAAAAATCTTGTTGTATTCTCTACTTATTATTGTTAATGCTAAAGGCCAATATTTCTGTGGGCGACTAAAAAATCCATTTCCAACTTAACTAGTTTTGATTGAAAAGCAGATCAGGGATTTTGAATGCACCATGAAGCGAAGAGGAAATAATTTCCTCACAGCCAGTTTTATCCTAAAAACTACGCTTAGATTGCTGGTCTATTTTAAGCCCCGTTTCTTCGCAGTTACTTGCAATGTTTGTCGGTTCCACTAAAGGCTAAAAGTGGGAAAACGTCGTCAAAACTTCGTCAACCCCAAACAGTCAAACCATATACATGATTCGTCTAGTGCACTCGCCTGGCTTCCCTCTCGACAGAAGCCAGTCGACTGCACTAGGCGAGACAGGGCAAGAACCTGATTGGCTCATAAGTTTTGACTGGAGGAACAGCCAAAAACAAATCGATGCTTTGAAAACGCGGGTCGCGGTGCAAAGATTTTAGGTGTTACGGAGCAGCAATTCCCAAATCCCTCATTTGCAACGCACCCAACAACTTTGCTTGAAAAACGCGAGTGATATTTATGTAGAAAAGCGTGAGTGAAATTCACCGGACAGTGAATCAAATTGTAGCAGCTATTGCATAACAGCGCCACTTGGTCATATTTAAAGAAACGCATAGAGTAGTGATAGCATTTTATTGTAGTAGCAAATATGTGGTATTTATTTCACAGTCCGGTGAAAATTACTCCATTTGGGTTGTGCTTCTGATTATTCCTAAAGCGACATTTCTTTGCCGGCCACGGGTGTAGCCAGGGACCGGTTCCTAGAAGGTCAGTTAAGAGTTATCTGTAGATAAACGCTTATCCAACGGATAAATCCTGAACAAATCCTATACAACAGATAACGTTTATCCATGGATAACTTTGTCCAACCTTTCAGAAACCGGCCCCAGGAGTTGAGCAAATAGTTGCTACAGCCAAATACTCAGTATTGATAAAAACTTGTAGGCTCTGACGAAAAACATTATACACTTAATGACTGCTCCCGAGGGAAACATCAGTTTTGTTTCCCGAGAATCTCGATGTTTCCCGAGACGAAGTCGAGGAGTTACAAAGTTTGCGCCGACTGCATCATGTAAAGGGAAACCACTCATAAACAACACAATTTTCTTGCATTAGCAAAAACTTATCAAAATTAGCAAAGGTTTTTAAAAAGAGTCGCGTGTTTACAATAAACTTTCTCTTTTTTCCCGCTCTCAAACGCGACGCGCGAAAGCAATATTCCCCGACCAGTCAATAATTTTTCGAAATATTGACTGATCGGGGAATATTTGATTTGTACTTCACCACGTGACCTTGATTTAGCCAATAACAGCGCGCGCTCGGTTGGAGTGAGCACTCGCTATATAACAACAGAGCTTGTGGACTGCCTAATACCATGGCCGGTATTTTGGTCGAGAATTTGGCTCGATATTAACGCGGCAGTTTGCTCTAAGCGTCGAACCAAATATCTTCGTGCCGAGTGAAATAGTATTTCGGTTCGACGATAGCGGCAGATCATGTCGAACTAAGCGTCGTTTTTTTTTGCTCTAAACCTCTTGCTATCTCGCACCTAACTCATTTAATTTGACTCGGCACGACGTTGACTCGACGTTAGTAAGACTGGGCCTAAATAGTGCTTATTTTTGTACTTTAGGCAGCCTTAAATGCAAGGCATTTGTTAGCATCTCAAAAGGTAGCATGTAAATATAAAGAAAAATCTAGAGTTCTATTACATCGTTGTGTTGACTAATTTTTAGTATGACTGTCTTATCATAGACACGAAACGTTTATACAGAGCTAGAAATAATTTTTCTAACCTTGATCGAACAAATGTCCATAAAACCTTTTCTTGGTTGTCTCTACTGATTTGCCGGAAATAACTAAAAATTGGCCGGACATATCTGAAAAGTGATCGGATAATGACCGGCAGTAATTTCTAGCTCTGTACATAATAGCTACAGAAAAACGCGCGCGCTCTAAAGTCCAAATCTATGCTCTGTTTCAAAGATAACAGTATATGAGGTGTGAACATCAACTCTTTCCGAAACAAACAAGTTTCCAAGATAGTGCTAGCCTGCTCGTCGGCGTTGGAGAGTAGTTTTAGGTCGAAAACCCCGAGTTTGCTATCGCGTGGCCGCCATGTTGGATTTGTCACAAATCCAAGGTGGCGCCCAAGCGAGGCAAAAACTCGCGTTCTCGACCTAAAACTACTCTCCAACGCCGGCGAGCAGGCTAAGATATAGTGCCTGAAACAGAAGAATCCCTGGTTGTTTCTGGGGTAAACAATGGGCCTTTTTCACTAGAGATCGCGTGACCCGGTCACCCTTAAAATGAGCAGCTCTATCCAAATGATGCTCAGAAATGAAAAGAGCACTATTGATGTTAGTAAAAAGCCCAAATTTCAGCAAGCTACAGTGCAAACTTAAATAATGGGATCAAAAATAAAACTTGCTTTTTATTGTAATAGGTTTTGCACGGCTGGATTGCAAGCCTTGCTATTCAGTCATATAAATCCTATTAAAATAAGCAGTTTTGTTTTTGCTCTCTCCTCTCTTTTCGCGTGTGCACCGTAGAGCCACGGGCACACAACGGAGCTGTTCCTCAAAAAAGCTGTTCCTCACCCCCTTTCGCTGCTGGCTGGCAAAAATTTATCTCGGTCTCTTGCTGGCTGGCAAAAATTAATCGCCTCCGGTTCCTGACAAAAATGTATGCATATCGCCTTTGCTGGGAAACACAAGTTGCTCATGGATGTTGAAAAATGAAGCGACATCACTTAAAAATGCACTTAGTTAGTGCTCATTTTTAAGGATACCCGATTTTTTATACTATTTCGGGCTTCCTGCGGTAATGTTACTTCCTGGCTGGGAAATTTTTTTAAATTGTCCTGCTGGCTGGGAGAATATGTTAACGCGCAGCTGCTGGCTGGAAAAAAAATGAGACCCTCTCCTGGCAAAAAGGAACAGCTAAATTTTTGCCAGCAACGTTTAAAACATTTATTTATATGCTTTATGTGCGTAGAAATGTCCAAATACGCCATTTAAACGCATTTTAACCAGGGGGGCTCGTTGTGTGCCCGTGTAGAGCAGGGGCGTAGTCAGCCCCCCCCCCCTCTCTCTCGGAAATTTTCCCATACATTTACTGTATTTGCTGGAGAAAATTTGAGCATTTTCGTCCCATGTTTTCACTATCAGGCCCCCACCTTCAGGAATTCCTGGCTACGCCGCTGTAGAGCTGAACCTCTGGCTTTTTACAACTAACATCACCATTATGCTCTTTTCATTTCTGAGCATCATTTGGATGAAGCTGCTCATTTTAAAGGTGACCGGGTCACGTGACCTCTACTGCAAAATACCTATTGGCTGCCTTTGGTAAGACCTTGAACGCGTCTTCTCGGATAAGGATGTACTAAACTGTAGGTCCCACAACGGAAAAAGAGCCGTTTGCGTAACCAATTATTATTATTTATTATTGGTATTATAAAGATGACAATTCCGCGTAGATATTTTTTACTTTATTACGACCGTGAGTAGCACGCTTGCAGATGTACATGCTAACATGTTCACTTATTTTATAGATCTGCAAGAAAACAAATCAATAAGAATTAGTTCTTCATATAGCATAAATAGGAAACTGTTTGCCTGCAAGTGTCGAATGTCAAATTGTACTTTTATAATTAGCACGGACTCACGACAATGAATCCCCCCCCCCCCCCCCCCCCCCCCCCCCCCCCCCCCCCCCCCTGGTCCAAACGTTTCCCAGCCACCAATCATGACCGTAGCTAGGGGGGAAGTGGGAGTAAAAAATTTAGTGCTAGCATGTGGGGAAAAAAACGTCTTTGCCCACCCAGCAAAAGCGAAGGACGACCAAGGCTTGCCCACCCAGACAAAAATTTCTAGCTTTGGGATTAGATCTGTTTCGAAATCCGCGAACGAGGTGTTTTGCCAAGCTGGATCCTGATAAACGGACTGTTGTTTGCCATTGCAAGACAGCCACAATAAAATAAACCTCGGTATATACCTACCCTGAGTGTTAAGACAAGTTTTATTACACACAGCTTCCGTCTCAAAGTTGTTTGCATTCCCATCGCAACCACCATACACGAATTCCTCGCATTTTCCCGTCGAATTGTTAAAGTACCATCTCCTGAAATAGCCTCGACAGGGGCCCGTCACCGAGGGAAGGCTGCAGACTGCTCGTCCCTCTGGGGCGCTAGATGAGCTTTGTCTCACAGCCAGACCTAGCGTGTTTCAGATGAAAATTATGTCGAAAATTATATTGATTTTCCCAATACTTGCTCTCACTAGCAAGGCAGGCAGGGCCAGCCTTGATTTGCAAAGTACTAGCTACATTATCCGCAAACTTTGCGGCGGAGGTGCAACCCCTCATGTCCGTTCAAACGGTTTGTGGGTAAGGGATCAACTAAATTATTTCTGATCTTATATAGCAAAAGTACTGGTCTTCTTCCTGATTTTACTGCAGTCATTGAAGTTTGCTATTTGTTGACATGATAGCACCTTTTCAATATCATATTCAGTACCAAAGACGATAATGTCATTGCGGTTTTCATAATTCTGCAAACTCTATACTACTTATACTGACCAAACAAACCGCGGTTTGGCTTCCTTCAATCAAACGGGTGAACAAGTACTCTGGGTGGATTTCACGGAGGCAGATGATAGATCTTGTGAACCGGCTGATAGGGTCTTGTAGCTAGGCTTCAAAAGACAAATTTTCCAAGTCGAAAAACGTGGACTTGACACAAAAGGTTTGATTGACGGAAGCCAAAACCGAGTTTGGCGTTCGGAAACGACAAGCGGGAGTTCGCAGAATTATGAAAATCGCAGTAACCGCTGCAAAAGTTTCTTGTTCTTTTAGAGCTTACGTCGTCTGCCCCTCCTGAGTCCACAACATTTTGACTACTTTACACACTTGACTTTATTATAAGTCATTCCGTGGCATATGGCAAGACATACCACGGACAATCATAGCAAGACATACCACGGACAATCAGGACTTGTTAAACACCGGACTTATAAACAGTTGTTCAAGGAGATTACCTGCGGGCCACATTTGGCTTCGGCAGAAAGAAGATCTAAAAGGTTGAGTGCTTATTCGAGGAAGCGCGGTGATGATGCAGATTCCGGTTGACACGAGAAGCGCCCGGGCTGTGACTCTAGCAGCGGCGTAGCCAGGAATTTCTGAAGGGGGGGCCGGATAGTGAAAACATGGGACGAAAATGCCCAAATTTTCTACAGCAAATACAGTAAATGTATGGGAAAATTTCCGAGAAAGAGGGGGGCCCGGGCCCCCACTGGACCCAGCTGGCTACGCCCCTGTCTAGTATGACCGTGCGAGTTCGTGATGTCCGTGAAGAATCGTTCGCAAACTGACAAAAATAAAATCTTAAGCGTGAAGAAGGTTTGGATGCGTGCTCTTAATTTTCATGGAATTTCGAGTGGATTTTTAAACACCTCTCGACGTCAGTTCAAAAAAATTGGCTTTGCTCTTTTTTCCAACCCAGCACTTGTCAGTTTGGAAATCTTGACTGAAACAGTTGTCTAGTGTTTGATATACTACATCAAATATACCCTGTCAGCAGAGTGTTTCGCTGGACTGAGAGTTGTGAGGAACAGGGACTTTCCTCTTTTCTTTTCTCTAGTATCGCAAATCTCAGCCCAGCGAGATACAGAGAAGCCTCTACTATACTAGGTAAACCGAAAATGAAATGTCGTCGGATTACCAAATGAAATTTCTCGGAAACGGTTTAGCTTGGACGGTATCTTTTCAAATGAGTGTGGACGTAATCTGATGCTTAGGAGGTTTGGAGAATAATCGCGTGGGCTTGTCAGGGATTGTGTGATAAGAATGAGAAAAACTCCTGTGCAACCCTGAGGTCTGCTGAGCGATTGAGTCACAAACGTTAAAGCTAGAGAGCGAATACAACTGCAATTTCTGATTAATATTTCTGTTTGAAAGACAACAATCTTTCACTTTATTTGGGGTGTAGGCTACTATATTTTGCTACCGATACAGATTCGCAAGAACTATTCAATACTAATATACTTGTCAGTGATCAGTTTGACTACAGCTTTGTTGGAAGTCATGGAGGATTCAATCCTTCTGCAAGAAAAGAAACAAACAGAAATAGAATCATAACAAGAAGTCGTTTTATCTAGGAGTCCATCAACAGGAGCCTCCCTCTACTCCACTAGGTCTAGCAATATGCACAGGGAGCCCATCAACAGGGGCCTTCGTCTACACCACTAGTTCTAGCCATATGCACAGGGAGCCCATCAACAGGGGCCTACGTCTACACCACTAGGTCTAGCCATATGGGCAGGAGTGCTCAACCCCTGCAGTGCGTGTGATGGCTGCACTCATTTTAGCCATCTTTCTTTTGAGAGAGGGGACATAATCTATTGCCATGACAACTATTTCTTGCGGGACTCAAAATCTACAATCTAAACATAGATTCATCTACTCCTGTGCTCGGACACTCACCAATAGGTGATGGAGGCTCTTGTTGATGGGCCTCCTGATTTATCGCATTCATTCGCCAATCAAATGGTTTGGTGTCCAGTAATGCTCCCCCATTACAGCTGTTTCAGGTAACACGCGACAGATTCTTGGAGTTTGGTAGTTGGGTTTTCTGCGTTGTCAATCAATGCAATCCGTATGAGCCAATCAAATCCTTGCCCAGTGCATTTGTTTGGCTTCCCTTGCGAGACATGTCGCGACAGAAGCCAATTCACTGCACTAGGCGATTTGATTGACTTTGCAGAAAAACCAAACTGTCAAAAACGTGTTGAACGCGCTGGGTCGCGTGTTACCTGAAACAGCTGTAACACACACCAGTGGCATGGCGAATCAACTCGGATTTTACAAAGGGTGGTTCTGTTTTTCTCCTCTCCATTATTTATATGGGCAATACACACCTATTTAGTCAGAGAAAGGTTGCACCATCACAATTCACAACTGCCATGTTATTGCCCGCGGTGAGTCATGGGAGAAACTAAGAAGAACAAAATTGTCGAAACAAAATTGAGAAAGTAAGAACAACAAAATTGTCGAAACAAAATTGAGAAACTAAGAAGAACAAAATTGTCGTGTTAACCCACTTCAAAATTTAGAGCGGTTTTCACATGACTGTCGTGAGTAATAAGAACTCGGTAATTGCGATTACTTCGGGCTCTGATTTGTCTCGAGCATGATCTTTGATCCTTCAGCCAATCAGATCGCGTAGAGAAAACAATTACAGAATTACTTGTGATTACTTCGCTTGCCAGAAAGGGGAGATTGCGAATCACCTTGCTCTATGATTGGCTTGTTGTTGAATTACTATGGCATTTGATTGGATAGTGAATTACTCATGAATTACTTTCGTGACAGTCATGTGAAAACCGGTCTATTGCGAGCGTTGTATTGTAGAATCATTTGGCATAAGCAACGTGATAAGTTCCTGAAAACCCGTGTCCATTATTCTGTTTTTGTATATCTATTTGCTGCCATGACGCATCGCGGTCTAAAACAGAGTCCTGACGGTGCAACCTTTTCTGAAATAGGTGTATGTTCAAAGTACACACGAAGACATTTCCGTGTTTGTTTCTAATTTATCGTCTTCTCGTCGAATAATCTCTCTTTCTTACACGGTTTTTAGAAGCACTATCACAATTTGGACACAGTTACGGCCCTAAAAGATACCAATCTGCCTAAAATTTATTGAAGATCAAGATCACCCCTAAAAGAGACCAAACCAACATGATTTTAACCCCTAAAAGATACGACGAAAAAATATCGGAGTCCCCCCCGGGTAAACACCCCTCATATGCATGATACGCCACCCCCTCATATGATACCCCCTCTAGACCCGCATACTATACCCCTCATATGATACTCCACATACCCCCTCTAGGCCTGCATACTATACATACAGAGTCCAATGGAAAGCGCGCCTGTTTTCACACCTGTAGACGAATAGTCACAATGTTCGCACCACAAGGATTTGATACTATTATTAGAAACCTACCAGTTTGGTTCGGCAGTTGCTAGTCCTGCGTTTAAGCGTTTTCCTACCTTTTTATTACGACCTAGCTTTATTCGAAGTCCATAGCTTTACTCACCTTACCCGCGGAACACGCCTTCTCGCACTCTTGCTTTGTCTTAAAGTTGTTTCCATTCGCTTCGCAACCGCCATAGTTGAAGACCTCGCATTGTTTTAACGTCTGGTCAAAGTACCATCTTCGAAAAGCCGCTCTACAGTTTCCAACCTTTTTAGGGAGCTTGCATGCCGCTTTACTGTCTGAGGCAGTCACAGAGCTTCGTCTTACTGACAGACCTACCAATAACACAGCTAGAGAAAGGTTACGGAATCGAGATCAACCTTTCGTCCCCATTAGCCTCCCGCACTCAACGCTCCTTTGACCACAGGTGACCCAGGACAATTGTTTGTGTACTACAACATCGGGAAGTATTGACAGTAATATAGGGTTTATATGGGAATTGTGGTAAGAGATGTTTGGACCTAGACATTTTTAGGAAATTCTCAATAAAAGTTACTGAAACTTGCCATGTTGTTAGTTGTGGTTGTCCTTGTAGACTAGACGAAATATCAGAAAATGGCAATATTTGGCAACAAGAGTTTTCTTATGTAATTTTTCACGCTGAATCCGAATTTTCTTGTTGCCATCCCTGATTTTGCGTTTTAATGGGTGAAAATGACGTCATCATGATTGACAGCTCTTCGCGAACCCCTTAAAATAGTTTTGTCGCTACATTTCAAATTCGAACGAATGTTCTATACGAAAAATTGTCCTATTATTTATTCGGATATGGCGCTGCTGTGATATTCAAAATGGCGGATCCAAGATGGCCGCCATATCGTCAAATTTGATTTTTAGACAGGGTCCTGAAGGGGTAAAACGGGAGCCGGGATTTGCCTTATTTTAGGCCGGGAAAACGGGATTTGGGTTACCGGGAATGGGATTTGGATTACCGGGAATGGGAATGGGAATCAAGATAGATGCTTCAACGAGAACGGGATTTTTCAAATCTTCCTTGTATATCCTAATAAAAAGTCGTTAATTTATCTCATTTTTCGCATTTTGAGACTGTTTAACGGACTTCAACCTGAAAATAGAATTTTACTTCTGATCCCTCGCAATCTGCGAGGTTTTGGACAATGGTTTGATAAACTTGCATAGGCATTTTTAAACTGGCGGATCCACTATTTAAATAGAATCGTATGATATCTCTTTTGTGTCAAAATTGAGTACGAGATATCATACGGGCAGAGGGTTGGGGAGGGGAATCATTTCATTTTTGGGCGAGCGAAAGGGAGGATCTCTCGAAAGAAGCCGGCCTGAAAGGGGGGTCACTAGAAATTGTCTACGTAATTATTCCAGTATCTTCTATACCATTTGTATTTTTCTAGTTCCCTTCTTTCGTACGCTGTAAATGTCTGCGCGCTTGCGCGCATAAGGAAAATTATACCGTAAGCGGTGAGATCGACGTTAAGCATAGAAATTCGTCATTTGGGCCGCAATAATAACAATTTCGTCATTTGTGGTGTGCATGAAGAATAAAACGTACAGGCTTTATTGACTATATACAAAAAATGCAATGTTCATCGACCTTCTCTTTGAGGCTTGAAGAACTGTGTTTATCCAAATGAGGCCTGCCTTAACATTCCCCGAGTCAGCTAACGGCTTATAGACATGTTAAATTCGTTTTAAAAAAAATCGATAAATTGAGAGTTCCAAGAGATAGTGCCCATAAAAGCAAAAATCTCCATTTCAACATCGCAGTTTTCGCGCGCCGGTATTTTAATTATTGATCCAACCGGGACCGGGATTTTACCTACTGGGAGCGGGATTTTGCCCAAAAAACGGCCGGGAACCGGGATTGGGACCCCCCCCTTCAGGGCCCTGTTTAGAAACTATCAGTCTGGTAGTCAAAAAAGACATGGAAATAAATACCTGACAATGAATTCAAGGTATCACAGTATGAAATGCAGTGCTGCTGGTCGAATGAATCAGATTCACCGCCGCTTGATTTTACGATCTAAACGATATCACCATTTTTCGATGATCATCCCGTAGTCCCGGCTACAAAGCTATGCCTTTGAAGTCCTTATATCAAAAGTTCGTTCACAACGATCATGCAATCTGCTGCCCCCGTGGCATAATCGAAAAACAGCGGAAACCTCAGGACCAGCAGAAAACCTCAAAAGGAAACCTCAGACAAGAAAGGGGTTGGAATAGGAAAGGGCTTTCAAGCATAGAGAGGAAAGCTACTCCGATCCGAGGACAAATTAAAGTCTTACATTCGCTACGTTTGCTTATAAGTTCAAAGTTGCTACCACCAGGCTATAAAAAAAATTGGAAAAGGCTGGAGCAACGCCTAAATTGCCACTATATTTATTTCCCCCTTTATCCCTGCTTTTATCATTATTATTCCTGTGTGTGTAAGAGGAATATTCTGCATGCATTTAAAACAATAGTCGTAGATGTAGTTGACTCAGTGATAGGCTTTGAAATCAATAGTAATAGTGAGAACTTTTACAGGGACGACTAAGTTCTGTAAGTTGCTAGAATTTTGTGGATTGCGCTTCCTACCTAAATTCACTAACAACAATCATATATTTGCCTATATATCTTATTCTCTTTCCACCATAATCGTCAGTTGCTACTTTTTATGTATTGCAAAATCATTTAAGTTTTGTCTTTTATTTTGTTTAAGTTTAGCCTTTGAACGTGATGGCCTCAAACAATCAACAGATATCCGAAATGGCGGCACGGCGGCCATCTTGGATCCGCCATTTTGGATGACGTTCTACGCCCATCAATCACCCTATCCCATAATATAGATACATTTTTTTGAATATCACATTGCCACTTATACATTTGAATTTCACTGGCCGTTAAAATTTGAAAAGAAAAATCGGCGAAAAATTCATTGTAGAGGTTTGTGTGACAGCTGTCAATCATGACGTCATTTCACCTCTTAAAATGCAAAATCTGCGTTGGCAACAAAAAAAAATCGGATTCAGCGTAAAATTTCGCATAAGATGGCACTTGTTGCCAGCTTTTACTAAAAAATGCCTCATGAAGTACGATTTTCCGAAAGTTTGTCTAGTCTATTGATGCTCATGTGAAGTTTCATGGATTTATTTCAATTCGCCCCCCGCTGAGTATGATGTGGAGAATTATTCAGATCGAGGGGGTGTTATCCATTGAAGATAAATCCATGAAACTTCACATGAGCATCAAGGACAACCACAACTAACAACATGAAAAGTTTCAGTAACTTTTATTGAGAATTTCCTAAAAAATTCCAGGTCCAAACATCCCTTACCACAATCCCCAAATAAACCCTATAATACTGTCAATACTTCGATGTTGCTGTACACAAACAATTGTCCTGGGTCACCTGCGATTTGACACCGCAAAAGCAAAGGGAGAATCTCGTTCCCAGAGCCTTCGGTCCTCTGACCAGCGGAAAGTGACGAGCCAAAGGTAGAGACAGACATCCAATTGAAGGCTCTTGGGACGAGATTGCGCAAGGGTGTGTATTAAATGCCTCAAATAGGTGGGCGCAGTTTCAGTCGAATTATAAATTCGAAAATTTAATCAACGACTTAGCTCAAATTTGCCACAAGCAGTGGAAAGAGCGTGCTGAAATTAGTAAAATTGTCAAATTTGAAACCGATCGGTTACAAACTCGAAGATTCGTACAAACGTAAACAAGACGTATTTTTAGAGAGGTTTGTATGTAATATTTAAAAGCCGACTTTGAGGACTTGACGGGATTTCAAAGTCCGCGCAATTAGTTCCAGTCCGAGGCGAAGCCGAGGACTGGAACTAATTGCGTGGGCTTTGAAATCCCGTCAAGTCCGAATAGGAGGCTTTTAAATATTACTTCCAGTTGCTTTGAATAAATCCCTTTTTTCGAGATGTTGCCGTATCGGGATTATGGACGACTTTTGATATGTTATTAAGTGAGTATAATAGAGTCTAAATCCGTTGAGATTTGTACTGTTGCAATTTGTTCTGGGTTAGCCTTATTATTCACTTAAAATGACTGGACTAGTAGGGGATATTTGAAACAATGTGCATTGAAAGAATTTTCGGATGCACAAAAAACGCCAATCGTTTTGTAGCAAGCATGCGCAGAAAGCCTGATTCCTGTCCCACATGGAACTAGCCGGACTAAAACAACATATAGTCTCTCAGGTGAAGCTTTTTTAGGTACTGCTCTACGAGAGTAGACCATACTTGGACTTCACTAGAGTGGTCCCCTTCAACCTTTGGACAGTAGGGGGTATTTGTTATTTGAAACAAATATATCCAACTGTTCAAAGACTGAGAGCTGCACTGGAAGGTGTCCTATACAGAATAGTAATTGGTCTAATTAGTATTCTGTAGCAGATACAGAATACTAATTAGATCAATTAGTATTCTGTATCAGACACCTAGCCATGTGGTATCGGGGGTTACAAGTAGTGTCACCTGATCCGAATCCGGTGCAGAGATTGGATGAGCATCCTATGAATAATGGATTAATATTATAAGGAATATTAATTAATTGGAATATTAATATTAACTAAAAAATCTAACTTCGGTCCCTTTAAACGGATTGCCCTGAAACTTGGGATTATTGCTTATTGCGTAGCTTATTAATTAAAGATATTACAATTATATTTACGAACTTTTATAAAAACTTTTTATTTTTGGCGTAGCGTCGCCGGACTTTCAACTTTTATTGCTCAAAATTGGTTTTCTGACTAATGTCAATGTGATCTTTTCCGTGGTATGGATAGATTTTAACTTGGACGCCTGCATCAAAAGTTGAAGATTTCGTGACATCGCGATCAGGTCATGATACGCCCACCTATTACTTGTAGCCGGCATAGGTTTTAGACGACTAGATAGGCGCATAACTACCTGTACGCCAATGCACGCGTAGCTACGTATACGCCAATACGCATTTTGCGTACCTCGAGCTTGCAGAGGCATCTTTTTAGCCCTGCTAGCAGAGGCATCTTTTCTCTGCATTTCGCTGGCTGAGGTTCGCGAGGAAAAGAGACCTCTGCGCTGGATCGAAACTCGCTTTGTTTTTCCGCCGTCCACCACCTTACGGTTTGCTGACCGTTTCTTGAGCCCACTATATGCGCACGCATATCTGTAGACGTTTTCTGCTGGGGGGTTCCATTCTCGAACCCATGCAGAGCTCCCGGCTCGTCGCGGGGGAGGCTCAAATAATATCAACGTAAAACGTCTGTAGATTTTTGGTCGGCGTTTCGAATTTTTTCGACCCGAAAAAATGTCGTATCGCAAGAATTATCGTATCGCATTCAGCTTTCTTTAGGACTTTGAGGGATAATCAAAGCACATCTATGCCAAACGATTGTTTACGGTTGCCATGGGAATCTAGACGATGCCATGGCAACCGTGAACAATCGTTTGAATCCCAGGTGCTTTCTGGGCCGGCTCTATGTCGGATCCCTTCGGAACCGCCGTTGATTTATCAGAAACTAGTGTTTTTGTCGCAGCGCGCAGGCTCGGTACCGATCCGAACATCTTCGTAGTAGCGAAAATCCTAAATCTCATGACAAAAAACCCGAACTGATCTTGATACTATGAGCAAACCAATTTCGCGAAACGATAAAATAACAGGAGAGCTTGAAATCGTACTTTATTGAATTGTGATCAATTGTCGTTTTGATGGCGAAATAATTGAAGTGATATCTCAAACCATCAAAAGAAATATCAAGAAAAAAAATCGAGCACAGTCACGTTCTAGGGAAAAAACATCGAGCAGCAAAACTGGACGTGAAAAAAATATCGAGCCAAAAAAAAATTGCCGTCCTCCCCATCAAATATCAAATGGTCCCCTAAGTCAACTTTATTTACTAATTATTCGCCTGGCCTGCCTGTGACCAAAACAAGCGTTTTTGCGTGCCACAGGAATCCTAAACCCGAAAACAAACATCTCTGAATTACCCCAGTCCAGCAGACTTCTTCTCCCCCAGCAATATTTGCGCAATTTTAGTTGTTAGGGGGGGGGGGCATGGGTCCATGCGGCCACGCCCTTAAAAACATTCAATCAGGCCTTAATTTGGGTGAATTAAAGATAGGCTTCTTGTGTCGATATAATGTCATAGAAATCGTCATTCTTGTTAATTTGAGTTGTTGTCGTTTCCATGGGAACCAAATCCTAACCTTTGACCTCCACTTAAAGAAATGAAACTTCAGAGCCTCCGTTGGTTCAAAATTCGCACCACTCTTAAAACCACCAGATGGAAATGGTAGGGAATAAGGTAGTATTTATCACTCCAATTTCCGATCTTGCACAACATTTTTAATTTCGAAGTTATTAAAGGCTATCAAATTCAAGATGTCCTAAAATAGGATTCCTAATGAAATGGTCACGTTTTCGAATTGGATCAGATATACCTGTAATGGCCTTAAACACATCACATTGTTAAATCTTCAGAGTTTGAAACTTTTCCCGACCAGCCGAGGGCTTTTTTTGAAAATTGCTTAAGGTAAGGTTCAAAGGTCACATTCCATGTTTCCATGGAAACAAAACACAACATTTACTTGTTTCATGACCGTTAACAACCTTAACCATGTTTGACCTTGGAAGTAGCAAAGCCACTGAAGATAGACCACCCCCTAACGTTTTTGATCCGCCACTTTGAATGCAAATGAGACCCAGGCCTTAACTCTCCTGAGTTGGCATTGACAAAAATGACACATTTAGTTTATTTTGATATGTATAATTGTAGGTATACATTACATCTTATTTCTATGATCAATCTGACCTTCTATTCGAACCTCAGATCGTCGAGACACAAAAGTCTGCAATAAAAACAAACATGACTTTAGATCTGGAAGAATATCTTCCCTCCGAATGAGAAGCCAAAAGACATGACTCCATGTTTCTGGGCCTGGAAATCGAGCTTCTCCACAGCCGTCTCATAAGAGGGGGGATGCAACAAACAATAAAATGGGGTTCCTGTGGCAAGATTACGGAAGCGAAGGAATCGGAACTACTGACCGGTGGTCTATCACTCTCTGTTCCTGTGGTTTTCTCCACAGGAATCCCGATCCTTTCCTTTCCTTTTCGGAAATCTGCCTGCGCTGAGGAGACTCATCTCCAGTATGTCAAGCTCACGTTTTACATGTATCATGAAATACTAAAATCCCTAATCGTGAAGCAACCTACGAAAGTATAGGTTTAGGGCTGGGTCTACTTACCTAAGAGATGCAAAAACGCACGCACTCTTGGACTCGAAGTTGTCTTTTACATCCTCCATAAATGAAATGCTCTCTTTCCTGACAGCTGGAAAAGAATCGCTCTTTTTTCTAGGCTTTATTCCACGTGATTTGCCACAAAAGTTTGTTGGCTAGACGTCAGAGAAAATGTTCCCATGCGGTCATACTTTGCTCGCTTCCGTGTTACTTTCTCTCTTGCTTTCTCGTTATCAAGTGCAATGAAAACTAATGCATCATGCAATGCAGCCTTGATCATGGCAAGCAATCTGTTTTGGTTTACTCGCGTAGCTAGCGGTGTTAAAGCTAGACTGCTAGCAGCCTCTACTTTGGCGCGTTTCCCAGAAAGCGAGCGCGAACCCCTGACGAACGCCAGAGGAGCGCCGAAGGCGCGACGATGGCGTGAAGTGCCGAAGGCGCGAGCGAGTGCCGAAGGCGCGAGAGTCGCCAAGCGACTCTCGCGCCTTCGGCACTCGCTCGCGCCTTCGGCACTTCACGCCATCGTCGCGCCTTCGGCGCTTCTCTGGCGTTCGTCGGCTTCGCGCTCGCTTTCTGGGTCGCGCTCGCTTTCTGGGAAACGCGCCAAAGTAGGGGCTGCTAGCAGTCTATGTTAAAGCCGGGGAAATACGAGGCACAAAATCCCTCAACTTGTCGCGCGCAACATTGCTGCGTTGCAGTTGCAAGTCTAATGTTTGTTGCTCGTTTTTCATCAAATTCACAACTTGTCGCGCAACATTTTGTTTTGATGATCACACATGCGAGACCACGGCGAATTTGGCCCCTTAGCACTTCATTTCTATTGACCAACCAACTTGAATCATAGGCAAAATGTTGCGCGACAAGTTGTGTGTTTGATGAAAAATTAATAAATTAAACAAGCCTTACCTGTAAGGTGAAGTTTGATTGGAGTTCTACCTCCTCATTTATGCATAGAGAGATTACATGAGATAAGCGCATGCGCAGTGGAGATCATCCTTTGAAGTGGCCCATGTAAATACAAGATTACAGGGCGGGTATAGCAAGGCTAAAAACCAATGGGTGGGCATGTAATCTCTCTATGCATAAATGAGGAGGTAGAACTCCAATCAAACTTCACCTTACAGGTAAGGCTTGTTTAATTTATTAATTCTACCTCCTCATTTGCATATTCGAGATCACATGAGACTTCAAAGCCACATGGGCCATAAAACCCCACCAAGACAAATGTAGAAATGTCAAAAAACCAGTACAATTGTGCATGGTCTGAACATATGGTTTTAATGTAAACCCTAAAATAACCAGTAGACTTAATACTATTACAAAGCAGAACTCAGGATAGCATTTCCAAAGTCATTGTCCACTCGAACTTCTTTCTTGTAATACGTAGCAAAGGTGCATTGTGATGACCACCCTGCAGCTGCCATTATAGTTTCTATTGGGACTCCCTTTGAAATGCAGCTGAGGTAGACGCTGCCCTTGTGCTATGTGGTCGAAATTCTTGGGTATCAATACCTGCTTGAGTCATTACTGATTTAACCGATCTAGAAACAGTACTTGAGCTTACAGGATTATGGGGCTTAGTGTAACTAAGAAAAAGTCTAGTATTTTGTGGACTGCGGTGTGGCTCTGTTCTTTCCAGATATGCCTCTAAATATGTTGCCACACAAAGTCGTTTGTCAGCAGGGAAAACAGGCAGCACCAATACTGGCTGTGTTTTTCCTGGTTTAGATTGCTTCACAAGCTTGTGGATAACAAATGTATATGAGGTTTCGTCCTTAGACATCCCACTGATGTCCATTAAGTGAACAGATTGGCATCTTTGCCCAGTGACTAACATGCATAACATAACTAATTTCTGAGTTAACAATTTGAGTGTCACCTTGGAAACTGGACTCCATGTTTTCAGTAAGTCCAACACTTTACAAACATCCCAAGTGCTATGGTATCTTGGTTGTGGTGGTCGATTCTGGTATGTAGCTTTAACTAGTCTCTTGATTAGAGGGTGTTCCCCAACAGTGTAATGACTATCAGCTAATTCAATAGCAGACGATAAGGCTGCTCTTGCAGTGTTAATAGCGGAGTAGCTACAGCCAGAGTCAAAAAGATGAGTTAGAAATTCAACCACATGGGCTACAGTAGGGCAAATGGGATCTTCACCTCTTTCTGCTGTGAAGACCCTCCATTTACGTAGATAAACTCTGTACTGCTTGACAGTTCCTGTTCTCCATGATGACATAATGAGCTCACAAGCTTGTGCTGAAATGTTTTGATTCTGGATTTTTCCCCTGATAAGAGGCATGCCATCATTTTCATCTTGGGGTAGAGAGGATGAACTTTTGTCTTGTTGTGTGGTAACTGGAGAAGTGATTTGTCCCTTGGTAGCAGTACTGGCTGCTTGATGAGTAGATGTGATATCTTTGGAAACCAGACTTGAGTCCGCCAAACAGGTGCAATCAATAATGCCTGGACTCGATCTTCTTGGACTTTCTGAATAACTTTGGATAACAGGCTAAAGGGAGGAAATAAATATACATATTTATTTGACCAGTCCATGCAAAATGCATCAGTTTTATATGCCTCTGGATCAGCATGCCATGATACAAATGGCTTTAATTGGTAGTTATTCCGTGAGGCAAACAAATCAATTTCTGGTTTTCCCCATCGCAAAACCAAGCCCCCAAAAATCTTGGGGTTAAGTTGCCACTCTGTTCTATCATTGAACTTTCGACTTAGTCTATCTGCTATGTCATTTTGTATTCCAGGGATATGGGAGGCAGTCAGCCATATATTTTTGGCAATACACCACTGCCAGATTTCCCTGGCCACTCCATTACAGGCATGGGAATGAGTGCCACCCATATTATTTATGTAAGTTAATGCTGTGACATTGTCTAACTGCAAATGGATATGAACATCTCTTTCCTCTGCACAAAGGGCTATCAGCCCTAGCTTTGCAGCTTCCATTTCAAGGCAGTTGATATGTTTAGTGGTTTCATGTTCAAGCCACCTGCCCCCTGTGGGTTGGGACCCCTCCCTATGGGCGCCCCACCCTTCTAAGGAGGCATCGGTAGTAAGGGTAAAGTTTGGGCTGCCTTGGGAAAGTTTTTTAGTGTATTTCTGATGGCTGTGTAGCCACCATTCAATGTCTCTTTTGGCTGCTTCAGAAAACTGCATAAGAGCTTCAAATGAGCCTTTATTTGTTTTCAAAACCTCGTTTTTCTCAATTTCTAGCTGTTTGTAAAAAAGTGGGCCATACTCCACTCCCACAGAATAGGAGACTAAAATGCCAATTAGTTGAGCTGCTTCTCTTATGCTGAAAAATGCCTTGTCTAAAATTGACTGGCAGTGATAAATAATGTTCTGGATTTTCTCTTCTGTGAGACTGATTGTCATTTCAACAGAATTGAATTTAAATCCTAAGTGCTCAATGATTTGAGTTGGTACAGTGACAGATTTTTCCTGTGAAACCTGGAACCCTAGGTCTCGAAACAAGTTATGAGTTTCCACAATATTCCTCATACATGCATCATATGATTCCCCCATTAAAAAGCTATCATCTAAGTAGCCACTAGAGAGTAAACCTCTGGCTCGTAAAGTGGAATATACTGGCTTCATAAGTTTTGTGAATATCCGGGGAGCGGAGCTTAGGCCATTTGCTAAAGTCACATATTTATAAAGGTGGTTGCCAACTTGAAATTTAAGATACTTTTGTGACTCAGGACTGATGGACACTGAATAGTAGGCATCAGTCAAGTCTAGGGATGCCATAAAACAGTTTCTTGTTATCAAGTTGATGCACGACTGAATGGTATCCATCTTGAAATGGACGTGTAAAATATGTTCATTTAGTTTTTTCACATTTAATATCAGCCTAAATTTTCCACTCTTTTTTAATCGTAAGAACACTGGAGATATAAATTCACCAGGTTCATGATCACATTTTTCAATAACCTGCTTGTTCAATAGTTCTAAGATAAGTGCATCAAGAGCTTTCTCCTCATATTCACTAAAATTAGGTTGTTTATGCTGGAAATGTTGTATTGGGAGGGATTGAAACATAATTTTGTACCCCATTACTATGTCCAAAATAGCTTTATCAGAAGTGATTTTTTCCCAGGCTTCCTGGTGAAATCTTAAGCGTCCTGCCGCTACTATATTTTTGTTTGCCAGTGTATTCTCACTGTTAATCACAGGTTTCTCTGTGTGTAAAGTAACATTTTGAGCACTGCTTACCTGAACATTAGTAACAGGTTTGCTAGGTAAGCTCATTTTCTTGCCACTTGATTCTGGGGTTGACTTCTTGCCATGTTTTTGTACCTGCCTTTGTTTCTTCCAATGGGGTACCTTCCCCGGCTTAAAAAAGGAAATGGTTTCCTTTGTTCACTCCTTCCCTGTTGGCTGTTGGAGTTGGCATTGTGCCTTCTTTGTTTTGATGTGATTTTTGATGTCACTTTACTGGCCTCTGTGAGTTCTTTCACAGCTTTCCCCAGTTCTGACCCAAAAAGTAGATCTTTAATTGGAGTTTGATCACTGCAGAGCAACTTGTATTCAGATCTCATATCTGTTTTGAACAGTGCTCTGCGTCTCAGATCTATTTCATGTGATGAATCACAAAGAAGGGATAACCCATCTGAGAGTGTTTGCATGGCAGTGTCTGCCGCTGGGTCTGGATGTGTAACTTTCATGAGGACAGTAAGCACTTGAGCTACGGCTGTTATGCCCTTGACCAGTGTTTTTTGGGCTTTCTGTAACATGACATCATCAGTCTTGGTGTCTTTACTGACATTATTGAATATCTCTGGATTGACACGCACCACTTCCAGCCGTTTACAATTTCCTGGTGTTGGAAACTTGTCCATTAGCTCATCACGTGACTCTTTGCTCACGCCAATGCTTAGCAGTTCAGTCAGTAATTCCGACAAATCTGTATTTAAATCTTCTCCATCTTGTTGTGGTTTGTTGACTACTTTTGCCATATTAGTTAGAACACCAAACTGTTTCTTTGCCTTTTTTGGCGGAGGCTCGGGGATTTCCCCCTCTTCAGCTTCTGTATTGTCCTCGGGAGCTGGTTCACCTCTTTTATTAACTTCATCGTCAGTGTCGGATGACATTTCGTCGTCACCGCCTGGAAGTTATCATAAGCTGTTTTGATTTCCTGTACTACAGGCGTGAGGTTTGCCAGTGAGCCAGTATGGATTTCAACTGAACTTTAATCTCCTCTACGTCCGTGCTTAAAGACGCTGAGCTCGTAGAAGCGCCTGACAATTTTGGCGCCAAAACATGGCCGTTGTTTTGCAAGGTTTTTCCCTCGGCCTTTTTGCCTGTTTGCTTTTCAGCAGGCTTCTTACCCTTTCGGGTGGGTTTGCCAGTGTTTTCTTTTCCCTTTCGAGCATCTTTGCTGGCATGATTGTCGAGTTTCTCGACTGTTTCCTCGCCTATCAGGCTTTCGCCTCGAGGTTCTCATTGATTCTGACCTCGTGGTCTCCCATTGAGTTTTGGCGAGTGTTGAGAGGATTTTCCAACTCTAAGTCCAGACTCATCACCTCCTCAGCGATATTTCATAAAGGGCTTTCGCCTAGTGTCTGAACTGTGTTGTTTAGAAAACAGAAAAACTTGAAGATAAATGCAAAAAACACGAATTTGTTAGGTAGTTTCAAAGCGCGACTTCTCTCCACTGAAGGATACGCTCTAATGATCTCCACTGCGCATGCGCTTATGTATGGTGGCCGAGAGTTGTCATAGCATTTTCTTCCAATTTATTGAATTCCTTTAAGTTTTGTTATTTTTCTCACTTTTCCGTTTCTTTTTTTCCTTTTTACGTGTATATATGTGGAATTTATTTTCAAAACTGTTTAAAAAATAATGCAACAGCTGCAAAAAAAAAAAAAAAAATAGGGCAAAACAGAAAAAAATTAAAGTCGCAGAGGAAAAAAAATGCTCTCGGAGTGGCCGAGGGCTGTCATAGCCCACAATGCATTGCTACTGTGGTCGGCTCAAAATGGCGGTCGCTTGTACTTCTATCGTCGATACTCGTGTTGTTTACACGGTCTAAAAGTCAAAAGAATAAGTGTGTTATGCTGATTTTATTATGGCAACCCCACGTATACTCAATGATGCTTGGAAAGATGAACTTCACTTAAAGAAGCGCTCGATAACTACGTGAAACAAGGCCTTCGTCGTGACGAAGTTCGGGATTTCTGGAGAAAGCGCTTCGCAAGGTGCAAAAGCCAAGCGCCAGAAGACAATACCAAACTCCATGTCGAGTCCTCGCTGTCATACAGCTGCCAGTGTTTCCTGTCACCGACCAGCTAACGGTCGGTTCGTAAAGTTTATCTCTCGAATGACCGCTATAGATAAGTATGAGTTCAAACTGAGCGGTATTATTTGGACCAGTGCACCGAAAAGAGCCTATTTTGAGATCGAGGAAGAACCCTTTCGCGTTGGGGGATTCAGAAATTAAAAAGACTTTAAGGCGAATGAGCCAGCACCTACCCTGCGAGCAGAGGCTACTTTTTATCTCCCCGCATTTTCTTTTACTTTAATGGTTTTCTTGTGTTTTTCAACTACGCAAAAGTAGTGGCCTCTGCTAGCAGGGAAGCCAGCACCCTATTGAAACACAAAACGTGGGTGGCAAAGCCAAAGCACTACCTCAACCAAGTTATGATTGGAAAGATTACCACCGTACGAAGAATAAGTCGGACTGCATTTTCAACTTCATCAACAGTTGCAGTGTGATCAAAGTAGCGGATATCAAATTCACGAAGACGCCTATCGAAGCTCGACAAACTCCATGAATAGTTGGGAAAATCGAAAATCACGGCGAAGGCCTTGTTTCACGTAGTTATCAAGCGCTTCTTTAAGTGAAGGTCATCTTTCCAATCATCATTGCGTATTCGTGGGGTTGCCATAAATCAGTAGAATACACTTATTCTTTAGACTTTTAGACCGTGTAAACAACACGAGTATCGACGATAGAAGTACAAGTAGTGACCGCCATTTTAAGCCGACCACAGTAGCAATGCATTGTGGGCTATGACAGCCCTCGGCCACAACGAAAGTATTTGTTTTTCCTCTGCGACTTCTTTACATTTTTTTTCTGTTTTGCCTTTTTTTTTTGCAGCTGTTGCATTATTTTTTATTAGTGTAAACAGTTTTGAAAATAAATTCCACATATATACACGTACAAAGGAAAAAAAAAAACGGAACGGAAAAGTGAGAAAAATAACAAAACCTTACGGAAAATTCAATAAGTTGGAAGAACATGCTATGACAACTCTCGGCCACCATACTTATCTCATGTGATCTCGAATATGCAAATGAGGAGGTAGAACGAGCAACAAAGCCCAGTATTTGTGTCTCAAAGTAGACCCGCGCTCTTCTTCGCGCAACAAGTTTTCACAACCTGCAACAAATGTTTTTGTTGCGCGACAAGTTGACTGGCGCGAGATGAAAAACGCACAACATCGATCATCAACTTGCAACGCAACAATGTTGCGCGACAAGTTGAAGGATTTTGTGCCTCGTATTTCCCCGGCTTAAGAAAGTCCGCGCACGGCGCTGGCGGAGTTGGCGGTTACGCAAGCTATACATACGATCCGCGACGTAAAGACAAAGAACTGAATAAACACGGCTGTAGCTGTTTCTATTTCATTGTCGTCATTTGTTAAGACAGGTATACCGTTTTTCCTCGAATAAGCACCCAGAAAATATGCGATTCCATAAAGAAGAGCGAGGGAGTTCGTGCACTAAGAAGAAAGCGATAATGAATTAGCGCTCTTGGATTTTTTTTTAAGAAATAGCGCTATATAAATTTTATATTATTATTATTATAATGAATTGCGCGCGCTGATTGTCGAGCGTTTTATTTTTCTTGCTATACTATAAAAGGCGGGTGCAACGTGACGTGACGAAATCTTTCGACTTTTGTAACGATCGCTTTAACTAAAATCTATCCATACCACGGGAAAGAGACCTTGAAATTAGTCTATTTACGAAGCTTAGGGACAAAAGGTTAAAAAGTGGCGACACTATCGAAAAATCTATGGTTTTAAGAAAACCTTCGTGGCTCGTCCTCGGAAAAACAATCATAGACGTCCTATATATCGTTGGAAAATTTATAGAATGGTCTAAGCGGGCTATTATATGGCAAAAAGAAATAACATATGAATAAATAATTTTTTTTGAAGGCTTTATTAAATATTTTGGTGTTCCATTTGAACGAGCTAACGCCGTCGCACTGCTGGAGTACCTTCACTCCCAAGTAACACATTGTTTTAATCCTTATAAAGGTGTTTCTCAATTTTATTTACTTCAGAAATTCAAATTTTATAGCATTTTCACTCTCAATTTTAAAGTTTGATAAGTTTTAATAATTACTGTAAAGGAAATTCTTTCAAGTGCTGGGCTCAAAGTTTATATTAGTTTACTTCTCTTTAAACATTTCGCATTATTTAGACACGTGACATTTGCGTGACATTTTCGCCTGCCTGTAGAGCGGATTTCAGATGACTGTTGTGAGTAATTATTAATCTTTATCTTCAAAATCGGCTAACGCTTTACATCTTTTTGCCACCCAATTCATATCATGTGATGATTCCTTTGGGTGGATACTTTTGTTAGTTCTGCACATACACTCGTGCACTCGGTGAGTGAGAAAAATTTGACAATTGTAACCACCCAAAGGAATCATCACATGATCTGTGGCAACAAGTTGTATACCGTTAGCCGATTTGGTCCATTGGCGGAATTATTCTGCGATTAGTTATGACACGCTCTATTCACCAACTTGCGACTATAACATTGAAAGCATTATTTAGGAGTGCGCACTGGAGGTTTCATGAACTCGAGCAGAAATCAACCAAACACAAGTTTGTCTAAAAACTTTGAGTCATAAACCTGATTGCCGATATTCACGGAACCTGAGGCGACTAATTGTTAAATATAGACTGGAAGGGGTTGAAACCAACCAGAACAAATAATGTTGGATTAAAATGTATGGATTGACATCCTCTGGGGATGAACAATCGTGCCTTTTGGGGGCCATTTTTTATTGTTAATTCGTGACCCACGTGAAGCCGTTTGTAAAATGGCCAATGATGCGGCGTAGCCAAGGGTTTGCCGACAGTGGAAGAAGTTTTGTCGCATGTTAAAACTAGTAAAACTACATTATAATTTAGTGCTTCGAAGAGCCTCCCTTTGGCTAGGCCCCTGGAGCATTTGCGGATCCAGAGGGGGTTCCAAGGGTTCCACGGAACCCCCTTGAACATCAGAACAATGAGGATTTCATTACCCAGACCGCTCGTGGAAGAGCTCGCCATAATATATTGCCCGTAGCTTCTAGAAGGAGTGAAGAACAAACGGACCCCCCCCCCCCCCCCCCCCCAGTAAAATCCTGGATCCGCCACTGTGGGGGACACAAAGAAATAAGAAATAATGTCCGAAAAGAAACGTCATTGTCATGATCATCAATATACAAGGCGCGCAAATATGTACCAAAAAAGTGACCGTCGTTTACACATTCGATGGGCGGGCCAAATAACGATCGTGTAAGGTCCAAATGACATCATACAATGGCTATATGGAACCAAAGATGAGGGCGGATGAAGGCATTTCAACCTACAAAGTCTTTTATTTTTTAGTCCTCTTGACTCGAGAATCCTTCATCGCGTGGGACTTAGGAATTACACGTCACTCCAACGTCGTGTCGATCTAAATAGATTTTTTTTTTCATGTAGCTAGCGCGACGTTTAGATCCGATTCTTGGTTCGGTGCGACAAATTAGGTTCGACGCGAAGTTGGTTCGACATCGTCAGTTGTGCCAAACGACACAAGCTCGACATCGTTTCAAAGTCGAGCTCCGTGTTGTGCTGAACCGAATGCATAAATTACACTGCAGGGCATAGGGAAGCGGGATGTACTTCTTATGGAGTTTTACATTGGGTTCGGCACATTGTAAGATAAACCTAGGCAACTAGATTCGACACTACGTTACCACAACGTTCATGTATGAACTGGGTCTTACGAGAATTTCTATGGACCCAATTTTGTTCGTACTCGATTCATGGAAATTTATATAACTGAGAATTTATTTTGAGTAAAGCCCGATGCACACTAGCGACATAACGACATAAGTACGTTTAATTGAAATAATCATTATTTCCATGGATCATCATTAGATTACTTCACCAAACCAATCTTATATTCTTGTTGTGGACTTCAACGTTTTGAAACCACTAAATTTTGTTCGCGTGATATTTTCTTATGTCGTTATGTCGCAAGTGTGCACCAGGCTTAACTTATATTTTCAGTGTCATTCAATTAAACTGGTCTAAGAAAGAGATTGAGAATGTCATCTGTTGCAAACAAAAAATGGAGTTGATTGGCCATTGTTTGAATAAGAATTATGTAAGATAAACTCATTTTCGAAGCAATTGATGGTTGAATTAATGGATTCAAATTGAACTGCTAATCGACAATGCATTCATTAAGGTAGAAACTAGCAACTCAAGAACTGCTTTCGCTACTCTACACCCTTTCCATGCATTTCTCTAGTTTGATTTGAAAACTTCTTTATGAGTTATTTTCGTTTGGTAGAATTTGCTTCTACTCCAAACCGGGATAAAAGTTCCTCAGAAGTTCATCAACTTGAGTTTATGCCACGTTGCATTTTTAATCTTCCTACCAATTTTAACCCCTAAGACGAAACTTCAATGTTTTCCTATCTTTATTTGTTGTCAAAAATTAGCGCTAACAATGAAATGTTTTTCCTTATAACTTACCAGCAAATAAAACCAGTCCAAGTGCTACCAAGGCCTGCATACTGATCCCTGACTTCTTTTGCCACATCTTAGCCGTAACACGACTTCAAACTGAGAAGATTTAGTTCCTTTCTTTAGTCTCAGCGTTCAAATGAAAGCAACACGCACGTAATCCCAAAGAAAAGCGCAATTTGTGAGGGACGCTCCATATATGGGGCAAAATGGCGTTCGGCGAAGTCGCTTGACGATAACAAAGCGTCATCTGTGTAAAGTTTCGCAGCTAAATTCACAAGGGACTGAGTTTATGATTGGAGAATGTTCACGCTTGTTTAATGAACCTGCTTTTCAAGGATCGCGGCCAATGACTAGTCGCTTCGGAAAATTGCTGTTAAATATATTAGACGTGCCCAATTTGCGAAAAAACATTTATCTAACGAACTGCTCTTTTTGCTTATTAAAGAACTTGTTTTTGGTCATCATTAATTATGGCACCATGGGGTTGTCATATTATTATTATAACGGCTCCATGTTCTCAACAATTTTGTACAGGTATCAACGCTGATTTTAGCTAATGAATATATCATTTTTCCTGTATATTTTTCGCGCGGATTCTAAGTTTTACAAGTGGAAGATTCTTTATTTGTCAAGGGGTAATGGATTATAGTAGGGTTGGGTGTTGAAATCACACATCGATGCACTCCACTCTTATCTCCGATTTCGAGCGTTTTCTTGTTTACACCGACAGCTTTTTTGAAAACCTCTGGTGAACAGTATCTTTCCGAGAGTTAAAGAATCGAGGTGTTTTACCTCATAAACTGACAAGTCACATTTCATTATTATTTTCGCCATCCAGAGGGCGTACTTACATTTTCATTATTTCTTGCAATGTTGCGAAAAGTAGAATTCCCATCTACTATTTCTGCTCCCGCATTGATTGTTTTACGCAGTACACTTTCTTGTACTGGTTTACGAAGTAGTAGTATTTACCAAATCGATGGATATCCAATTCCGCGCGCTCTGATTGGCTCCTGAAACTCGGAATATCCGAGGTCTGTTGTCAATACTGCGTTCTGATTGGTTGAGCTACTAATAGGCTATTAGTTATAGCCTACTAGTAGCGAAAAGTGTCGGATTTGAAAGCCAAAAGATGGCAAATGACGGCAGACCAGAAAAAAATGTTTTGGCTATACAAATTGACCTACTAGTGTGATTTTGACTAAAATAATTATTCCTCTCGCCCTCATTGCCCATTCGGGCTCGAGGGAAAATTTTAAATTTTCACCGTAGCGCGAGCTTCGATGCCAATCGCGAACGTTTGTACGAAATATTGACAATAATTTTATATTTTATTCAACCAAGAGTACATAAATAAGAGTGTACAACATGACAATAGGCCGTGAGAGAACTTTTAGACAGACCTAGTTATTTTTAGATTGGCACTTAGTCTCCTCTGTACATCCCCTAAGGCCACGCACGTCAGAGAACAACAAAGGCAGAAAACAATAGGCCTAATTAAAGAATAGAGTTTTGCAAGAGCGTGCGTATCGGTTGATCGATTGTAAATACCGACGTTTTTATGAGCTCCTGATGAAATGAATTTGATTGACTACAAAACAATAGCTTTGCAATTTGGCGAGAAAAATAGTTCTAAAAATAACTACATAGGTCTGTGCAAAGGATCTCTCACGAATACCATATCGGAGTTGTTCACTCTTAATTATGTACTCTTGATCCAACTGATTTGGTGAATATTCACAGTAAAAAAAAAAAGAAAGAAAAAAAAAAGAGAACCTCACACAATTAGCGTCGTCATGTTTATTATTTTTTCGGTATCTTAATGTGTTACTAACTCTACTGTACAACTCTTTGCCTCGATATAGTATTTTCAGTTGGTTAATGGGATAATAAGGGCAAAGAGGATTTCTACGCTGTTAAATGTCATCTGTTAGGGGTGTTACATTTGATGTATCTTATATACAGTCTTAATGATCTTGAACGAAGAAGGCAATGCCCTTAAATGCTACGCCACTGCCGTAGGTTAATCCAGATCAGTGGCGCGGCATTTTAAACGCTTTTAAAAATGTTCGTGTGAGTGTTACAAGACAACTATAGTCTCAAATTAAGGAGACAAGACAAATAAAATGCAAAAAAATGCTAGCCCCTATCGAGGAACCAGGAATTTCCACAGGGGTCTTTTTAACCTTGGAATTTCCATAGGGGACTTTGCTGTTGACCCGCGAATTTAGGGTAGAGGAATTAAGGGTAGAGGAATTCGTGCCATAAACATCGTTTCTATCGACATGCTAGCTGAAATCGAAATCCATGGTACCATTGTGGGAGTAGTGCCAAACAATGGACGATTCTATCTATAAGCACGCGTTCTCTCATTTCTTTAGAAATGCCTTGGAAATGTCACACAACTACCGCATGAAAGGTACTTGGTCCGTGAAATATAACACAACTACCGGCATGCAGCACGCTTTCATTATAAGTGGAATCGTCCATTGCAAGATTGCAAAGTTTGAGGGTAAAAGGTAAACATTTAAAGAAGCCTCTATGAAAATTTTCTTTGTGAGGCCATCACTTGTAACGCTCACACGGTCATTACGATCATAGAAATTTCTATTTGAACACAACTTGTGTACGATACACAAACACTTAAGCTACAAAGTAATTTATATATTTTTTTCTTTTGAAAACTTGATACCGTAGGTTACGAGTATTGTCGTTGGATAGCTGCATTAATATAATTTCGGTACGATATTTTATCATGTATCTTGTATTTTCCTACACGCTCGCTATTCCGGAAGTGACGTCGCTTTCCAGGTGAAGACTTCCAGCGCCACTCAACCTTGACGTCACTTCCGGTGATGTAATTTGACGAGGTATCATTTGATGCTAAAAATTATTTAGCAAACCAAAGTATCTTTCATGCATTACTGCGTTTTTCAAAATTCTGCGAACTCTCGACCAACTGCCAAACTGTGTTTTGATGTCCATCAATCAGACGTATAAACCTCAGCGATTTTACAAACCTTCGGAGAGATGCTTACATTTCAAAAGTGCCAACTAATATCCCATTCACACCGGCGCTGAAACCAGTTTAAAAATGGTTTAGTTAGTTTAAATCTTTACCTCCAAAGGGAAGACTGTCCCACAGACAAAACTGAGTAAACTGCACTGTACATGTATCATTGACCTTGTAAGAGTTCAGTTTATCGCAGTAAGAAACTTGGCATTATGTGAGGCGCAGAAAAACCTTTCTTTAACTAAACATGATTTTGGTGTGAATGGGGTATTAAAGACCTTTTGTCCGATGGGCGTGACATATAGTTTATAGCCCATAAAACTCTACGGTAAAAGTAGTGAGCTCAATCCGTTTAAATCTCGTGGAATTTCGATCCATCCTTTGGTCAAAAACTGGTTGTGTAGTCATAGAATAAAAACTAATGGTGTTATTTTGAAAGTTTCTTAACATACAGTACACAGGGCATTTCTGCAGAAACCCATCCATGGGAAAAGCTGAATTTCCCAAGGTAGAATGATGGTAAGTGTTCGGATTTCCCATGGCTATCCATGTGAATTCCGAACACTTCCCATGCGTGTGCCTATGGAGATTCAGCTTTCCCGATGGATGCATATCTGCAGACACTTCCTGTGATATTTAGATCAACTTAACAAACAAATCATAACATTGTCACACCCATTGGCCACAAGGTCTTTACCGTTTTTGAATAAAAATAATTTCCTTAAAAATTGAACAGACTTTTAAAGCGGGACTGTCACGGTACGCGCATGCTCGAGCAAAGACCGCCCATCCCATAACTATCATTCTAAACGGGGATTCCCTGTTTAAATAAACCAATCACGGGACACTTCGTTTTCGCGGGAATGTACCCACGCCTCGCGCGACGTCGCCTCAGGGAAAACATAATTTGGAGTTCATTCGTCAGGAGGCGACATTATGGTAAGTTTTTAGGGGTTTTTAGGCAAATGAGCTGCAAAATCGTTGTCTGAGGTGAAGATACCGTAGCCCTTGAACAATTTCCATGTCTCGTGGACACTTTTCGATATCCAGATCCTGCTTTTATTGTGTTCCCAAGCCATTTTGGCGTAAGGACGACCTCGATTAGGCCTTTCTTGTTGGGCAGCCATCAGTGAAAATGACGCTCGAGCCTCATTCAATTTAAAACGACAGACAATATTGCATCGACTCCAAAATTGGTCACGATACTAAGGAGATCTCAGGAGAGAATACCCGTTAAGAATTAAGGGTAGATGGACCCCGAAACAATAAGATTTGAACGGATTCTACCAGCGTAATTCCTCACTCTCACAGCCATCGTTCCGGCCCGGACCAAAGTGATCAAAATTCGCACATGCGCGTACCGTGACAGTCCCGCTTTAAGGAACAATTTCAAAGTTTGATTGACGGACGCCAAAACGCCGTTTTGTGATTGGAAATCAAAAGTTGGAGTTCGCAGAATTACGAAAACCACAGTAACTGCATATCACAGCACCTTCACTGTAAGCGAACTTTTCCTGTATACTTTTTCTATCAAAAAGCTTAAAGCATAATTCTATTCACAAACATTTTTTTCTATATATTTTTCTATTTTTCTATAAATAAGGAGACAGAAACTACAAAATTTCACCATATACAATCATCCGTACTTCAGTGGTTTCAAAGAAAATCGAATTGGTGTTGTATAATGGGAAGGGATCCATTTTCTTCCGTAATAAAAATAATTTTGACCTTCACACTGAAGTTTTCCAAAAATTATCTTCCCTCAAAGTGTAGCAGAAAATATTTAGGTCGAAAAACCAAAGTTTGCTTTCACGTGGCCGCCATCTTGGATTTCGTGACAAAAATGACAACTTAACACCGCATCCAAGATGGCGGCCACGTGAAAGCAAACTCGGGGAATTTCGACCTTAAAATTTCTAAACCTGCAACCAGGCTACTCAAAGTGCTTACAGTAACACTGTAAACAAAGCATTTACAGGGTGTTGAAGAGGAAATGTTGCTAATTTTAACAGTTAGTTGCTAATTTTAACAGTTGTTGTAGACTTGCCCCAAGTCGATCGTTTTCTTTGTTTTTCCTCAGAACAAAGTGAAGAAAAAAAGCGCACGGTCTTGTGGCACGCGGGAGATTACAAAAAACAACAATGCAAAACAAAGCGGAGCAACGGACTTTGGGAACGTCATACAGTTATTGTAACTTGACTAACTGAAAAATATTAAGGAATAAAACCAATTTAACCTAGCTGATTAATTCTAACAACTTTTAAATTCATGATATTGATAACATAATTTCTTAATAAATTTAAGATAACGTTTTTTAGCTGAATCAGCTTTTAAATGACAGAATACACTAGCTTAAGAACTAGTGGTTAATTTGACCCAACCTACTATATTTAATGGTAGTTGGCAACACAGCAGTGCACTATCAGAAAGTTCCCAATACCTTCCCTTGTGAAAACCCTAAGCAAGATCCTATACGATTTTACAGAACCCTATAGAATCTAGAACTGTTTAGGTTCCTATGATCCTGTTTAGAATACTTAAGGATCCTGTAAGATAGTCTTAAAGAATCCTGCTCAAGATTTTCACTAGGGTTTTCCCACAAAATGAACTCCTACAAGAATGAACTTTGAAAAAGAGACTAGAATGCAAGATTGAAGTGCACTCTTTGCAGTACACAAAATAACTCAGGGGATTTTGTAAGGCATGGTGAGTTCTGAAATGCACAAAATATACATACGAAAATACTTTCCTATAAAGTAACGCATTACATTTCTTATCTTTATGCTGACAAGTCCCTTACCAAAGTTCCCCTAAACTGAACTTGTCAGCAACAAACTAAGCAGTAGCCAGCAAGATTTCTCATTCTGGGAATCCAATAGAGACCATGGTAACATTATTAAGACAGGTTATTTTACAACTTCGAGCAACGTTTGGCCAAAAATAGTGTTACTCAATGATTTCTATTCTAATTTGTAGATTTGTGGTCCAAATTTCGAAATATCACAAAAGACAGAGGACTGGGTTGCGCCGCCACAGAAATAAGCGGTCAAAAATGGAAAAATTCTATAGAATCTTTATAGGCTAGGTGCGAAAAATATGTCTACCTGTGAAAACTAAAATTTATTTTCTCAGCTTCCTCTGGAAATTTTTTACCGGGACGATAATACACGGACACTACAAATAATTTCGAGTAACAAGAGTTTTTGCCGCTTTCTGGCAAAATTGCTCAAAGTTCTAAAAAATCTGTCTTAAATCAAATTATCTAGCCAATCATAAACGAGACAAGTTGTTGCTGAATGGTTTTCCCGTAAGCCAATCACACGCCAGGTAAAATCACTATCACTTATTAAACATGTGACGGGTGTTTGTAAGCCAACCAAAGTACAATCACTATCACGTGATGAGCACGTATTCTCATTTCACAAAAAAATGAATAGATGGGACTGAATGGATAAAAAATGCTCTAGTCTGTTTCATGCTCTATTCATATCTACTATTTCTGGAACAAGCATCCTTTTATATCCTGAGTCACTGCTGTTTTGCAGTTCTCATTTTAAAGCAACATCCTAGAATGAGAAAAATGCTGACTATATAACAAATACAAAATTTTACTTCACCTTATACCAGCCATCATACGCAAAAATCCATTGCCTCGGAGAAATCATGCACCATGGTATTATTCCCAGTAACATCCAGCTCAAACAGCGACATTGGAAAATGTTCACTAGTAAGAGATGGGGAGGTCTCATACAAAGTGAGAGGCGGGGTCCCTCTACTTGAATAGCTCACTTCTGTGGAGGTCCCTGGTGACAAACTTGTCATCACTGGAGAACTATTTAAATCGAGCCAGTTTAGACTCTCGTTTTTGGTCCCTGGTATGGGGATGCTATTAGAGTGCATCATGAGTCCTTGGTAGTCAGTATCCGAGTCCAGTTTCATTGGCGAACCAGGGCTCATCATCGCATCAAAATCAGGGAAGCTGCCGTCATTACATGACTGTAAATTGTTCTTGTTGTTCATGTTTTGCACTCCTGTGACATCTTCACAACTTTTGGACAGTCTTCCTGTGAAGGAATTAGTTGGCGAGGGATGGAACCCACCAAGGAAGCCAGTACTAGGGGACTTAGGGATGACAGGGCTGTGATGATGTGGGTGCTGGTTAGGGGACACAGATAGATTGTGTGGGGTGGCCCTTGATGGTACCATATTGTTAAGGGTCATTTGGTTTCCTAGGGTTGTTTGGATCTTTGGTTCCTGATGAGGCACTGTTTTTGCTGTAAGAAAAGAAAGAAAAAAATACAGAGTTGGTTGTGTCACGACTTTAGTCTTATCAAAGTTAATCGAGTGGAATGGTTAAGAAGCCTGGCAAACTTCAAAGGGCCAACACAATAGCGTGAGCTGGCTATCACGTGACACTGACAGTGCACAATCATTTGTTTCAAGCGCATATAACGTGCGTAGGTGAAAATACACTTGCATCTTATTGGCTGGATATTGGTACTTATTATTCAGCACATCGATGCACTGCCCAAATATGGTCATTGGAACACCAATAGCTGTCTTCTGCTAATGACATACATCCTGTGATATCCGTCTCTGAGGGAAATATGATGTGTTGAGCTTGTATTTAATATGCAAAAGTAAATCATTTCTGTTTTTTTGTGTGCTATCAAATGTGCTGAATAATAAAACCATTATCCTGCTCGATTTTTGCAGAATATTGTCTGATTTAGCCAACTCAGGACTGCGTCCCTCATCCGGTAATATCAGACAGTATTCTGCGCAATCTCTCAGGATAATGAATGTGACAATGCACAGACAAAATGATTCCACAGAAAAACTGAAAAAGAGTAGTACAATAACAAGGAATTGGGCTTCATAACCAGTCCATTCCATGAACTATGTATAGTAATATTTTGGAGTATTATTATAGTATTATTTTGCAGTTAAATCCATACGAAATGACCCGTTCAACAAATGGTTTATTTCAAAATTTTAGATTTTATTTTTATTATTTTTATTTAAGTAGAATTTCAGAATATTTATATTATTTTAGAATGATTGTAACACGCATTTGATCATATGTAAATGCGAATTTGCACGGTATAAGTATTAAAATTATTATTATTATTATTTATGGGAGATCTCAATGGATGAGTGAACTCACCTCCAAGTATTTCTAATATCTCATCATGATCAAGTCCTACTTCTTGCTTTAGCATGGCCTAAAAACAAACATCCGCAGAGTTAATTATGTACTCAGACTTTAGTGGCCAACAGCTTATTATTTCAGGGACGGACAGTCACTTTTGTCAGACTGTGTTGAGTTCATTTTTTACTTGATCTTTGGGACTTCTTCAGCATTTCTTCAATTTCCGAATTTTGCTTAGGTTGCAAAACCATGTACTTTAGAATTCTGTTGTTTCTTTGTTTTCAGCTTAGGTTTTTAAAGATCTGTTTATTCAGGAGGAATATCTACTTGAAGTTGAAGAAATAGCAGAGATCGAGTAAAAAATGAACCCAAAACAGTGCAACCAAAGTGATGGTCCATCCCTGTAATAAATAGCCATGGGCCCCCCTAATACAGTACCTCATTGAAAACATAAAAGGATCAATGATTATTCTATCCCACTTGCATCATGAATTCTGCAACCTGATTGGCTCTGCTACTTACTATCTATACTGTATCACTTAATAGATAGTGAGAAGCGATAACCCTAGCTTAAAAAGTTTGGAAACCATTAAAATAAAATTACAAGTAATACGTTTTAGCAACACATCCAAGGTAGTATGCTAGTGGGTTTCAACTAAAACAATTAGACTACTCATTCTCGTTTTCATTAACTATCTTTTGACTCACAGAAAACTTGAACTTATAGTACTTATAGAAAACTTGAACTCCTAGTCTAATAATTGTTAAAGAGATTCATACAACCAATTCTCTCATGATAGGGGTAAGTGGAAAAGAAATTAATACTCCAATGATGACAAACATTATCGTAAAATATAGACCCTGTGGCAGAATGGCCTGCTACATAGTTGCTAAAAAATTGTAAATGTAGAATTCTGGTTAATTTTTGAGTCATTTTGTTTGTGATGGGCCCAAATTACACAACATAGATAGAGACAAACTTTATATATTATTGTTTACAACTCACCCGGGAGAGTCTTATCACTGAAGTTTGATTAAGGGATTTTGAGAAAAAAATCTGTACAAACCAAATTTATAGCATTTTGTCATATTTCCTACCTGTTTTATGTCCAAAAACCTGATTTTTCTGGCCCCAAGGGAGGTTCATTCTAACCCCTCAAAACCCCCCTTCCTACGGGCCTGCAACTGAGTGCACAAACTTGTTTATACAGTTTGTAGCAAAAAAAGGACGATGAGCACTCACCCTCTGAAGCTCTTGAGTAAAATCTATTTCCTTGTCCATAGAAATATCCATGTCTTCAGTTTTGACAACCGTCTGCTGCTGCTGCTGTAGTTGTTGTTGAGGGTAATCATGACTCAGTTTCCGCTGCATCTGTGCCGCCATGTGAGCCTCGTAACTCGGTGGTGGTTGAGGGTGCTCCAAAAAGAATCCTGTGGAGGGTACTGACAATGATTTCTTGTGTGTTAATGGTTGAGGAGGTTCAGAGTTAGACCTTGGTTTGGAGATCTCCAAAGCTACTTCAGGTATCAAGCCGTTTCCATCTCTCTCTGAACTGGAATAAGACCTCTGTACCTGTTGATCAGTTTTAGGTTTTGAAAAACTTCCCATATCTATTGTCCCAGCCTGTGTTGTCGTCATGAACACATTGGTAGGAGATGGTGCACCATGCGTACAAGGAAGTCTCTTATTTCCACCCTTACCCCAACCCATTGCATTATCATTCTCCAACTGGCTTAGATCTTGTTCGCTATTACTTGGACTTGTGTTTAGTCTGCTTGCCTCTGCTTGAAGTAACATTAACCCAGGAGACATTTGACTACTTGGATGAGATTGATGGCTCATATCATCAAGACTCCTGGACGCTAACTGGCTTTGCTGACTTGTGGTGTTATTTGCATGCAAGCCTAGCTGGGCTACGGATACATGTGGTGCTTGCTGTGCCACAGCTGCGTTTACAACTGAAGCACTTGAAAACTGTTGGACATCAAACGGCAATGACTGCTGCTGTGAAAAGGAGCATTCTGATAACTGTGGCTCCTGCTTGACTATAGTACTTGGCTGTCCTCCCAAGATCAGTGTCTGTGGCATGCTTCCTACTTCCTGTCCTACATTCTGAGACTGTGGCTGAACATTTAACTTCTGTAGCTGCATCTGCAGGTTAAGATACTGCAGCTGTTGAAGCTGCTGCTGTAATTCCACAGGTAATGATGGGTATTGTTGTAATTTCTGGTTATTGGCCATCAACTGAATTTGAAGCTGTTGGAAATTCTGAGCATTGTTATCCACTGGAAGTGAATTTGATCGCATCAATTGATTGTGTCCATTATTAGACAGTACAGTTGTTGCCATTGAAGTAACAGGTACTGATGACATGACAGAATTTGAGGTAACCATCACAGTAGGGCTTCCTGGAGAATTTGCTACTAAAATATCAGATGTTACGACAGGCTCAGTACTTGAAGCTTTCAGTCTCTCAATAAGATCAGTTTTAGATCCAGAAACAGGAAGACCCCGCATCTTGAGTTCCTTCCGCATATCCACAACTCGCATGTCCTCAATTTTAACAGGTTTCTCCTGTTCATTGTTATTATTAATATTTTGGCTCTTGTTCTCTGGGATTGAGGGAAGCCCAGCAAATTGATATGGATAGTTCTGATACAAGACTTGAAGCTGCAAGTATAGCTGCTGTTGCTGAAGCAGAAGAGCATATGGCGAATCCATCGGCAAACTGCTTTTTTCCACCTCCCCATTAGGAGGCCTATATTCATGATATTTATACTTTTTAAACTTTGGTTTTGAAGGTTTCTTCCTTGGTCTGGATTCTTTTTTACCAGTAAAACCTTGAGAATCTGAAAAAGTTCCTTCAGATAGTTGATGTAGCTGTGAAACTGCTTCTAAAACAGAGTTATGTCCAGTGGTTTCAACTGTTGAAAGTCCTGTAGGAAGCTGTATCTGTCCTGTGGTATCTGGGGAGGGTACAGGCGACCCTTCAGATTCGGGAGAAATTGGTTGCAGTAATGCAGAATTTGATACATCAGTAAAATCAACTTCTCCCTCTTTGACAGCTTGTCCTACTTTAGTGCCAACTTCAAGGATGTTTTCCTTAACAAGCTCCAGTGGCCCAGGTCTTATTAGAAGTTTGTCATTCAAGTCATCCTCTAGCTTTTTACGCTTCAGTTTGATCTGCTTGGCAATTAGGGAAGGGTCTACTCCAGCAGATGTATCTGTTTAAAGAATAAATCATTGTGTGCAATTAGTACACATTACAAGATTACACATTACAAGATACACAAACCTCAAAAGAAATTAAGGGCTTGTGGGAGACCTCCTTGAACAGGTACATTTAAGGTTCAAACATGCACAATGACCATTATGAACTTAAAATATCAAATTTTAAAACATATTGCAGAGAAATTAAATCTTATCTTTTAAATAGCATATAGACCAATTGTAAATATACATATATATATATATATATATATATCCTTTTTTTTTAATGTAAATATTTTTTATCAATAATTTTATAGAATTTTTATATAGCCTTATCATCATTAGTTTATAATTTGTAGTAGTATTAGTTTTTAACAGACGAAGAGCCACCTCGTGGAAGCTCTGTTAATAAACCATTATTATTATATTATTATTATTATTAAAATATGAGCATGCAAATACTGTAGAACAAAGTCTAAAGGGACATGGTTCAGGGTTCAAAATAGCAGCCGGCTGCTGGTGATTGCCAGCACTTTTTGCAACTTTGCCGGACATTTTTAGGTCAAAATTGAACAACAAAACAAACAATATGGTTTAAAAAATTGAAAATTGTGTGGAAACATGAATCAAATTGTTTGTGAAAATGCCCAGAATCGATTCCAAATTGTGTGGTAATTTTGCAGAATATGCAGAATTGCTTGATAATGCATATATGCAGGCAGCATCTTGTCAAATGCCCTTTATCACATTATCTGCTATCATTTTTGTGCAGGCTATTTTTTGTACTAGCGCCCACGAAGCCGGCAAATTTGAGTAGATTTTGAAAAATTATTTTGTCCCCTGTGGTTACCTAGAAAACATGAACATTGTAACAAAATACAAAAACACATGTACTGTACATGTATTCTTTGAAATTGTGAGCATTAGTATAAAGGAAGCAGCAAGGAAAACTCCAGGGGATTCCAATGATTTGAGCAGATTAAGATTGCAAATTTAGTATGTTTGAAAAAAGTCCCCTGTCTACTGATTTTACATGTAAATGGGTCAAATGAATTTTCCTCATGTAAGCTGTATTTAGATTCTGCGAAAATCTCTGCAATCCTACATCAAAATGGTTTCAAATTTTTATCATGTTGAAAGCATTCGTTACTAGTTCCAGTTGTTATTTATATAATTGTTGTTGAACTCAAATTTTGATATTTTTTCTGTGGCCATGTATAGAGGCTAACAGTTTAAAAACTGTACAGTATCCACAAGAAAAGTAACTTCTGAATCATCTTTTCAAAAAGAAATAATTTATTCAATGATGGTGCTGTTCTATTATTTTCTTAAAATGTGTGTACTGCGCATTTCTACTAAGAATAAAGCTTTCCTTATTATTTAAATTCAAGCTTCAGTCATTTCAGTTTCTGTCACATGGTTAAAAATCCTGATTCTCGTGGTTTCCTTTATGATCCTTTAATTCCTAATGTAACATCAAAAGGTCGCAACGGGAATTGAACCTGTGACCCTCCTGATGCCGGATGGTTGGATGCTCTACCACTGAGCTATGGAGACTCATGTGGAGAGTGGTGACAGGTAATGGGTTATAACCTATAACATCCTGCATCACGTAAGCACATTAAATATAGTGTAACACTCAAGGTTCAAACAAACTACCCGCATCACGGGCACATTAAATATGTACACTTAAGATAAGCCAACTAACCAGCTGATATTAAAGTTATGGGAAATGATGTTTTCATGTACATTATACACATCATTTCCCATAACTTTAATATTAAAGTTATGGGAAATGATGTGTACATGAAAAATTGTTCATGTACACATCATTTCCCATAACTTTAACATTGGCTGGTTGGTTAACCAAAAGGTAATGTACAATAGATCTAATGTCCCATCAAAAACAGAGTAAATAACCTCATGCTCATGACGTACTAAAAACAACCAGCCAATCAACACTGCTAGTTGTGGCAATAAATGTTAATTTCGGGGCACTCATAAGGTACGATATCCTGCTGGGTGAAAAAAAATTTTCACAAAAGTTTTTATCATGCACTGTATGCAATGGCAGATTATTATATTCTGTGATGTATTTTGCTGTAATTTTAAGTTTTGATAATCCAGAAAGGTCAACATCTTAGTGTGAACATTAGTTTACAAAAACACTGTTCTGCTTCATTTTGCAGGGTTTAAATTTAATTTCTAAACAATGCTTGCCTTAGGACAAATCAACAGAGGATGACTTAATGAAACATGCATGGTATAAAATATGAGGCACAGCGATTATAACTTTCTCTACAACAAGTATTCAATGTGTGGTTCCAGAAAATATCCATACCCCCTCCACGGAAGGGTGTTGGAAAGTGACCCCCCACCCCTCTGGAATTTCCAAGGAAAAATACAGTATTTGTATGGAAATGATCAGGTAAATTGACCCCCCCACCCCTCCGGAATTTCCACTGCCCTTCCGTAGGGGGGGTATGGATAATTTCTGGAACCACACAATTTGTAAAGACATATAGCCAGATAAAGGAGACTAAAGAAATTAAAGTAACTCAATTTTATAAAGTAGTAGTGGCTATTTTCAGTTGATAGTACATATCTTTCTTAAATTCTGCATTAATTTTACCCCATTGTAGGGGCTTTAATGAAGGTAGTTATGTGTTATTATAAACAACTTAAAGAATGTTGCTCAGCAATCAGCCATGAACCTTTTGTCCCATACATGTAAACCTACTCTATATGACATTACCTGTATTATAATTATCTGAATCAAAAGTAATTACCCTAGCTAATAATGGTATTATCTGCTTGTACTAATGTAGCACTATATCCAGTTAACATAATGTCAGACAGTTTCATCTACATTTGCCAATCCAATCTGCATTTTGTTTCATGAGATATACTGCAGTAAACCATGAAAAAAGAGTTGAGAAAATTCAAATTCAAATATTATTTTGCAGAATAGTTTTGCAAAATTCAAAATATAGTGCACAAACATGTACATTATAAACACCAAAAAATGAGAAGGTGGTAAAAGGGAACTAGTGTTTTTAGTATGACAGTTGTGAGTAATTGGTAATCACTTTGCAATTACTCCTGTAGGTTTTATTCAGAATTGGTGTTATCACTTTGTCATCAAGTCATAAGAAATCTGCTCTATCAAACACAGTGATCAAAAGACTCAGAAGCTTTTAAGCAGATGACAGCATTGAAGTCATTTCCATTATGTCATAATTCTTATTTGTAAGGGGATATTGCTAGAAATGCTGGAATTGTTTGAGTAGAAAAGAGTTCAATTCCATGCTGGGCTAAAAAAAACTTGACATACTCCACTAGAGAAAGTCATTCCAACACAGTATGATTCTTTTGTGAGCAATTCTTTCCCAACATCAACAATGTTATTGCAACTCTAGTGCTTTATGCTGTACAGGTTTTAGCAAGCTTTTATTCTGAATGCATATGCATTTGATATTGTTTATTGTCTGCCCATATCATACATTAAGTGTCCTGGCATTGTATCAGTAATTTTCTTATCTCCTTTTTGTTACTCAAAGGTTAATTGAGACAATTTGTAGTTTTCATATAAATTATTCCAAGTGAATCATGTGAATATTCTCTTCCAGTTATCATTTAAACCAGACAGGTATAAATAAATCACTGCCAATCAATCCTATTATTAAAGAGAAAATTATACGGTCTCATATACTGCGGACAAAATGCATTTGAAATCGATAATGTCAAAGTGAGAAATGCCTAAGGTGGGCTAGTATAGAAGTAAAATCTTGTCTTTTGTTTTGATACTACAGGCAGATGTTAATCAAACTGTGATCAGTTATTCCACATGTACCACCAACAAAGAATGAGGCATATTAGGCTCCAAATGCAGCACTGTCGGCTAAATTTATTTGAAAGAAATCCAAGAGGGATAAAGTAGCTTTAAAAGTGCTATTATGCAAAATGTCAAATTGGAACCCACTAAGACTCGGGGGAAAATTGATTTTTTACAGACTACTGATAGCAAAGAAAAGCAGCTGCAATTTCATTCACGTCTGCGAGATAATTTTATTCTAGTTTTAGTATGAAGTGAATTTCTACTCACAAGGGTTTCCTCACAAGTTTTATTTTCGAACTGCAACTAGGCGTACGTGCCTAATGAAAACAACAAAACTTGACATTTTCGAATACGTAATTCTTGGAACAAACACGCAATACTAGTATGAAATTTACAATCGTCAGCTTTTGAGCCGATCGCATATTCTTTTAGATTGAAACAAAAACAATTCACTTATTGAAACAATAACAATATGACTGTGAAATTATTTCCATCGTAGGAATGTGGGACGAAACTTTAGTGCAATTGAACTGAAGCATGACTTGAGAGTAGTTGAACCAAGTTTGTATTTGCATAATTCCTACTATGAAAAAAAAGCCAAAGTTTGATGTATATTCTAACATACAGTGGTGCTTAAAATGTATTGTCATTCAATTGAGAAATAATTAAAGAGAGTGTCATTCCGCGTTTTCTCGGCTTGGTATAGAGATCTTGCTATTTTTAGAACTGACTTTTGTAAAGGAAATAACAAATACAAACTTGTACGTTTCGAAAAATGCTATTTACAAACTTACCATTCAAAATATGTCTTTGGACAAGCTGTTGTCTATTTGGTCTAACTCTGATTTTTCTCTGCAGAAGGTCTCCAGTCTACAAGGAAATTAATCCATTAGGTATCAGCAAAAAAGCCCTTGCAGTAAAGTAAAGTGAAAACAGATCGAAACGCACGAGCTCTCAAATGACTTTTCAATACCTGCGCTCTCTCGAGTTTTGACTTCTGTGACAAAATGCTAGGGGCTGCCATGGCCGCTATAACGACAAAACATAGACATTTTAAGTGAAAGTCCTTGCGAAATAAACCTCAAGAACTCGATTTGAGTATCATAAGCTCACACTAACCTGGCATAATTCCTTGATTGATCAACTGCTCTCTCGGCCGTCGAAGTTGTAGCTTTCTTTCGAGAGCTGAAAAATCAATAGAAATGCTTTATGGTTAGAAGAACAAGAAGCATACAGTAAAATACTGCAGGTACAGCACACATGGGCAAGGGCATTTCACAGGAAATTAACTATCCGAGAAAGCAAATGAAAGCCTGAAGAGGTGGCTCTTTCTGCAGCCATACAAAACTAGAGGCACGAAACAACTGGAGTCTATTGCCAAACTTGCCTTCTCTATTTGACAGAATCTGTTGATGTGTGAGACCTTCTGTCTCAATAGCCATGTGTGGCTGGGGAAATTCGCCGTTTTGAGGCTCCCACGCCATTCTGGAGCTCAAAATCTAGCAAACTGTACTATTTTCTTGAGTTAAGATGTAATTTCCGTGAGTAAATCAAGCAAAATCCATGTCTGTTTCGATGTTCGCTGGGCATGGCGGCGGATATGCACAACTGCTTTCCCGGATGAGGGGCCAGTCCATGACGTCACTAAATTTACATATTGTCAAGTTTGCACGATTCTGATTGGCCGATCGTGTCACCTCGAAGGGGTTCCTAAGTTCCTTTGCAAAATATTCTACCCTAAGTAAATTGATTCCGGAATTGCTGCTAATGTTTTTCTGTTTCCACGCTAAATATTTATATGGCGACGAAAATAAAGGTAAAACCTACAAGACCCTTTTTTTCTAAACTTTTTTTCAAAGCCCAACGCCGCTCCCAAGAAGGGGCTTTCCCTGAGGGTCCTCAAACACAAACTTGGCTTCCCTAAATGTATAAAGTTAAGATTGTTGTAAGTCCTGCAAAAAGAAAGGGAAACAGAGAAAACTTTCCCGCTTTAAGTCTGAGATAGAACACAATAAGCCGGAAGTGCAAAAAAACACGAGTTGGAATTGCCAAGGCAGAAATTGTGAACTTTTACCTTCACGTGCAAAAGAGTCTATGCAGTTCTACCAGTTCTGCCCCCTGTTGATATTTGCTGACAGAAATGGCAATATTCCACTTCAAAATCATTGAAAATGCCGATCAAACATGTAGTATAACAGTCACAAGCAGGAACAAATCTTAGATTAAGCCAGACCTTTATAATTATCGTATTAGTAGGCACGGGTTAAGGTACGTAAAACTTGTGACTTCCGCTTTAGGAGCGCTACACTCTTTCCGCCTCGAAATTAAATTACATGTGTTTACTGCGTTACGTTGGTAACTTAGGGGATGGGCCACTGGGTAGAGGCTTGATACAGTTAAAAACAGAGGCGGGGGAATTTTCGGCAAAATGTAATAAACCGCGGAAAAAGTATCTAGTTTTTTTGTGTTGAATCACATTTAAATTTGGCTTATTGTTGCAGTGAGAAATCTCTTCTCTTAGGGCACTGTAAAAAGGTCCAAAAATGTCATGAAGCTGAACTAGTACAGGCAAGGGGAAGATTTCCATTGCAATTATTGCATACTCTTTATTTGCGGATAAAGGGGCCAGGGGTACTATGGGGTCCTAGGAAGGGACATTTCATAGTCACAGCAAAATGAAGGGAACGAGCGCATATTCGGTGGCATTTCAGGGAATGCAAGTCTAGCTTCAAATGCAAAATCATTTATTGCATCAAGAAATTGCAGTTTTGTGAGCATACTTTTCTGTCTTCGCCTCACGAACAACGCCGAAAACAGATTATGTCCACGCTTACAACAATACTAACTCGCCGAAGGTGACTGTTCTAGTCTCTTCGCCGATGGCCCGACTCGTTTGAATTGAGTATCTTACATGTAAGACAATTTTTTTTCTTACGATCATAAAACTCGCGCGTGCACTCCCAATGTTTTCAATGTTATAGTCACCGGTAGGTGTTTATTTAAACAATATGGTTCTTCTGTACAAAACTCTATCTAGGGTAGTTGCCAGAGGAAATTTGATGTTCACGTCCTCGGGGCTTTTATGAGGGAGAGGCTATCATTCGAAGAGCCCTATTGTTTCAATATTGTACGACGCTAGAAGTACTGATAGTCGCCCAATTTATCCATGTCACGTGATCATTCTCGACCATTAGAAATGCCCATATCGAGATAGCGTTGTCGTTTTCTGTGAATACGCGCGGGCTACCTGTGTTTTGCCCCAGGCCCTTTGGCGGAGACAAAAACAAGATGGCGGCCATGAGTACAATGTTTCTCGAATACCTGCAAGTTTTGGTGGATTTCCCTGCTTTTTTCGCTAAAATATGAGGGAAAATACTTACAGTCCTTCCAAATAAGGTAAGGGGGAATTCCTAATAAGGAAAGCGGCAAGTCGACAAGGTTAGGCTGCAAACGTCTTGATATGCTAAATTTAAGCGTTTTTCCTATAAAAAAGGTAAATCAAAACTCTACCAATCAGCGGGCGCAATGTTTTATAGTCAATTAATTTTGCTTTTTCTTATCAATGTTCTATATACTTTCACTATGCGAGTTGTTACTGCAGTACTGAAGCACTTGAAGAAACAGTAAGCAATCTCCGCAAACCAATTAAACATTTGCCATTAAACTTTATCTTTAACACTTTGTTGGATCACTGCCCCCCCCCCCCCCCCCGCTAGATGCACCACTCCAATGATATTGTCCCCAACGGAGGGGGCCCAACCAATTCCAATTATTGAAAATTTCGGAACGTACTCGTCAAAGACGCGTCGATCACATCGTAGTTGAATAAAGTTCACACCCCATTCGACATTTTCAATATGGGTGATTCAATAAATGTTAAAATTCTTACACTTCTGGTCAATGAACTTTCCTACCTTGCCTATAGTATCCCATCTGAGATATATCATTTTCGACAATCATTGTTTTTGAGTGAACAAACCGCTGCAAAATCGCATAATTTGTTCTTTGTGTTCTTGGACTTCTTTCATACCTCTTACAAACTCTATCGCCGCGTACAACTAATTGTTTATAGAGTTTACTTGAACTTTTACTAAATACGACTTATTTTTAGACACCACCCACGATTTGTATCGTAATATAAATAAAATATTGGTTTAATAGCAGGGCTAATTTCACAGGCAATGTTCTAACAAAAGATTTTTGAAACTTATAGTCGAGTCTAGAAAATTCTAACAACAAATTATTCCGCATCACTGGCGAAGAAAGTACTAAAACCGGATACGAATAAAATAGCCGACAATTGTAATATATCAAAAAGAGATAATTACATAATTGAATTGTATAAAATTTATACATTGTGCATCCTTGAGTTTACTTTAAAAGAAAGACGATAAAGGAGAGTTCGGGAAACGTCGATTTTCAACGAAGCGCAAAATTTAGGCCGCCATTTTGTCTGCGAGGATATATAGGATGCTGCAGGCTTCAGTTTTTATGTCCAAGTTATGCAAAGCTCTGCACTTTTATATCGTGATTTTGTTTACTAAAGCTCGTGACAACCCAGTTCAACATTTGACTTGAAACATTTATGAATGTTTGTTCAATATACTATATTTAAGCAATAAAAGTACTTTCCGCGTGCTCTCTGCTTTCTTACAAACACGAGGGGGATGTTGGGAGAACTGATCAAAACTTGAAAGACACGAGCCGAAGGCGAGTGTCTTTCAAGTTTTATCAGTTCGACCAACATTCCCCGAGTGTTTGTAAGAAACCAGAGAGCACGCAGAAAGTATTTTTATTGCTTTTAGAAAATAACATACACACGCGCGACAGCGTTGCGTGACAATCGTGTTTCAACACGCTTTTTAACCAATCAGAATGCGCACATTCACAATACAACATAGGTGTTATTTTCTAATTAGTTATAATTTACTCAAGGGATTATAAGAATTTCCACGCGCTGATTGGTCGAGAGGTTCGTTTTGTCTCGCTATAATCACCTACAGGAGATTATAACATTGAAAGGATTGGGAGTGCGCGCGAGAGTTTTGTTATGATCGTGAAAAAGTACAACAAAAACAAGGTTTTGTGTCTTAAACCTTATGAATCACTTGAGCAATTATACTAAAACAATTAGGCGCCTCAGGCTCCGTGATTATCGGCGGTAAATATCTTTCAATACATTCAGGGGGACTGAGTTTAGTGAAAATGTATGAACATCCCCCTCCCCCCAAGAAGGTGAACATTGGTTGAGATGTGAGCTCTGCCCGCGATGGTCAGATGGTTACAAGTCAAATTGCGGAACCCCAGTTTTGGACATCTATCCACAGGGATACCATCCAGGCGCTGATATTCGCTCAATGCGGCAGCGACGCAATCGAAAAAAGTATACAACTACATGTTAATGTACGTCAAGGGAATCCCCCATGGGTTTGTCTGGTAATTGAGTTTTGATGATTGGGAAGGGAGCGCCGGAAATCCGTATCGGGGTTGTACTCTAACAACGGCCCACTCACAACTCAAAATGAATGGATTTGCGGTTTGGTTACACGGTCTGTTGGTAACAAGACGAACGCAAGAGCTGAGAGTATTACGTTACAAACAAGACTCATACCCCCAAAATACACTAAAGTGAAGCAAGTGACGAAAAGTGTCTGTTCTAGTTTATTTTAGCACCTCTGCAGTTGAAGGGTTCAGTCACTCCTTTGTTATTGTTTTCATGATTCGATGGCGTGTAGAAATATCCAAATAACCATCTACAATACATGTAGGGCATGTACGAATTTTATCTTCGAGTGTTGAAAATTTATTCTAAACATCAGTGAAATACCAAATCGACATTTATTTTGCGAAAACCTGAAAACTAGAAAAGCTATGTGTGTTATCTTCACTGCGAAGAGTGAAGATAAAAAGCATATCTTCACAGTGTGAAGATATCATTTTTTTCGCTGATGTTTATGTAATAACAAAGTTTTCCACTTGATTTATACTGCATTCAATCGAAAATATTGCACGTCCACTTCACACCACACTCAGCGGATGGAACAATCTTGTTCCCAGAGCCCGCGAAGAGCCAGCGAAAGAAATGCGGGCTCTTGGAACGAGATTGCTGATGGAAATGGATGGTTTTGTTGCTGACTCTGTAACTGTATGTTGCAGTATAAACTACCTAATCAATTATCGATCAAAATAAAACAGTTTGTGCCGAGTTTTACTGTATTGAGAAAATGTACTCCTGCGAGCAATGGATTATTTAAACACAGAATCGTTTCATAAAATTACAATGTAAAATATGCTCTTCCAAAGAGCTGTGTATTATTAAAAAACTATCAGGGTCAATAATCTAATACGCATGCGTCAGTGTGGCTGTCACCAGAGCCTCCCCTGCGCGCGAGGTGCCTGCAAGCGGCCTAAATTCTGTCAGTTGAAATTTTTTTACAGCAGGTGTTAAGACTTATCAGCCTAACTTGGTAATAAATTATCAACTTAAATTATCTGAATTTAAATCCATCGTGACTTTTTGCCATTTTATGGCTGGTGTTGTACTTCGATTCACCTGAAATGGGCTGATGTTTTTTGGTTAAACATGGTGGAAAGATGGTGTTAAATTTTCTGAGAACAACCCGCGTTGGCCCCGAGCTTCCTTCGCCATTCCTTCGCCTTCTTTTTTCCAAAAAAAAAAACAATGACGCTTTCAAATAGAAACAAAAATAGCCATTCTTTTTCCTGCTAGATCTAGTAATTCTTTTCACCCTTGTCTAACCGAGTCGCTTAGCATTTCCCGTACACGGTCGATCTCCTAGCAGAGGCCACTCCAGTCTTACTCTGCACACAATTGGTTTGGCTGGTTTTACAGGTGTTTTTGCTTTGAAAACAGCTCGCGCTTTTACGTCATTTGTTGTACAGCAGATAAATTGAGTTTTTTGATCGACCAGCGAAAGAGAGATGACATTTGTGGGCAGAGGCTACTTTTGCGAAGTTGAAAAACACAAGAAAATAACAACAAAGCAAATGCAGGGAGATAATCACTCGTGTATACGCTTCGCGTATCCACGTTTTAAAATTAAGTAGCCTCTGCATAGACGTCAACATTCCCGGTTTCGCCGGGAGACTCAAGCTTTTTCACTACGTCTCCTGGGAAAAATTCAAGCCATACATTTAGAAAATTCGCCCTTTCGATGTTGTCCCCAGATTTTTGAAGTCCTGGGGATGACGTCTCTGCCTCTGCGTCTCGCAGGGAACCAAGCATCTCACATTTTAAATGTACTACGTGACCTCCAGCAAAACAGCTCATGTTACACTGAAATTTTTTCATTAAAGATCTTAATCTATAAATGTCTCACATATTTTGCTACAGCTGCATATCAGGCAAAGCCTACTCTTGAAAGGTAGCGCTTTCGATAGCAGACAGAAATGCATTTCCTTTCCTATTTTATCATGACCTTACCCATGTCTAGCTTCATCCTCAATCTCATCCTTATTTCTTTCTTTTGTATTTTCATTTTATCTTTTACACCACCACGCAGCATCAGTCAACACAACATTCCATTGTGCTATAAATGTACTAGTACCCTTTGTAACGTATGAGTAATTTTGAACTGTTTCATGCAGGCTACATATATTGCCACATATATTTGACTACTTGAAACTCCACTAGGAAAACAAATTAAAACTAGTGCCTTTCAATATTGCTGTCTCACTCTGAGAGAACACATTTCTTTCAATTTTTGCAACAGTTTGCAAAAAAGGGTAAACATCCAGCAACTTATTCAAAACAGAAATCAAAATGACAATTCCCTGGAAAACAAGCTACTAAGTTTCGATTCGTGTACAACTTTCGTTTTCGTTTTTTCTGTGCAAATCTGCCCAATCTTGCCTATCTTTTTGCTTTCAAAGTGAACAACTTGTTTTCATAACACTTCAGATTTTTCATGCCAGCTTGTAACATTCCTGCGCATATATCACTTAAGAAAGCGTGACTTCGTAAGCTTGTGTCGAACTGTCACGTTTCACCCGTTTGTTAACATAATGTGTACCGTTTGTTACATAATTTGTACGTTTGTTACATAATTTGTACCGTTTGTTACATAATTTGTACCGTTTGTTGCATAACTTGTACCGTTTGTTACATAATTTGTACGTTTGTTACATAATTTGTACTTTACATAATTTGTACCGTTTGTTACATAATTTGTACCGTTTGCTACATAATTTGTGCCGTTTGTTACATAATTTGTACTCCTGAACGTTGTAGAAAGCTGGAAAAATGTTCCCTAAACGGAACCGAAAACTCAATAGAAAAGTTATCAACCAAGGAAACTCTAAAAATCACCTTTTACTCCTCAATGCAGACCTTAGTTTAAAGGGGCTACTTTTTAATCCAATATTTTCGCGGGACTTAAATTTCGCGACAATTTTCTTGGCACATTTCGCGAGTCTTTAATTTCGCGATCGTGGAGAAAAATTTGTTTGCAGGGAGTTTAATTTCGCGAAATTGACGATTAAGTGACTCTTGTTACAAAAATTGTACGTTAATCAACAATTGAAACAAGACCAATATGCTGTCCCTTAGTGCCAAGATTGGCAAATATCTAGTGAGAGGCTATCTGTCCCTTCAAGAAAGAACTACCGGCCCTAAAGGATGGTACAGTCAGGACTTGAAAACACAAATAATTGATTTTGCTATACATGATTTTTCGCGAGATTCAGTTCGCGGTCGTTATTTTTCGCGGATCTTTAAGTTCGCGAATTTTTTAAAATCGCGAAATTCGCGTATTTAAAAACCCGCGAAAATTAAGGAGTATAAGGTATGTCAACAAACTATAAAATTATATGCCAGTGGTCTGTAACACAGAATCCTATGTTGTACTTCAGCTTAGTCTACAATTCGCATTATATAAGCAATCTAGATTTAATAGCTTTCGCTATCAAATTTCCAAGTTTGAAAACAGTTAATAAGAAATAAAATAATGGCAATTCGTAAGGGACCGATCGTTTATTACGTCCACGGGGGGGGCGGTGGTTTTCTAAATTTATTGAATGTTAAAATTCGCACCCCCCTCATTAAAAAGGCGATACAAAAATAACCCCCACATAACATCGATGTTCTAAAAAGTTTACCCCCCCCCCCCCCCCACCCCCACCCTGGAACCAGATCCCCGTTTGAACTAATGGAAGACAATTTACAGAAATTTGTCTTTTTGTTGCGCGCGAAGCGCGCCCTAATTTTTATGCATGATATGGACGCATTTCACCAAACCTCAAAGAAAATGTAGATGAACATTCCATTTGCTGTGTGTAGTAAACAAAGATCGCAAATGACGTGCGTAAAGCAGGGTCAAAATGACGAATCTCTATCCTCGTAAAGTGGAACTCACGCTTACCTAATAATTAGGCCTTCTTTTTTCGAACTGAGACAGCTCCGATGCTTATTACTGCAGAGCGTCTTTTTGGGGAGAGTTAGTTTTTTTCTCCTGGCTAAGATATATTTTCTTGTAATGACATTCGTAGCCATTCCATTGCGCACGTACTCAAAAACTATTTTGTACATTCCGTTGCGCGCGAAGCGCGCCGAAATTGGCGTACTTGCTATATGGCGTAGCGCTGTATGCCACGACGCGATAGCTTGTACATATTATTATTTAGTTTGAACCACAGTGTCCCTGAAAAAATTACCCCCTCTTTTGAGAGAGGGTGCCAAAAAATTACCCCCCTAAAATCTATGTCTTCTAAATTTTTACCCCCACCCAAATTCCACCGCCCCCCCGTAGACGTTATAAACGATCGGTCCCTAATCCATTTCCATCCACTCGACAGCACAACAAAATACTCCAAATTTGGGATAATCTGACAGTTGAAAGGTTACTTAACAAGATTATTTTGCTTATTTCTTGTGAATTTTACACTTCATTTAACTATAATTAACAACCCCATGATTTAGTTAACTAAATTTACCCTTAAATCGTGTCACTGCCCCTAAAATCATGCCATATTAACCTTTCGCTTCAAAGGTTTTCACGTCACGTACGCTTGCAAATTGATCTATGCTCAGCAGACCATACGTGACAATAAAAACTTCATTCATATTAATGCTAATAGTCAATTAATTTACATTAATGAAAGTATTCTACTCAAATACCTTCTTTCTGTTGGATCGGCGATTTTCGTGGGTTTCGGGCAGTTGCTATTTCATCCTCGTCGTTGAATTTACGACCCTTCACAATTTTCAGCCGCCTTTGCCTCATATCTGTCAATAGAAAAGTCGAGATAAATCATCTTGCCCTCTCCGTGATAATTTCCTTCTCAAACTTTCTAAAGCTTCCCTGCGTCTATCTACAATGTCATATCTATGCAAGTCGGACATTTTTCCGGGTAAATTGTGCAACGCGCAAGATTGGTAATTTCTTTTTCTTTTTAGCTCGTTTTACGGATTTTGCGCATGGAAATTAAAGGATGAGCAATTTATATTGTCAAAATAAAATAGGGCCCCTCCTCTTAAATTAAATCCGCTGTTTAAATTAAATTTATTGAGCTTCTTATCGGCATCTTGGACAAAAGTGAACAGCAAAGAAAATGCAACTCGGCGTGTGCTTGTCTTAAGTTAAGTTAAGTCTGCTGAAGCGGAAAGTTTTGCAGGAAGAACCCAGGAAAGTAATTTGCAAGAGAAAACGAAACTATATTGTTCACCTTTTGCCGGGTTACTCCATGTTAACCAGAACTCTCGAGGGCAAAATATATCCCGAATGATAACAGAGTAACTTCTGTTTAAACTTCTGTGTTAGCTATTCGATCGTGAGAACTCTCTAGGGTCTATAAACTTGTAAACTTACCGGTTTCGGGGTCAAGAAGGAGGCATAATTTATAACCACTCTCTCGAGTGAAGTTGGAATTTTTGCAGCTTCGTGCAGCTCTCTGAAACTCCGTCCTTCAATCAGTATTTGAAAGAGCACTTCAACGAAGCAAAAAGCTTCCCAAAACCGGTAATTCCCTGGATTTAAAGGGAGCCTTAACCAGCTATAAGAAACAATTTGAAGTACAACTAGAAATTACCGTGATCTCGTGGCCGTTGATGGTACTCAAGTAATATTACACCAACGAGCTAATCATTAAACAACTTGCGTGACCAAATGTTAAAAGGACGCTTTCACTTATGCACACAAAAGCCCTTTCAACTCATATGCTTAGTTAAACTAAAGCTTACGAGAAAAGAAGAAGCAAAATTCAGACGTCCCCCTTTGTTAACAAGGTCCCTTTCTCGTTTATTTGGTGAGTTTGGGAATTTTGTTTGTTTTTGCCTAAGTTTGGTGTGACAGATTCACATGAAATTTTTCATCAACAGATCAGAGATGCCATTCTTCGATACTCTTAAACGTGCTGTTCTTTAGGATTGTAAACTGGGTTTGGGAGTGCAAAAAAAAGACTAAAAATAAAATAAAATAAATGGATCATCAAGCTAGGGTATTTCATTGTTGTTGTTGGTTTCTCTTTTGCGCGAATGCTTTCTTGTTAAATATATTATTACCATATTTGTGTGTATGTTTACGCACCATTGAAAATTGGGCACACGCACACAAACAAATGAAATAAAAATTGAGATTGTAGAAGTTTATGGGATAAAGGATTTTGGGAAATACGCTGTCAAATTGCAGTGATCCCCCCTTTAAAGTACTATGATTAACGTGATCCCTCAGAGCTTTCGTGTCCCCCCTGGCTTCCCCCCCCAGCCCCCTTTTTGAACTAAAGACTTGCAAAAGGAGGAAATCGCAATAATGCATGTTCTACGAACTCGATTTGTTTCTACTTTGGATATATTATCAGTAGTGGTATGATGATCGATTTTAGAGCAAACAATTTGGGTAGTAATGGCTATAACCATAAATCCTAAGCTTTTCTATGTTGTTTGTTTGGCCAGCGCGCACACTTTTCAACGCCGGCTTATTTCGAACAAAATGCGCGCGCGACCGTGCGCAGAAGAGATGCGCGGTGCAAATCAAGGAAATCGCCCTAACGAGCGAAAGCTACCAATTCAGATTGGCTATCTTACGAATTTTAACTTTGCACAAGACAACCTTTAAATTGATAACACTATCAATTTGTTTGCAATTTGGTAATGAAAAATGAGGAAATCGCAATTTTCTTTCGTTGCGCGCGAAGCGCGCCTTTGATTTCGATAAACGCATTCCATCAAGCCTCATAGAAATGAACATTCAATCATTTGTGTATTTGTAAAGAAAACGTGTAGCTTCTTGTGCGCAATGCGCGCTGCAAATGACGGAAAATATTAATATTCATGTGCCTGAAGTGCGGCTCAAATGACGAATTTCTATGCTTACGCCGAACTCACAAACATAGTGATTGCCCGCCGGGCATATCACTGGAGGGCTTTTCTGGAGAGTTTGCCTCATCTCCTCGCCAAGATGTTCTTGTTATGCCGACGTTCGTTCGTAGGCATTCCATTGAAGGCGCGAGCATATTGTCTTCGTTGCGCAAATTCTCAGAAACCGATGTTAGATGTCGTTCCTTCCTTCGAAATTTTTAACGTATTGAGAGAAGTGAAATAGAAAAATGCAAATGATATAGAAATAGTTGCTGGAATAACTCCTTAGAAAGTTTCTTGTGATCCCCCCTTTCAGGGCTTCAGGTTTCGAGAGATACCCCCTTTCGCTCACCCAAAAATCCCCCCAGGCGATAAATAATGACCGGTCCCTAATCCATCAACAGAAACGCTGTATTGAGCTCATAGACTCAAGCTCAGTTCTTTTGGGTTAACTCCGGTGTAATAACCATTCCCAGAGGACACCTTTGTGTTCAGTTCTTATTTCATCCTGATTCGTTCTACCAAACAAAGGAAGCTTTGTGACGCAGTTCGTGCGCACTCACAGGTTATTACACCGGAGATAAGCCGTTCTTTTTAAAAGAATAGAAATATATCATTTCAACAGCGGCTCTCGGAACATTTTTGATGCTCTGGAGCCAGGGTATTTTATGAATACAATGCCATTAATTATACACACACCTAGCACCGTCACCTGTATGTTATAGCCAGCGGTTCGTTACGGGAAAAACTAAGAAGAACGAAATTCTCGCGTTAACCAAATACAAAATTTATTGCAAGAGCGCTGTAGTGAGAATCATTTGGCAAGCAGGGTGACAAGTATGACTATTTATCCTAAAAAGCAGTGTCCATGATTCAATTGATTCCTAGTACTTGCTCGCATGACGCAATCGCGTACTAAACAGACAGCTGTAACGATGCAACCTTTTCTGAAATCCAACGGGCTCACCAAATGCACATACACCGTGTTCCCGATTCACAAAAACAAATTTATTTAAGGTAATTCCCTTAATACCTACCCTTGTTTTTTCAAACTTGCCACAATTGATACCACATTTGCATAGGGAATTAAATTATGCGCTGCTGGATCGTTATGCTCAAACATTTCGAAGAAGTATCATGTATAGACAGGTTGACTTGGCAAAGCTATTTTGAGGTTCTGTCTCGCTTACTGGGACCTCGTGGGCGGCCTTTATAGCAAATTTGGAAACCACCTGTTCATTAAGAGAAACTTAGAAAATTACATAAATAAAAACTTTAATTTGAGCACCTAGTCACACTTGATAGTTGGTTATGCCCAAGAAAGTGTTACTGCAATTTTCATAATTATGAGAACTCTACGCCAACTAAGAAACCGCGGTTTGGCTTTCCGTCAATCAATCGACCGAACAGCTCTGGGTGATTTCACGAAAGCTTTCCGCAATTTTTTATAATAAGAACTAGCTACAGGCTTCAAAACCAAATTTTCCACATGCTTAGGTTTTTTGCAGGAGTCATTATAGTCCGGTAGGATGAAATGCGAGATTAGCATCCAGGCGCGGGTTGTTCAAAGATGGGTTAAATTTAAACCAGGTTTAGTTCTGAACAAAACCATCAAGTCACCATGGTAATTAATCCTGGATTAGTGATAAACCACTTTCGAGTAACCGGACCCAGGTCTATAGTAGATTTTATCACAGGCGAACCAGCCTAAAACAGAACCGCATGTGTGTTTGTTGTTCTCAATAAAGTTGGAAGAAGTAGTAAAATACTTCTATTTGTGTGATTATTTTCGTGTTTGGGCCGGTTTCTGGTTTAAAGGAACTTTCTAATTAGCCACTTACCAAGTAAATTAGACTGTAGGCTTTCCAGTCTGATATTTAACATGTTTTAACAATTAGTAGCCGAAGGTTTTAGTATAATTACTCAAGCGACAAAGATTTTCGACAAAAAAATCGCGTTTAGGGGTATTTTTTAGTTTCTCGTAATGAGGTGCGCGCTCGTTCCCCAATGCTATTAGCGAAATATGGCGAACGTCTCGACCAATCAGCGCGCGGAATCGCTTGAGTAAATTATCCAGACTCGTGAATTGAAATTCAGTTTAAGCACTTTTTTGCATGTTTTTCACAGTTCCAGCCTAGCTTTGTTATTTTAATCAACGCAGAATGTTGAATAAAAGTACAAATCTTGTCTCTCTGAAGACATTCAAAATCTCGTAATCAGAAAACATCTAGCATGATAGTGTTGTGCAGTCTGGCTGACTCTAGTGAATTCTTGAATTGCAGGGTACTCAGAAGACCACTAGAAGAAATTAGGGGTGGACCATTAGGAATTGGGGGGGAAGGAGGGTGGCAATTCCCCAAAACAATTCGTGCAAGGCCAATAATCCGTCCAAAAAAAAGTCTTGCAGAGATTCAAGCTAGAAAAAAATCCTGCAAAGACATGGCTTGGGCTCTCGTCAAAAAGAGGTCTGAGGCTGCATATTTATTTGAGAATGAAAGCAGTCTGGATAAAGCAATACCACTATGCAATAAATGGTGAGCACAACTTTCTATGACTTTATCGGCGCAATAGAGCACGCGTGATGTTGAGAGAGACACGAGAACGTTGTAAAATCGCAAGGCCGCAAGCGAGTGATTTTAAAACGTTTCGAGTGTCCCTCCCAACATCACAAGTGCTCTATTCGCCGATAAAATCATACAAAGTTGTGCTCTAATGCTTTTATGATATAGCGGGGGAAAACCATTGCTTTATCGCTGCAACAGAGCATAGATTTGGACCAATCAGAGCGCGCGTTATATCTATTTAACAATTATTCGCCGAAGGCGAAGTGAATAGTGGCGAATAGTCCCCGAGACCGGAGGTCGAGGGAACTATTCGCCACTATTCACTGAGCCTGAGGAGAATAATTGTTTTAATATATACTACACGGGAACACTCCAAAAAAATATCCGAACGACACTAAATGTGGCATTTGCCGACATTTTGTAGCCTCTTTCTGTATGCGTGACGTTTGTCACGCACGTGACATTACGTCAGACTTCACTACAAGCATTCGGCTACTGAACACATGGTGAAAACTTGCTGCTGTTTTAGAGAAGCAAAAACGCTAGAAAACACTTGTTTTAAAACCTTAATATCGACTACGATAAACGATTTAAGTTTTTAGAAGGTTGCAAGGATGGATTCAAGGGATAAATTCGCATTTTGTGCCTTGGATTATGGATTGTGAAACTGCAGAGTTGCTTCGCTGAAAACACTTTGCCTTTGGTCGCCATTTCACCACCGATGGATGACTATATTTTTCAACCCGCTGGCAGAGAAATTCAAGATTCGTTTGGAATATTCAAACAGAAATTTGGGAAATTAACCTCTTCAAACTCTGGGACAACGAGCAAGACCTTGTTCATAAAAAGAGAGACCACTTTAAATACGTTTGATGTCGGATGGCTCGTGATCAAGCGAATCAACAAGTCGACGGTAAGCTTAACTGAAATTCTCTCTTAAACTGCACTCAGTGACTGGCTTCTACGATTTACTGTCCCTTCCAACCTACAGGTACATGTAAATGTTCGGCAAAGTAGATATGTTTTCGACAAAATTGCCTTAATTAATATGTTGTTGTGAATGTAATTCGTCTCAAAAGTGCCGTGAACGAATCATCGATCTCTGTGATTCCGAAGAACTGAAAAACAAGAACAGCACATTTTCGAAGTTCAAGAAATACATTCTCTCTCTCTGATTCACCTTGAAAAACTAAAGAGACAACATAAGTTACCACTGTATGCATTGCTACGCGACCTCAAAATTCAATGTTGCGATGGGCAATTGGCGATTTTTAGCCGTCAATCAAACCAAAACGCTGGAATTGGCCACTTCAGCGGGCCGACATTGATTGCAAAATCAACCAAAATGGTTCTAAGCTATCCTTTGGCTTCCTCGACTCGAATGTATAACTTTCCGGTTCAACAAAATTGACAACAATTTTCTTGCGTAAAATCGCCAATCGCCCAACAGTGAATTTTGAGGTCGCGTAGCAATGCAGACGGTGGTAATTGAGAAGGATTTTTCCGTTGCATTTTGAATCAGATAGTTCCTTTAGAAAGTAAAAATATCCGAACCACTTGCACTCGGGCTTTCTCGGGATAATGCTTTCGATCTCGGAATATTGTGGCATTATCCCGAGATAGCGAACCAATCAAAACGCGCAATCTATGGAGGTTCCCGTGTAGTATATACTAAATTTAACAAATAAAACACAGTTCCCGTGACTGCACAGGCTTATGCAAACCGAGATGTGGTTGGGAGAATTCGAGAGCAGATCAGTGGAAACACGAGCCGCAGGCGAGTGTTTGCACCTGCTCGAGAATTCTCCAAACCACATCGAGGTTTGCATAAGCATGTGCAGTCACGGGAACTGTGTTTTATTTGTTTTATAAAATAATTGTCTACAAAAATAAAATGCGCGTAGAATATATATAGTAAGGTTTTGAAGCGGATGAGACTCTAAATCCTCCATACAGATGAAAAGGCTGCATCAGCCAATCAGAGCGCTTCTTCTATCGCACGATTTGTCAATCTCTGATCGGACTGCAAGTTTTCCGAGATGGCGGCAAGCGAAGTGGTTTTAAAATGACATTCGTGGCTTAAAATGGAGCCTATCTTCCATTCAAAATACAAAATAATTATGACAGAAGGCGAACAGAAGACTTGAGTACAGAAGCCGTTGCTATACATATGTGTGTTGGCCGAGTTTCTTCGTTTATAAAGCCGAAACGAAATCTCTCCCGAGCAAGAACTTGCATATTTGGCAGCGGAACTGTTGATGCTTTAGCAGCGAAGAGCGAATTTGAACGCTTTATTTACGGCAAACATGGCAAAGAAGAAAGGAATCCACCTATTTGCACCTTCTGGGCTTGTCAAACATTTAATACTCGAGGATCCAGAGGCAGAATTAGTTAAGATTTACAAAACGAGACTGCCGAACTGTCAGACTTGTGACTGTCGAACTGTGCCGAACTCCTCAGGTAAAGAAGCGAAAACAACTTTATTTTACGAGTCTCATGCTTATGTGAATTCAATGTGCTTTGTCAAATGTCTACCCAAGTAATATTAACTTCTCAATAAATGTTTTTGCCTAAAACATGTTACTTTTTTCTAAAAGTAAAACTTGTGAAATTACCGGCTCGCCAATCACTCAAGTGTTACGTCACAACCATGTTTGCACAGGGAAATGCAAACATGGCTCTAAGCCAATCAGAGCGCGCGTACTATCTAAATTATTTTATAGCGGAGCTCCTTAGCGGCCGAAGGCCGCTGAGCGGAGCACCATAGGTATCGCAGGAAGGACTCAATAGCTCAAAGTAGAACTGAGGTATACGATCGACTTCATTTTTCATCGTTCAGCGGTATTCCCACTATAGTATCGCTGGCGCGTCCGTGCGTGTCTGCGAGTCTGCGTGCCCCACCACAGGTAAACCAAGACCCTTCTCCGTTTATGAATCATATCTCAGAAAGGGTGAAGCTTAGACAACCAAACTTGCGTTGGGAGGGGGCATTTTGTTAAGAGCAAGGGGGAAGGGGGTGCAACTGGATGATCACGTGTCATGACGTCATCGATGACGTCATCATGGGAGAAAAAGAGTATATCTCGGGAAGGGATGAATCTCAGACAACCAAACTTGGGTGAAGTTCTCTTAGTAGCAAGGGGGTTGTAACACCGAAGTCACGTGGTATGACGTGATCGATGACGTCATCATAGGAGAGAAAGAGTATATCTCGGGAAGGGATGGACCTCAGACAACCAAACTTGGGTGAAGTTGTCTAAGTGGCAAGTAGTGGGGCTGCAACACAGTAGTCACGTGGTATGACGTCATCGATGACGTCATCATAGCGGAGCTCCTGCGGGCCGAAGGCCCGCGCAAGCGGAGCACCATACCTAAGGAAATAACGTCCAGGTATGGAGTTGATTTTTAAACGTCATGGGTTTTCTCGCTCATTCTGCTCACGTTATTGACGGCATAAGTCACTATGACTAGGGCGTTAAAAAGGTATCGCCGAAAAGATGAATGTGTCCAAGTTTGGTTGCCATAGGTGGTTCTCCTCTTGAGATATAAATTTTTTTGTTTCTTCCTGAATAAAAGGTATAGCGTACGTCCGTCCGTCCGTCCGCCGTACGCGGAAACTCATGGGAACCCTGTGGTATACTAAGAAAATAAAAAAATCTCGGGAAGGGATGGACCTTAGACAACCAAACTTGGGTGAAGTTATATAAGTGGCAAGGGGGGTGCAACTGCATGGTCACGTGGTATGACGTCAATGATGACGTCATCATAGGAGTAAAATGACATATCTCAAGAAGGGATGAACCTCAGACAACCAAACTTGGGTGAAGTAGTTATCTAAGTGGCAAAGGAGGTGCAACTGCATGGTCACGTGGTATGACGTCATTGATGACGTCATCATAGGAGAAAAATGATATATCTCAAGAAGGGATGAACCTCAGACAACCAAACTTGGGTGAAGTTATCTAAGTGGCAAGAGGAGTGCAACTGCATGGTCACGTGGTATGACGTCATTGATGACGTCATCATAGGAGAAAAATGATATATCTCAAAAAGGGATGAACCTCAGACAACCAAACTTGGGTGAAGTTGTATAAGTGGCAAGGGGGTGCAGCTGCATGGTCACGTGGTATGACGTCATTGATGACGTCATCATAGGAGAAAAATGATATATCTAAAAAAAGGATGAACCTCAGACAACCAAACTTGGGTGAAGTTATCTAAGTGGCAAGAAGGGTGCAACTGCCTGGTCACGTGGTATGACGTCATTGATGACGTCATCATATGAGAAAAATGATATATCTCAAAAAGGGATGAACCTCAGACAACCAAACTTGGGTGAAGTTATATAAGTGACAAGGGGGGTGCAACTGCATGGTCACGTGGTATGACGTCATTGATGACGTCATCATAGGAGAAAAATGACATATCTCAAGAAGGGATGAACCTCAGACAACCAAACTTGGGTGAAGTTATCTAAGTGGCAAGAGGGGTGCAACTGCATGGTCACGTGGTATGACGTCATTGATGACGTCATCATAGGAGAAAAATGATATATCTCAAGATGGGATGAACCTCAGACAACCAAACTTGGGTGAAGTTATCTAGGTGGCAAGGGGGTGTAACTACATGGTCACATGGTATGACGTCATCGATGACGTCATCATAAGAGAAAAATGAAATATCTCAAGAAGGGATGAACTTCAGACAACCAAACTTGGGTGAAGTTATCTAAGTGGCAAGGTTGGTGTAGGCTGCATGGTTACGTGGTATGACGTAATTGATGACGTCATCAAACGTGAAAAGGTTTACGTCGTTGAAGGGATGAACCTTAGATAACCACACTTGGGTGAACAAGTGCTTAGTCAAGTGGTATAACGGTGCAAGGCTATCTATTCATGTACAATGGCAACCTTTTTGTCTCGTTAAAAAACATTGTAGCCGGGAGCTCCGCTTTTAGCCAGTGGCTAAATCTATATATTAGGAGAAAAAGAGTATATCTCGGGAAGGAATAAACGTCAGACAACCAAACTTGGGTGAAGTTGTCTTAGTGGCAAGGGGGGTGCAACACCGAAGTCACGTGGTATGACGTCATCGATGACGTCATCATAGGAGAAAAAGAGAATATCTCGGGAAGGGATGAACCTCAGACAACCAAACTTTGGTGAAGTTGTCTAACTGACAAGAGGGTTGCAATACCCTAGTCACGTGGTATGACGTCATCGATGACGTTATCATAGGAGAAAAAGAGTATATCTCGGGAAGGAATAAACGTCAGACAACCAAACTTGGGTGAATTTGTCTTAGTGGCAAGGGAGGCGCAACACCGAAGTCACGTGGTATGACGTCATCGATGACGTCATCATAGGAGAAAAAGAGTATATCTCGTGAAGGGATGAACCTCAGACAACCAAACTTTGGTGAAGTTGTCTAACTGACAAGAGGGTTGCAATACCCTAGTCACGTGGCATGACGTCATCGATGACGTCATCGTAGGAGAAAAACAATAAATTTGAGGAAGGGATGAACATCAGACAACCAAACTTGGGTGAAGCTGTCTAAGTGTCAAGGGGGTGCAACTGCCGTGGTCACGTGATATGACGTCATCGATGACGTCATCATAGGAGAAAAAGAGTATATCTCGGGAAGGAATAAACGTCAGACAACCAAACTTGGGTGAAGTTGTCTTAGTGGCAAGGGGGGCGCAACACCGAAGTCACGTGGTATGACGTCATCGATGACGTCATCATAGGAGAAAAAGAGTATATCTCGTGAAGGGATGAACCTCAGACAACCAAACTTTGGTGAAGTTGTCTAACTGACAAGAGGGTTGCAATACCCTAGTCACGTGGCATGACGTCATCGATGACGTCATCGTAGGAGAAAAACAATAAATTTGAGGAAGGGATGAACATCAGACAACCAAACTTGGGTGAAGCTGTCTAAGTGTCAAGGGGGTGCAACTGTCGTGGTCACGTGATATGATGTCATCGATGACGTCATCATAGGAGAAAAAGAGTATATCTCGGGAAGGAATAAACCTCAGACAACCAAACTTGGGTGAAGTTGTCTTAGTGGCAAGGGGGTTGCAGCACCGAAGTCACGTGGTATGACGTCATCGATGACGTCATCATAGGAGAAAAAGAGTATATCTCGTGAAGGGATGAACCTCAGACAACCAAACTTTGGTGAAGTTGTCTAAGTGACAAGGGGGTTGCAACACCCTAGTCACGTGGTATGACGTCATCGATGACGTCATCGTAGGAGAAAAAGAATAAATCTCAGGAAGGGATGAACTTCAGACAACCAAACTTGGGTAAAGCTATCTAAGTGTCAAGGGGGTGCAACTGCCGTGGTCACGTGATATGACGTCATCGATGACGTCATCAAACGAGAAAAGGTATAGATCTTTGAACCTCAGACAACCAAACTTTAGTAAAATGGTCACGTTGTATAACGGTGCAAGTCTATATATGTACAATGGCGACCTTTTTCTCTAACTGACACAGACAAATGTGTAACCGCGGGGAGCTCCGCTTTTAGCCAGTGGCTAAATCTATATATTAATATAATATGCAATAAAATGACGGAAGTGCAAGGTTCAAGCGGAAAACCTAGCTTTTTCTGTCAGTTATAATTTCATGGTTTTCATGATTGATTAATCATTAATTAACACTGCAGGTAATTTATTATAAAATAGAAAATTAGTAAAAAAAAATGTTAATTATACGTTGAATGAATAGCATCGAAGACAGGTGCAAATTCAATTACTGTAATTAAGCTCATTTCTAAAATTCGATTAGGCTAGATTCAAGGTTTAATGTTATCAAACAAAAAAATATTGCTTGACAATTTAAAAAGTATAACACTTTCGCATTGTGCTCCAAGGTTGCATTCCTCTATTTCTTATTTCCAAGGCAATTAGAAACACGAAGCTCATGTTTAATGCATGCCGCGACGTCACCAAAACCATGCCTCGAGCGAGGGGCATAAAACATGAGAAAACCCAGTCAATGCAGTTGTTTTCGTTCAGACTGCGAGGTCTTCATGGCGAATTCTACGCGGATGTCGAACTGAGTGACCAGAAGAGTTATGCATAAGTTGTATTTTATCTTGGTAATAGTAGGTGTGATCATTTCCATTGGTCATTGCTTTGATGATGAAAGCACGCGCGAGGGGAAATTCATCGCCTTCGAAGGTAAGATAGACGGCTGGGCTCCTTGTAACTAAGTGCGTGGGCAAACAATAAACCTTGGGCCCGTTTCTCACCCGAGAATTCTCGGATCCAAGAAAGTTTCTCTTGCAATGGTAACACTGATTGATCCCCAAGTATTTCGTTTTCGTTTCTACTCTGCCGTGTTTTAAGAAGGAATCCGCCAGGAGTTTGCCGTAAGCAGTGGACAAAAATATTGTACCAAGACCATTTGCATTGTATTGCAAACTTCGTTGAGTCTGTTTTCAAAATCTTGTGAAAAGAATCCGTTTCTAATAGCACCAAACACTGAAAACAAAATTCAAAGTTCTTACAAAACACTGGGAAATGCCCCCCCGGGGAAATGGTGTGGAATGAAATTGACAACACTTTTTTTTCCACTATTTTTCCAGCTTTGAAATTATTTTTGTAGGCTCCAATGGGAATTCACTTTTGTGTTACTACTCGATAATGAGCTCTATCTAGCTTTAAGAAAATGCAAACAGAATTTCAACATCTTTGATATTATTCTGGTACAAGATTCTGTCCACAAAAACATGTAATTGCTCGATCTCTAAATGGATTTCCTCTTAAATAGTCCCAGACTTCCTGTTCGTGGATATTTATAGCGTTACGTTTAAAAAAAAAAAAAATGTTCGTTTTCATTGAAAAGGGCCTTCAAATCGACGAACAGGTTCTCTCGAATACTTTCCATTGTTTTGTAAAACTAACGTAATTTTGTATAAGGTTTTTTGCTGAAGCGTGAACTAGCGTGTTTCAAGATTAATCTCATCTTTTGTCTTTTTGAACCTCCTAAGGTGTTCTTTCACGTGGTTCTTTGCCTCAAATAATATCTACTTTGGTGACAATGGCCGTTTTCACACTAGAGCCGGATGATTCGTCCAGACGACTTTAGGGCAAAGATTTTTAGTGCGTCTCTGACTTCGTCAGTTGCTTCGTCTTGTGTGAATACGGGCAAGAGACGGATAAAACGTCCAGACGAATTAAGTGGCTTAATCCGTCCGAACTGACGAACTAAATCATTTAATTCGTCTGGACGTTTTATCCGTCTCTTGCCCGTATTCACACAAGACGAAGCAACTGACGAAGTCAGAGACGCACTAAAAATATTTGCCCTAAGTCGTCTGGACGAATCATCCGTCTCTAGTGTGAAAACGTGTGACTCCTGGTGCGGCATTTTTATACTGCTGAGAATTTTTCCCAGCCCTTTGGCATAAAGTAACTAGGGAAAATTTATACTTGCCTTAACTTAAGGTCCCGGTAAAGGTTAAAATGTTGAACATCCTGGAGTTTGAGTTTTCAGGTGTTGAATTAAAATATACTAGCTGATGCCCGTGAAAAATTCACGAAAATTTAGTTTACCGTTAGCTTATATTCTTTAAGAAAAATTAAAAAATCACAACGGAAATATTTTTTTTGAGGGGGAGCATTATTACCCTGAGCTCCCCTTCCCAACACCCCCAGCTATTAAAACTTTATAAACATGGTTTATTCAATAATAAACATTTACAAATAACCTTCACTCAACATAGATCCTCCTCGCTCCATGTCGAAATGTCTGAAGTAAGCCCCCAATAATTAGTTTTTTTCGCACTGTTCCGTCTTGATTGCCCTGATTTGTGGTGCGAAAATCATAAAAACCTTAGACTTTGGAATTTCTGTTTAGTTTTGTGTAGCATATCTCAGCAAGAGAGGAGAAGAAACAGGTCAAGTAAAATTGTTCTTTTACATGTAATTTTAGAGAATATTATTCATGTCTTATAGCGTGCGCTCTGCGATGCATGCAAGGCAGTGCCAGGGGTGTAGGTTTGTTCAAGCTTAAATGAATTTTTTTCTCAGCTTAAAGCTTTCGAATTAAAATTATCCCTACACATAACTGTAAGTCATCTGTAACAGAACCATTAAGGTCTGGAAGTCTATGGTGCTTTCGTCTGTGCGAACTGAGTTCTTTTTTAGTTTCCGTGGTAGATTTCAAAATGGCGGCGATGGCGGCTTTGTCCCGGCACCTACAAAGCCTGGATCACGGATCGTCGGATCGGATCGGATCATCGGATCGGATCGGATCAATCGGATCGTCGGATCGGATCGTCGATGATCAAGGGATGGGAAACGTTGTATGACGTCGTCGTTGTATGACGTCACCAATGACCGTTATTGATGACGTCATATAAACTAGATAATGTAATATCTCGACAAGGGAACATTCTAACAGAAGTCCAAACTAGGGAAAGTTGTCTGCAAGCCAAGGTGCTACAAACGCCTGTCACGTAATATGATGTCATGTATAACAACCTTAAAACAAAAAAAAAAAAACAGTATCTGACATGATATTGGCAAACTTGGGGGAAGTTGTCTCCAAGCCAAAACTAAAATCTAGATAGATAATAGAACTTCTATTATCGTTAAACGTTTGATTGTTGTCAAGATATTTGATTTTCTAGGTTTTGACGACGTCATATCACATGATAGGGGTTTGTTCCCCTTGGCTTGGAGACAACTCTCCAAGTTGGAATGTTCCCTTGTGTAGATATTAAATTTTCTAGTTTTAATGACGTCTTCGATGAAGATGTATCGAATTTTGTATTGATTACTACATATAAGTGAAAATGATCCGATCCGATGATCCGATCCGATGATCCGATCCGATGATCCGATCCGATCCGACGATCCGTGATCCAGGTTTTGTAGGTGCCGGCTTTGCTCGCTTAAGAAATCGCTTGAATTAGAACTTTGCCCAGGGTGAATCTTTTCCAACAAAAACACGCTCACGGTCCAGATTTCCAGTTTCTCTTCAGGTCTGTGAACTTCTTTGGCGGCACAGCTTCAGGGCTAAGCGGAGTGAGTGCGGACACGATTTCTCTTACGGTATTAATATATAGATACCATGGTCCAAATGATAATTTTCAACAAGAAAAACATAACGTGCCTCTTTCCACATATCCCGCCACTCATTTACTGCAATTCGATCAATTTTAATTGGATTTTCTGGGACTGCATTTTTTCAGGGAGAAAAATCTATCTCCTTGAAGCTCTGTCCCGACGTGTTTTGAGTTGAGAACCCAACGGTTATTTTCGGTAGCATATTTGTTCTGAAGACTTCCCAATAGCTTGGACTTTTAAATTTCATAAAAACGCGAAATTTGCGAAGGGTTTCTTTGCAAAATCTACACGTCGTATCCGCCTTTATATAACAGCATTTTCGAGAAACTTTCTAGATTCTCAGCCAGGAAATCAGACTCAGATGGAAAAAAAATAAGGGAATAAAAATATACTCTCGACTGTCGTTTAGATCAACACAAACATATTAAAATCATTGAAAATAAAGGCTATGTTACACGGGACGACTCGCAACAAAAACTATCTGCGCAACATTGATTGTTGCGCGAAAAGTTGTTGACGTCGAAGGCATACGGCCACGCGAGACGACTTTTAGCGCAATAACAACTGGCAAACGACCGTTAAAACAACTTTTAGCGCGAGCTGCTGACGAATTTCGCGATTGCCTCGCTTCCAGGCAGAAATGTTGCGCGGAAAATCGACGGTGACATGTTACACGAGTCAACTTTCTGAATATTCGTCATTTGTGTTGCGTGTTTTTGAAGGCAAGTCAAAAACACGCAACATGCTGCCGAGCTGAATGGTGCGCGAAAAATCGTCCCCTGCGCCATGTTACCCGGCGATCGATTTTTAGCGCAACAATGTTACGCGAAAAATCGACGTTGCGTGTTGTCCCGTGTAACATAGCCTCAACACCCATCAGACACATGTACCTGCGCGGCCTGTCTATCGGTCTCACAGCGTCTCTTCCTTCTTTCGTTATTTCAGGTGCTGTTCTCAACAATCACGTGATCTCCACACATACTGCACCACATGTTGTTGATTGTGGGTGGAGGTGCGCAATGGAAGGTTGTCAGTCTTATAACTACCAACAGAGCTCCAGCACCTGTCAGCTGAACAGTAAAACAAAAAAAATGTCTTCGCCGAGTGATTACGAGCCGCAGCCTGGGTTCTCCTATTATGAGCGGGTAAGGACCAAGCCATGAGCCTGAGGGACACCATAACTTCCTCTTTACTTGCGACAGAAGTACTTTTTACACCAAAGTGGTACTCAAAATTCGAATGGGGGTGCTCGTTACATCTTTATGGGCTGACGACCGGTTAGCGCAGTGGTAGAGCGCCGGGCTTATGTGCGGGAGGTTGGGAGTTCAAACCCTGGCCGGGCCAACACTCAGGGTCTTTTTCTAATAATTGAGGAGAAGGTGCTGCCTTTGCTCTAACATCTGCAAATGGTTAGACTTTCGCGTCTTCTCGGATAAGGACGTTAAACCGTAGGCCCCGTCTCTCACATACACTACACTAACCGGAACCAGAGGGACGTTAAAGAACCACTAGGACCGTCGGAAGTTGCCCAACCTCAGTGTCACAGAACTCACAATACTAACACACACTCATGTTCATAAAGCTGGTTCTTATAGGATGAGTTATCCATTAATGTAAAGCGCTTTGAGCCGCGAGGATAAAGCGCTATATAAGCACGTTATTATTATTATTAAAATCGCGCGCGCCTATTGACCGTTGTTCACTGACCTAAACACTACTGCTATACGCTTTTAGTATAAACCAACTATAATGGTCTATTACAAATCCTGCATTCTGATTGGCTGAGCTACTAATGGTCTATTAGTGATAGACCGTGCCTGGCAAAACCACTGACCTTTCTTTGCAAGAAAACTTGATTTTTTCAACATAAAATAATGGAATTCATTGCCAAAACCGACCAACTAGTTGGTTTATACTAAAACAATTAGACCTCTCGTCCTAATGTGCTATGATATCAATAGACCATTGGCGGCCTTCGGCCTCATGGTCTATTCATCATAGCACATTCGGCCTTGAGGTTAGCCTGCGTAAGCAGCCGCCACTTTGCGAGTCGCCGGAAAACCTTGAGGTGTAATTGTTAAGTAGTCTTGGCATACAAATCGGGCTCCTTTATACCACGCCACAGAAAATACAGCCAACCAGAATGCAGGAATGGCGTTGTATATTCGGCGGTATTCTCCACTTAACCATCCCCTCGTGCACTGCGTTTACGTAAAACGTTGCTTTAATTTCCTGTAGCGTGGTATAAAATAGTTATACAATGCCTTTTGAGTGGCATACTGCAGAATACACCTAATTCAAAAAAGGTTGCTTTGGTGTTTGGTCTTTCAATTATACCGCGAAAATTACACGCTGCAAGACTCCCAATATTAATTCTATTGGCCTTCTTCTTCACGCTTTCACATTGCATGTTCCACATATGAGTTAAGAGTTTTGGTGATGTAAATACCTAGATACCTTTGAAAGCTAACGCCTTCTTATTCTTCTTGACAGGATCCATGCACGCCAGACCGTTGTTCACCTGGAGGGACATGCACGCCCGCAAATGACACTGATATTTACTGGTGTGAGTGTAAACACGGGTACAAGGGCAGACACTGCGAACAAGGTAAGACAGGCATTGTTTTGGTTTTGGCAAAAAAATATATTGAATGATTTGGTATTGATAAGCTACTTGCACCAAGATATCAAAGACCTGCTCAGTCAAGCGCTCAAATTTCAGTAGACCTCCTCGGCTTGACCGTTTGTTTTGCCCATTTCAGATCACGTGTCATTCCCATGAGTATTCTCTCTTTCTTTTTCTGCTACGCACCGAAGGATATATGAATATGGAAGCGCTCCAAACAAAGAGAGAATACTGATGGAATGCCACGTGATCTGAAATGGGCAAAACATTACGCCCAAGCCGAGGAGGTCTATTACGCTAGATGAGTTTGACAGTAAGTGCCAAATAGAAAAGCGTCGGCTTGACAGAGCGACGCAATACGAATCTCAATGCAGAGCGCGGCGTATTCATCAAAGGGAATTTCTGCAGAAACTCATTGATGGGAAAGCTGTTTTCCCATGGTTGATGGTAAAAGTATGGGAAGTGTTCGGATCTCCCATTTGGCTATCCATATATGGGAAAATATGCTTTCCCATGAGAACGAGTTTGCAGCGCAATTCCATATCTCGCATGAAATTTGAACAAAGTCGCCACTGCTTATTTGTATACCAACAAGTCGCGCAATTGTTCTCCCTACAATTTCAACTATCACTTATTGATAGCATTTGTGGACATGCTGATATTCTTTTATCACTTCAAACAGAGAGACTTGGCTGGCTGATTACCTGTCCCGCGAGATCCTGCAAGGAGATTGTGGACAGCGGAGAGGCTGGTCCGTCCGGACCCTACTATATCGATCCTGAGGGATCTGAGATACTCAAGGTGTATTGTGACATGACAACTGATGGAGGTACGTAACGTCAAAACCTTTCTAATGTGGACACACGAACAAATTTTATTTGACAATTATATTTGACCAAGTGGATAGACAACAAATATTTGTTGGGAGACATGAAAAGTCCGTAGCCATGGTAACCAGCATGGGTTAGATTTTCACGTACACGCGCGCCTACGCGCGCCTTGCAATAGCCTCAAAATCATTTTGGATTCACAAAGAACCTGAATCACAACATGCATGGATCGGTAAAATGTAAATGTAAATGTTTGAGGCGACTTTACAGACTTGCAGCTCGGAAGCTGAATTACGCTGAGTCTCAACGGCGCCACTGGCAGCCAAGCGGTCATAAACACAGACACTGAGGGTGGTCACTGCCAGAGGGTTATGACGTCCTCAGTGGTTCCTTAACGCGTCCCTCCTGAAACTGGGTAGGGTAGTAAAGGCAATACGGGACCTTGGTTTATTGTCTCATATGGAAGACGTGAAGTAATATTTAAAAGCCGACTATGAGGACTTGACGGGATTTCAAAGTCCGCGCAATTAGTTCCAGTCCGAGGCGAAGCCGAGGACTGGAACTAATTGCGTGGGCTTTGAAATCGCGTCAAGTCCGAATAGGAGGCTTTTGAATTACTTCAAATACTCAATAATTATTCATGACCTAATTAGCCAACACAGAGAGAAAACGATCAATGTTGAAACATCTCCATTTATTTATTTTTTAATTCCTTGGTCATTTGAAATACTCAGCCTGTGACATAATCTTCAATCACCAACCCTCTGTACCCTACCCAAACAGGATTTATCAATATAATCATATTTTTTTACTTGTGAAACTAGAATTACGTCACTAGTCATGCGCACAAATGAAAAGGTCAAGATTGTTTCCACAAAGCCTGTCCCACATGAAAGTTGGCGGCGCACATGCATATTGTCTGGAACAAGATCCTTTCTATTCTACATTTCCGAGAGAGGAGACCTGTGTCTTCTCACGGAACGTTTCTACAGTCTGCCTTTGTACGGCGTAGACTGAATAGTACAAAAAATTCGACGGGGAAAGGACCTTGAAATTATGAACTTGGATTGCGTCACTAGTCATGCGCAGAAGTGAAAAGATTAAGAGTGTTCCAAAAACCCTGTCCCACATGGAGGATGGCGGTGCACATTCATATAGTCTGGAACAAGATCCTTCGTATTTTATTTCTCCGATAGAGGAGACGCGTGTCTTCTCACGGAACAGTTTCTACAGTCTGCCATTGCATGGCGCAAAGACCGACTAGTACAAAAACATTTCGATGGCGAGTGCCTTGAAATTATGAAAATTATGAACTTCGATTGCGTCACTAGTCATGAGCAGAAGTGAAAAGATCAAGAGTGTTTCCATAAAACCTGTCCCACATGGAGGTTGGCGGCGCACAAGCATATAGTCTCCAACCAAAATTCTTTGTATTGACTTCTCCGAGAGAGGAGACTTTTGTCTTCTCACGGAGTGGTTCCTACGGTCTGCTTTTGCACTGCGCAAAGACTGACTAGTAGAAAAACTTTTCGAGGGTGAGGACCTTGAAATTATGAATATTCATAGTTCAAAGGTCCTTGGACCTTGAAAAGTTTTCAAGTCCCACTTGCAGTATCTTCCTGGGATTTCAAGGTACTGCACGTGGTACAAAATGAGAGCTCTGGTTGGCTGATTAGGTCATGAATAATTAATGAGTATTTGAAACACAGTTCAAATACTCAATATTATTCATGAGCTAATCAGCCAACCAGAGCTCCCATTTTGTACCACGTGCACTACCTTGAAATCCCAGGAAGATACTGCAAGTGGGACTTGAAAACTTTTAAAGGTCCAAAGACCTTTGAACTATGAATATTCATAGTTCTTCAAAGGTCCTTGGATCTAGAAATTTTTTTCTAGATCCAAGGACCTTTGAACTATGAATATTCATAATTTCAAGGTCCTTACCCTCGAAAGAGAGTGTTCTACTAGGCAGACTGTAGGAACAGCTCCGTGAAAAGACACAGGTCTGGACAGGTCTCCTCTCTGGGAGAACTCGATACAGAGGATTTTTGTTCCAGACTATATGCATGGCCACCGCCAACTTTCATGTGGGACGGGGTTTATGGAAACAATCTTGACCTTTTCACTTCTGCGCATGGACAAGTTCTAGTGGTGCAATCCAAGTTTCACAAGTAAAAAAATATGTGTATATGATAAATCATGTTTGGATAAGGTACATAGGGGTTTGTGATTGAATATTATACGTAACAGACAATTATCTGAGTATTTCAAATAACTAAGGAATTTAAAAAAAATGCATGCAGATGTCTCAATATTCGTTTCCGCTCTGTGTTGGCTGATTAGCTCATGAATAATATTGAGTAGTTGAAGTAATTAAAAGATAAAGACAAATGGCCCACGACTGGGCCCAATCTTAATTGTCGAAAACAAAAACAAAATTGATTCTTCTACTTTATAAAAGTACGCTTTCGGCTCGGACAGGAACTAACTGCGCAGACTTTGAAATCCCGTCAAGTCCGAATAGGACTCGAATCACAATAAGAAACACGAACCGAACAGAAAGAAAAATTCCTCTGGCCCGACCGGGAGTCGAACACCCGGGCCACATCGGCGAGAGACCCAAGACGTAACACTGAGCTAACCATTCTCCTCTTGTAAACGACCGATGCGGTACGGCGCGATTTACTGATTCGTTTTTCTTTAAATCTGCTTCAGGTATATCTTCGCCTCCTTTGCGACAGCTCCACCAGCTAATTAGCTTTACCCAGCTAAGGTTTCTTTGCTACAAACAGAGCGTCGGGCGCAAGTTCCACATTATGACAAACCCCAACACCACAGGGTTCCCAGTCATCGATTTCTTCACAAGAGTTACAAACACACAGCCACCTGCTTGCAACTCGTTCACCAAGTTCCCGGATGACAATTCCTTTCTTGCGCAACGGTGTTCACGCTGGGGGATTTAGCGGGAAGTCAATATGTTGGAAAATGGGGCTACACATCTCGAATCAGCGATACGATGCTCTATTATTATGGGATTTTTGAGGCTCTATCATATCATTGGATACCATATAGTGGTAACCCTCTTTGTGACGATCGAAGTAATGCATGGACAACCGGCGATTACTGGAACATTTTTGTGCGATGATTCACTGGTTAATATAATGCACCAGTCAGTGTAAACCCCCGCACCCCAACACCCGTCTAATAATGATGACGATAAGATGACGCACACACGTCCACGCGACATTACTAATATGGACATGCCATGACGCAGTTTTACACAGGAATCCCCAAAGGCCGGGCCACATTTGGTAATGTGGATTAGAATTAATAAGAGGGGAACTCCCCGCGCCGTAGGCGCCGAGTGGAGCCCCATACGTATCATACGTAATATAATTATTCAACGTCGCATGAGAAAATAAAAGCAACCATCCAAGCCAAAGCGGAACGTTCAGCGGTTTACGAAAACATCGCAAGCTCTTATTTACGAATGCGCACTTGCGTTAGTGTCGACCCGCACACAGCCAATCACAGTCAGTCTTGGATCACTGAGCGCGCGCTTCGTCCTCCACACTCAGCAAAGCAAAGCGGCGTTCGGTTTGAACTCCAAACTGCAAAAGCTTGTTGCATTTTGACTACAACTCCCCTCAAAATACATTGCTAATCACAGACATTGATCTGGATTCTGTAAAGAAGTAAACAGTTAGAGATGCAAGGAGACAAAAGGGACTGAACTAATAGTGAAATGGGAAAATATTTGCCAACTCTCTGTTGCTGGTGTAGCCGGCGATGGAAGAGAGAATCTATTTTTTCAACTTAATCAATCAATCGGTCATTTACAACCGTAAACTTCCAGGTTGGGTAACCATAAATTCCAGGGTGACCATTTCAAAATTCACTGAAATTCCAGGCTGGCTATCCCAAGCTGGGCTCCTCAAAAGGGATACATTTGCCATAAGAATAAACCACGCAGTAAGAACTGGGGTGCGTGCGTATGATTGGAGTTCCGCTTTTAGGCATTGCCTAAATCTATATATTAGTGAAATAAGTAGGGTGAATGCTGCCAAATCACTTGGAGTTGTTATTGATGAGCGCCTTTCATGCGCCTCTCACTCCACTGTAAACGTCCACAAGTTCTCTTTTTTATCAGGACTCTCCCACTTTGGAACAGTCTTCCTCAACGCGTTTTTTCCTGACCACCTTCTGTGCCTGTATTTCAGTCAGGTCTCCCTGGTAAGCTAATTCGGTAATGGCGTTATACGACATGCGCGCGCGACATTATTTGTATCGGTTAATCATATCGTTTTGTTCATTTATTTATTTATTTATTTATTGTTCATTGTCGCGCGATGGCACATTGTCGTCTACCACCCATTGCCGGATTAGCTTGCTAGTGGCAATTACCTAAATTAAAGTTAAAGTTAAAGGAGGCTCAAGTTCTTAAAAAAAATAATAATAAGAAAATTGCAAGTGGCATAGGCGTCATCAAGAGAATAAGACCATATGTAACCCCGGCAACCGACCCTTGAGTTAATTATAACCCCGGCAACCGACCCTTGAGTTAATTTATAATTCAATTGTCCAGCCGCACCTTGACTACTGCTCCCCTGTCTGGGACAAGGACTGTTGGGGTGGAAGAAAATTACCGAAAGACAGATGGAGTCGCGGTGTTCCTTAATGTATAAAATTCTTAATGGATTACAGCCAGAGTATCTTAGAGGACAGTTTGTTAATCGACCCGACGTTGTCACACAATGTCTTAGAGATAACAAACTAATAGATTTTAACCATTTTATACGGATCTACCAACAACTTGCGTCTTCTTGTCGGGCTGGGATGCGAATTGCGCGGTTGCGAAGAAGAAGGTCGGTACCGCAATCAAATGCAAAACGTTGGCGCACTTGCCTTCCCTTCCCTCCGCCTTCGCCCTTTCAATGTTGCTAGTCTGCATAATTCTCCAGCCAACATTGAAAGAGGCAGGAAGGGAACAGAAGCGCAAGTACGCCAACTACTTTTGCATTTGACTGTGGCTGTAGCCGAGATATAGTACAAAGAATGAAATTATTTTCATAAGTTACTGCGATGTTCATAATTCTGCGAACTCCAGCTTGACATTTCCGAACGACAAACTACGTTTTGGCTTCCGTCAATCAAACCTTTTAAGTCAAGTCCATGCATGTTTTCTGAAGGCCATATGTTAGAAGACTGTAATCAATACTCTACCCTCGTAAAATAAGGATCGTATCGTATGAGTTTGGATTTCATTTTACAGTAAACAATTGCCGTGTTTTGAAGGCTACAAGCTAGCCCCTAACAGTTCACAAGATCCAACAAAGCCTCCGTAAAATTACCCAGGGTTGTTCACTCGTTTGATTGACGGAAGGCTCACCGTGGTTTGTTGGTCGGTGGTGTAGAGTTCGCAAGTTATGAAAATCGCAGTAATCAACCATTCAATTTTTCGATTTTTTTTCTTGCGAGTGAGTTCCACGTGCGGTTCTTCCTGCTTAGCGACTGGAATGCCACGTAGCTTCAACGTGGCGGAATTGTATAATGGATATCGTATAAATAAAGTTTAGTTACTAGAATTTGTTTGCCAAGATCCGGCGAAACTGCGCGTGTTCGCGATAAAGACGCAATGCGGCCCAACGCGGCCAGGTCGCATATGCTTTCCATGAGGCCCCACGCGCTGTGTTCCATTCCCGCGTTTGTTCAAGAGTCCTGAATGGCGTGCAGTTGACGGCAAAAGTCGGGCAAGAAATTGCCATTTTAGACTTATCTAATTCTCAACCATCTCTGTAACCACCAAGTATGATATCAGAAAAGACCGATCCAGTTGTCCAGCCTCCTAGAAAGCCCAAATTTGAACAGCTACGGGCCGATCACGAGCTTTTCCTGCAAGCATTCGAAAGTGAGTTGTGAGTTGGTTTCGAGGTTTTGTTACTCGGTTGTTAATTTCAGGATGTGTTTTAGACTAATTGTCAAATGTTGTTTCCTCTGCTTGCAGAACCCACACAGATTTATCGATTTCTCGCTACACGGAATGCAGTTTCGGTACGGATATGAGATTTTTGTTCAAATAATGTACGCTGTTAATAGTTGTTATCCCCGTTTCTTCGATAGCCCAATGCCAAATGGTTTCGGTTTTGTTTCCTGATGTCCCTTTGTCCAGCAATATTCGCAAACTTGCAAGTAGCAAGCTTTTAGACCGGCGAAAACATATACTTAATGTACCTTTTTGTTCTGATTTCTAGCCGATATTTCTTCATCGAACTCTAGACTACATGAAGCACAGACGAACAACAATAAAACGAAAGAGGTAACGTGACAGCCCTTGTGAAATGCTGCTAAACTATTATGCTGTAAGCTTCACTGTTAACTTAACTACAGGGTTTTCTATTTTCTTATCAAGTTACTTACTGTACGTTTTAGTCCAGGAAGGTATTTTGTTAAGCATGATTCCCATAAAACCCCTAAAATACATTGACATTTATGGTAATTACTTGAGGGACAATACTTATTTTATTGTTCTTTCCGAGGGTAAAAACACGTGTATAAAGCCCTAAAACAAGGGTGTCAAAAAGTGCTTTTCTCCAAAAATAGAGGCTGTAGTATAAATATTTAATAAAGCTAGCAATTTTTTCCTGTTATGGAGGATGTTATCCTAATAATTTATATTATTTACATTTAACACGTGGAGAGAAAACAATAATAATTGTATTAAATGTTTTTTATTGATTTCTTTGTAGCGATAAATCATGAGGAATTTTGTCTTAGAAATTGAAAATTTTCATTGAATTAATTGAATGGTTTTTGGAATTGGATCTGAAGCTATAATTGAAATTTTGCACTGTGTCTATTTCCCATCATTTACCAAATAGTTTTTGAAAGTGTCTGTGCATGCCCTGTCAATATTGGCAGAAATTACGCCTGTATGAGTCGATTTTGCAACTAAATGTTTCTAATTTTGCAACTAAAATGTAAGCAATTCTGTCACCCACAGTCTGTAAAATGTGAAACTGGTGTTTAAAAACTTCCTCAAGCGAACTGTCGAGACAAACAGAGTCAGGGGAGGCCGAGGCTCAATCTGCCTCATTAACAATTTCTTCTGGCTACGGTCCTTATCTCCATACTTCCTTAGTTGAGAACCAACCATTAGTATTTTCACTTAATGGTTTGATTTTCATTGCCAGGAAAGACTTTAAAGTGGATGGAATGTTAGAAAAAGCTGAAAACAAGGTGGAAAACAAAGTAGACCCAAGGTAAAATGCATAGATATTTTGCCCAGTGTTTCAATCCATTTTGATTTTATTTGTTGCCCCACTGTATAAAAATATTTGTTTTAAGTACAAAATGTACCACAAAGAACACATTTCTCGGCAGATGTTGCTACCTTTTTTAGGGACAAGGGGCCTGTTTCTCAAACACCCGATAATTCTCGGGCCCAAAATGTTTTGCAATTTTAATAGATTGATCCCAAGTTTTTTCGTTTTCTTTTCTACCATGCTGATTTAAATAGTCTAGAACTTCCTATTGATGGATATCTATAGTGTTTACGTCTCAGAAACGAAATTTTTGATTCATTCGAACCCTCAAATCGACGAAAATCAATCGCAAAGTCTTGGGAGGGCGGCTTCTCACCGAAACTTTCCATTGTTTTTCACCCGAGTTTTTCAGGTGCCTGAAAAATTCTGATTAAATTAACTTAATTCCATAAAGACTATAGAATGTAAATATCCAGGAGTAGGGAGTTCTTGACTATTCAAAAAAGCAGGGTAGAAAAGAAAACGAAAAACTGAGGGATCAATCTATTAAAATTTCAAAACAAACTTTTCTGGCCCGAGAATTCTCAAGGTGTTTCGAGAAATGGGCTATGTCAAGTCAAACCAGGTACATCACAGGTATCATGGTTCAAAATCATTTTTCAAAATCTGCTCAAATTTGCTGACTTTATGGGTTACAAAACTAGCCTGCACAAAAATGGAAGCAGATAATATTCCAGGGTATTTGACAAGGTATATGCATCATAGAGAATTTCTACACCTCCCACAATTGCTGCACAATTTGCAACCGTTTCTCACACACAATTTGACCTTAAGCTTACAATTTGTTTCCACAGCCAACAACCTGGTGGATTCCTTAATCTGACCTTCTCAAGCTTCTTCTTTGGTTCTGGCCCAGGTAAGGTTTCCATGGCAGCACATGTGAGGTTTCATGGAAATACATGCAAGGTTTCAATGGCAACAACTGGCAGTTAAATATTGTCTAGTTACCTTGCACAAGACCCAATAATAGATTATTAAAACAGTGGGATTACAATACTATCATAAAAAACATTTAAAAGAAAAACACTAACTTACAATGTTGGTTTCTGTCTAAAAATGTAACATTTTCCTGACAATCGTTATTAAGCATTTTCCACTTTACTGGCATGAATGTCCAAAGTGGCGACTGCAATCAGCCTTTCTACTGCATTTTAGCAAAAGTACAAGCTAGGCAGCTGAGATTCCCTTAAAATATTTCACAGCAAAACATGCTGAACTGGACTTATAAACAATGGAAACAGTAAGAGCATATTTTATGACCATATTTTGTACCATTTTGGTTTCAGTGAATGGAGATCTCTCTGGAAACAAGAAGAGAAGTTTAGGTGACAAAGATTTTGTAGATGTGGAAGTCTCCCTTGTTAAAATATCACATAAGAAAAGAAAGGTCAGTAAGTATTTTATATAGAGTGTATTTGAGATGACTGTTAAAAAGAAATCAGGCTTGCTTTTTCGACACGTTTCTACTGGTGAAGATGTTATTTGTTAAGTGGGTCAATGAGATGGCGAACAAAAATCAAATACACAGTGACTGCTTTCTTCTTGGCTGATTACTAAATGCAAGTCATACTTACTTCATCCCTGATTGATTGGTTGTTGAATTTGTTTCATTCCTGATTGGCTAAGTGTATTTACTTAGCGTTTGGTTTTCGACACTTGTCTGAAATCTGCTCTAACTGATGAAGTGTAGTTTTACTTCACCAGGGTGTAACTTCATCATTGCTATCTTTTGGAGGCAAAATTAATAAGAGCCACACTTACATTGCCAGGGGCATCAACCCCAGGACTTAAATAATCTGGAGACTGCCTTGAAATGGCAAAATGTCCTGCAGTTCTCCCGGGAGAAATACAGTAAATGTACAGCAGTTGTCTTAAATTTCTCCCGGGAGAAAAACAGTAAATGTGTGTCAGTCCTCTTAAATTGTCTGAAATGTATTGCAGTCGTCATCAATTTTTCCCAGGAGATGAAGTGAAAAATATTGAGACTCCCGCCAAAACCAGGAGAGTTGACGTCCCTGCATTGCTACCTCTTCGGGCTGAATCTCATTTTTCCAACTTGTGATCTTTTGGAAATCAAGCAAACTTTCTGTAATGTTACAATTATATTCATTTATGCCTTTTCATTGAATGACACAATTCCCAAACAGGTTTTTGCTATTGCTGCTGAGCTCTGTTTGCGGGGCTAGAGAGGACAGACACCAATTTGGTATAAATATGGCTATATCTGTGCATATAGCCGTTTTAATATCAAGTTCATTCTTAAATAGTTAAAAAGTGACAATGTATTTCCTACCACGCAAAGGTGGAGGCACTAAAAAGGGTAACTCAAACATTACCAGTTACAATGAGAAAAAATACAAACACATCAGTCATGGTGGAGAAAAAGGGGAGGCGGAGGGTAAAAACTTCTTGGCACCTCCGGAGGCGAAACAAAATGGTGGCCCAAACAATGACACACGCAAACTTGTTACGTCATATGCAAACGCCACCATGACAAAATGCGCTCCCGTCAGGGGAGGTGAGCGTACTTCTATTGCCTTATTCAAACATGTCGAGATTACAGTACACAATTTTAAGACTTATCTTTCTTATTACATAAAATAACAGATGAAAAGCATAAAATCACTTATTCTTACAAATAATTTTCTTTATGCCTTTTCATTGAATGACACAATTCCCAAACAGGTTTTTGCTATTGCTGCTGAGCTCTGTTTGCGGGGCTAGAGAGGACAGACACCAATTTGGTATAAATATGGCTATATCTGTGCATATAGCCGTTTTAATATCAAGTTCATTCTTAAATAGTTAAAAAGTGACAATGTATTTCCTACCACGCAAAGGTGGAGGCACTAAAAAGGCCAAAGCCCAAAGGGCCGCCCCACCCAAGCAGGAATAGCAAAAATTGATATCAAAGAAACCATCACTTATTATAAATGTCCATGATCTAACTTGTAAACCATTGTTTTAATCAGCAATCCAGACCCTTGGTTCCCAGTATGAGTCAACAAGTAGCCCTGCATCTTGTTGATAATATCTGTGAACCTGTCAAAGGAAATTAAAAGAAAACAAGCCAAAAGCATAAGGCATTCCCCACTTAAGGAGGGGCCTCAATGATTATTCTAATATCCTTATTACCCAATGACATTAATAAGTTGATCATTCTAGAAAATTTTGGTTACAAGTAAAATACAACAAGTAGCCCTGCATCTTGTTGATATATCCGTGAACCTGTCAAAAGAATTTAAAAGAAAACAAGCCAAAAGCAAAAAGGCATTCCCCACTGGTCTAGATAATTATTTTAATATCCTTACTCAATGAGATTTATCAGTTGATCACTCTAGACAATTTTGGTTACCAGCATGAGACAACAAGTAGCCCTGCATCTTGTTGAGACATCCATGAATGTGTGAAGAAAATTTGAGAAATACCGACAGAAACAGGCAGAAATTCCCCCTTCAATAAAAATAACTAGTAAATTAGGTATGTTGAATGATGTATATTGAAAAGAGATATAAGACACCATACCCTGTATGCTGCGAAGTCCCTTCTCGTGGTTTGAAAATTTAAAAGGTGGGAATATACAGAATATTTGTCATACATTCTGGTAAAGTCCAGCACTTTAGTAATCTTATTTGTTTATCTGATAAACCTTGTTCAGCAGCAAATGTTGCAGTGTCTATTCGGAAATGTCCTTTGCACCTTATTCAGTTGTGATGCGCAGATGTATAATCTGATCTACGTTAGTTTTGTTATTTGCAGTGATTTCCCCTGTCCGCATGAATGCATAAATTGATAGCATGCACATTGTCTTACACATAGATGTATCAAATTACTATGAACCTGTTGAGTTGCATTGAAAAAGATGCCCTTGATACTAAAAACCCAAATCTGTCTGTTTAGTGTGACAATTGAAAATCCTCCGGTTCTTAGGTAATCTAACCATGCTTTCACAGGGTAAATCAACCTATGTCTATTAATTTTCACTGAAAATGGCCATTGATATTGGCTTTGTTTATATTTGTAAAAAGTAACTTTAAGGGCAGAAATATTGAAATCTAAGAACATAGCCCAGTTTGAGCTCTTTTTATTGTTAAAACAATAGTTCCCATTGGATTTCCCCCCAGGGAAGAGATACTTGAGATTGTTTGATATATCTAAATTTTCATCATAAAGTGTCCAGTTACCCCCACGTGCCACTAAGTCTCTATCCAAGTCACCATATTTCGTTAAGGCAGGTGCTATGTGTGGGTATTTAAGGTAATTTCCTTGAAATGACTTGTTGTAGAATTATTATCATTAATATTATTATTATTATTTTGTATAATTTGCCTTAAAAGTATAAAACAAGGGAAAATATGAAATAAAAAGTGGCCCATGCTTGTTTAGCAACTTTGATGGTTCAAACATATACCCCATTGTTATTGCTAGAGGGCATTTTTTTTTTTTTTTTTTTTTTTTGAAGGATTACGTGAAACAAGAAGATTGTGATAAAACAATCACTAAAAGCAAGCCAGTACGCTTGAAAGTTTGAACTTCACTGTTGGATTATTCATTACCTAAGACAAGCATGAGAATCTTTAATTTTTTATGATTTGATTTTTATGATTTGATGCTACTCTTGAAAAATGAAAAACAGGGGAACAACCTTAAGGGTATAAACTCCATAAAAATTTGGAATGCTGCTGTCCAAGCTTCAATGAGGTATCCGACTGGGTTTGCCTGTTGGTTTTAGGCTAATAATAGGGAAGGAAACCATGTCTGATTTTGTGTCATTGACAACAAGATGATAGCCCTGTGATTGGGTGCCATAATTGAGTAAAACTCCAAAATCAATATATATATTCATGTCCCCATATTTTAGACTTAATCTTCTCAGGGATCTCAAGCATCGATTGGTACAGACATAGAACTAAACACGGAAGAAGACTTTGTAGTTGCAGACCCCATTGGAGCAGCCCCACCTGATATTGGCTTGTACTGCTCCATTTATGGACCTTTCTACACGTTTTCTGCTTCATGGTTGAGTATTTGAATCTACTGATGGAGTGAAGGCTTTAAGGTTATTCCCCTGTTTTGCACGGCGCACGCTGTTCTGCGCATGGACGCGCGATCAATGCGTTCGAAAATGACGCAATCGAGCGTGCGCGCGCAAGATAAATATCCCCATTTGAGCGAGAAACACCAAGAAAAAGTCACTTTTTGGGATATTGCGCGAAAACATGATTGGGCACCCCCATTTTTTATTTTACCATTTTGATAAGACTATCATTCCCCTGTTATAAAAAACGTTTAAAGAAATTTCCACGACAAGTTTTTGAGCTATCGTCATAAAAAGCCCCAAAATGAGACACCAAAGACTCTCAAATTATCACGAGCCTTGCGCACATTTTCAAGAGTAGCGTCAACACACATAGGAAATTAAACATTCCACTGTTCGTCCTAGGTAGTGAAGCATCCAATAGTTCTGTTTAAACTTGCAAGCGAACTGGATTGCTTCATTAGTGAGCGTTTTATCACAATTTTCTTGTTTCACGTATTCCTTCACAAAATAGTCCTCAGCCACTAAAAATGGGGTATGTTTGCGCCATCACAGTTTCTAAACGAGCATGGGCACCCCTTCTTTTTATTTCATATTTTCATTCCTTATATACTAAATAGTAAATAGACAAATTAAGAAAAAAATTCTACGACAAGTTTTATTTCAGGGGAATTACCTTAAATGCTGCTTCGACCCGCTCACCACTGCCTCTGTTATAGTTTTAGCCATCCTCTCAATCGCACTAGTATGGTTTGGATAAAGCATCCCCAAGGACCTGGTTTGCTGGTTCAAATTGAGCCTCTACTTCCTCCGATGGATTAACTGGATCTGCAATTACTGAAATATCTGCAATAACTGAATCATTAGCAACATTTTGCTTTGATCCTCTGCTTCCTCTGACGGATTAACTGGATCTGCAATTACTGAAATATCTGCAATAACTGAATCATTAGCAACATTTTGCTTTGATTTAGATGAGTTGGTTGCATGCTGTATTTCCCATTATTACAGGAGCAGACCTCCTCTTCCTGGTGCTTCTCCTCCTCCTGAGATGATAAAATGTCTGGCTACAACAAAGCATAATTTTAAGTCAGTGAGGTTATTATTGGAATAAATCCAAATAACGAAGCACATACACATTGACAGTATCCTTAACATATTAACAAACAAATTGACAGTATAATTAACAACATTACTGATACGACACTGCCATAAAGGCAAGCAGCAGGACAGTCTGGCATCACATAGTGATGCCGAAACAGTGACATGTCCCATGTAACGGCTGCACCAAGGGCTGCTTAAAAGCAATTGCCCATTTTAACAATAAGCAGTTGGACAGTCTGGCAGTCAAACCATGATGCCACAACATGACATGTCCAATATGTAACAACTGTGTGTTAAATCACAGCTTCAAACTTCAAATGAAATCAAAATTCAAATCAAACCAAATTAGTAACAATAATAAGAGATTACTTATCATCTAGTATTGTAATCTCAACTTGATAACATTATATACACAGACAACCAATTTTGACAATCAATCATCAGCACAGAAGTGCAGTACCTGAATTTAATTGAAATTCAATGCAAAATGTCATTGCTTTCAGCTATTATTCCAGTAGGAAGAGAAAAAAGTAACACACTTGAATGTGTAAACTCAGCTTAACTTTAAAATTGATTGTAAATGTTGAGGCCTTGCAAACATTTTCGAACTCATAGAGACATTAATTGTTAAGAAAGTTCAAAATTTTATATCAATACTAATGCCTCAAAGCCTCCAAAATTGCCACTTATTATAGTAACCCCACCCCCCCAAAAAAATTCAGGTGAACATATTTTGAGTCAGTGGGGTAACTATTTGAATAAATCCAAATGAAAATGCACATACACAACGGACACGACAATGCCATGAAAGGCAAGCAGCAGGACAAGTCTGGTCATCACACAGTGATGCCGCCACATGACAGGTCCCATACAGCTGCAGTATAAAAATCAAATTGCACTTTGCAGGCAATTGTAGTAACAACAATAATTGGCCAGGTAAAGACCAAAACATCAATTGCTTTAATAATGGTGGCAATCCACCCATCAATAACGATAACAACATTGGTGGCAACCCACCCATCAATAATAATAACAACATTGGTGGCAACCCACCCATCAATAATAATAACAACATTGGTGGTAACCCACCCATCAATAATAATAACAACATTGGTGGTAACCCACCCATCAATAATAATAACAACATTGGTGGCAACCCACCCATCAATAATAATAACAACATTGGTGGCAATCCACCCATCAATAACAATAACAACATTGGTGGCAACCCACCCATCAATAATAATAACAACATTGATGGTAACCCACCCATCAATAATAATAACAACATTGGTGGCAACCCACCCATCAATAATAATAACAGTATATTGGTGACAAACCACCCATCAATAATATTATAACACTATTGGTTGCAAACCATCCATCAATAACAATAACAACGTTAGTGGCAACCCTGTTTTCAATAATAAAACACTATTGGTGGCAACCCACCTAAAAATAACAACAGTGCCTTCATCATAACAATGTCTATCACAGTATTTTAATAATTCATCCATTGTTTTTTTCTTTTTTTTTTTTTTTTTAACAGCCTCTGTACCGACAATATAAATGTCATCATAAATATTCTGACAAATTAATTTATGTCCATAACAGTGACAGATTGATTTGATAAATGGTATTCCAATGATAATTGATTTGATGGTATTGAACAAGCCCTTATGTGAAATGCAAAAAGTGAAAGGCAGCACATCGTTCACCACCTTCAGATATTGATTTAAGTGTACAACATCCGCTACTCTTCTAGACTTACTTCTCTTCGGAAGTCAAGGAATAACTAGGCAAACGTCCACTGCTTGAACTTTAAAATCATTGTGTAACTCGCACACCATTTTCTCGATTTCGGAACCACCAATCTTTTGGGTGTTTCATATTTCCAAAATGAGTATTTTCGGCTGTACTCGCCTCACATAGTATAGCTCATTACTACGGAGATTCTTTATACCGTACTTTCTCCGATTTCGTATTAAAGTTGAAAGGTACTAGAACTGAAGCCAAGTCAAAATTATTTTCAACCCTCTGGCTGAAACCTCGACTTAATTCGTCTTTTAAACGCCTCACAAAGGATTAGTGCCCTAATATTAGGACCGTCGTCTTCATTCTTTTCCCGTTGATAAACAAATCGAAAACAAACGACAAAAAACGGCACGCAAAAAATTTTTGCTCGTAAAGACCGTCACGTCATCTCAACTGTCATTTGAAAGTTTTTATGCACTAAGTGAGCGATACAATGCTTTAAAAAGACTCAACAAAGAATGAAAGCCCGGACAAAACCTAAAGTTATATCATAATCGCCAATCCAAGCTTTGAGAACAACATCAATTATTTAATAAATGATCAACCGAAATAGTTTTTCACGCCATGTTGAAACTCTTCTGTCAGACTCGCCAATCGCTAGCGTTAGAAATTTCATACAAATGAATCCAAACAAAATGAAAATTCGTTCAAATATTTAAAGAACTAGAAATGCCTACTAACCGTTGGCTTGTCATAAAAACATACCAAGGAAAAACCCCATTGACCAGTTAAAGGCGTGAACTTACCGTTAAAAAACTTCTTGGCACCTCCGGAGGCGAAACAAAATGGTGGCCCAAACAATGACACACGCAAACTTGTTACGTCATATGCAAACGCCACCATGACAAAATGCGCTCCCGTCAGGGGAGGTGAGCGTACTTCTATTGCCTTATTCAAACATGTCGAGATTACAGTACACAATTTTAAGACTTATCTTTCTTATTACATAAAATAACAGATGAAAAGCATAAATCACTTATTCTTACAAATAATTTTCTTTATATTACCAACTGATGTATTGTCTCTTTCACAGGAAAATGAAGCTCAAGTCAACCACATTCCACTTGGGGAGGGTGTGGTCCCTTTTAACCCTCGATCGCAACTTTTACCAATGTCATCATCATGTAGCATGTCCATTCCAAACAGCATGTTCAAAGGCAGCAAAAGTTTTGCCAAAACATCTATACTAACACTTCAGGTGTCTGTGCCTTACAAAGTTGCAATCAAGGGAAGCAAAAGGGTCGCCCAAAAGCATCTAATGGGGATAGCAGTGAACCTGTTGTTGAATTGCCAGAGAAAAATGGTAAGGATAGTAGAACAAAGCTGCTGCAGTTTATACGGCTATTTAAAAAAGGTTGCTTTGGGGATTGATGGGCATGGGGGTCGCCACATGTTGATAAATAACAGCATTTAGAAAATAACACCTATGTTGTATTGTGAATGTGCGCATCCTGATTGGTTAAAAAGCGTGTTTGTAAGAGACCTGAGAAACACGATTGTCACGCAACGCTGTCGCGCGTGTGTATGTTATTTCCTAAAAGCAATAAAAATACTTTCTGTGTGCTCTCTGGTTTCTTACAAACACTCGGGGAATGTTGGTCGAACTGATAAAACTTGAAAGACACGAGCCCAAGTTTTGATCAGTTCTCCCAACATCCCCCTCGTGTTTGTAAGAAAGCAGAGAGCACGCGGAAAGTACTTTTATTGCTTAAATAAAAAATAGGGAAGAAAATATTGGTCAACAGTAGACTTGATTTCAGGCTAAAATTTCAATTTGAATCGCAATAGAGCGAGGAACTGTGAAGGGGGCTACTATCAGTAGAAATTATTCTGAATTTTCTCCATTGATTACAATTTTAGGTACTGAGGCCCCAGCCCAAGAGGATGTGGGACCTCCAGCAAAAAGGTTGCGTACCAACATGGATAGTAACGACGAGAACACGTCCTACGACAATGATGAAAAGGACAGTGGGCAGCAGTTTCAGACAGAGTATACCCAATACACAGCGGAGCTGATCATGTTCGACACACACAGGCACTGTCTGTTAACGGACGGCATTTATGAGTTAACACTGCAAGAACGAAATAAGAGGCCAGGCAGAAAAAGAGGAGGACTGCTATCTAATAAGTGTTGCTGGGAGAATATATTTCAAGGAAATGTGAGTTTCAAGATTTCACCACGATTTTGGAATTTTGCTTTTAGATAGTGAGTTCTTTTCAGCACCAGATTGTGAGGTTGGTTCCCATGTTCCCATAGGTTCCCAAGTTTGCAACCAAGTTCCCAACTTACGCGCCTGAATTTCAGTCGTCGCTTCGCTCTCGATCGCACCTCTTTGCAAGAGGAGACGTCTGAGCTCACCTCAAAATTTTCTCATCCATTATGTAATTACCGTAATTTCTGTCAGTAGAATCTGATTGGTTGCTTTTCTCAGTAAGACGTGCACGCGACCGACTCCATGACAACGCATGCTGCCCCAAGCAAAAAAGCGTGCGAAAACTCCAATCCAGACAACCAGGCGCCACAACTGTTGAAGAAGGCGCGTGCGTTGCCTTGGAAACGTAGTAAAAAATTAACGGTTTTTACTTGGCTGTGATTCTGTAATGAGATATCAAAATAATTGGTAATGAGATATAAACATTTGAAGATAAATTCCATATCCCTGCATGCTCATTACATACTTTGTTTCGATCTTTGGAACCTAATTAGGAAAATGGGAACCATTTCACAACCTGGTGTGGAAAACTGTTGTGAAAATATCTGTACATTTTAGGTTTACATTGTAATTTTGGATTCTATCTAGGTAATCTACTTTTTTCTGTATAGAATATTTGAATCAATAAGTAGGTCTAATTATGCTGTCTGTATTTGTTTCTAGATGGGCCCTTTTGATGTGTTTGCATATGGTCCCACTCTGAAATTCAAACTCTCTTGGAGTGGGAACCCTGTGGTGCCTGTACCACAGCGACCCACTACTCTACCACTGCGTACTTCTTTGACCAACAAACAAGCTAGCGTCACAGACACGTCTAGAACTACTGGGGAAGAGGCTTCCGCCACTAACAAAGAGGCTGCCAAGAAAAAACAGATAGTCTACTACCAGTTCATTTATAACCACCACACTCGACAACAAACTGAAGCGAGGAATGATTTCACATGCCCCTGGTGTCACGTGAACTGCCATCAGCTTTACAATTTACTCAAGCATCTCAAACTCTGTCATGGCAGATTCACCTTCACGTATGCGGTATGTATGTGTTCTCAATGTGTTTTACATGTACCGCATCAGGAGCTCAACTGAGATTCTCGAGGCAGAGTGTTGACTGGCCAACCTATTTTTAGAAACAGTTTTCTATTGTTCACGTAGGTCAGTTGTGGCAAGGCAAGAAGTCTGCTTAAAATAACCCACTCTGAACAGTAATTGCAAAAAGAATCAACAATATCCGACCATAATGAAGATTAATTGCAAAAAGAATCAACAATATCCGACCATAAGGGACCGTTCATTTTTTATCAGGGAGAGGGGGCTGGTGGAAATGAGGGGGGGTCACCCAAAAAATACGGCCTCAAAGGGGCGGGGGGGGGGTCACCCAAAAAAATACGCCACTAAAGGGGGGGTCACCCAAAAAATACAAGCACATAACAGGGAGGAAACGAAAAGTTTGTATTTTTTACAGCATGCAATATGTTTGTTACATGTTTCAACTCGCAAATATGTTTCTAATTTCACTCAATACTTATAAAATTTCGGCGCGCGTCGCGCGTATGCAGAATTTAACATATAATATGCACTGATAGGCCTGCCGGGCAGTCTCTATGTTTGAAAGAACACACCTTAGGTAAGCGTGAGTTCAACGTTTAGTCATTTGGGCCGCGCTTCAAGCACATGAATAATAATAATTTCTTCATTTGCGGAGCGCATGAAAAATATTACCTAAAGGCTCAGGAGCCCTTCACTAGGAGCTTTCATCTAACCTATATAATTAACGTATTTCCTGGGCTCATGACAGGCTTTGTTTACTATACACAAAAAACCATCTACCCTTTTTCTGAGGCTTGATGAAATGCGGTTATCAAAAGTTGAGCGCGCTTCGCGCGCATAGAAAGAATTATGTGACCCCCTCTTTATGTAAAATGTCTTCTACTAGGTGAAATAGTGGACCTGAGGTGGGTGTCACGAAAACGTTTAATAGTTCTGAGGGGGGGATCGGTTCCTTAGCTTTGACAGAAGTAAGAAAAACGTTAAGAAGAATGAGACTGCATCACTTAGGCAAGAGTCTATCTTACAGGGCAAGCATTTATAAGAGGGAGGGGGGGGGGGCACAAGAAAAATACATTGGATTTTGGGGGGCCACCTAAAAAAATACGGACATGAAAGGGGGGACCACCCAAAAAAATACAGGGTCTCCCCTCATTTCCACCAGCCCCACCTCCCTGATAAAAAATGAACGGTCCCTAATGAAGATTTTTGTGCCCTTCAAGGGAATCAGACTTTTGGAAAACTATAGAATACTGCTTCTAAAAATAGCCAGGTCAGTCGAAATGCTGCCTCCATAGCCTAGTAGAAGAGATATAAACCTTGAAACAGGGCTGCATCTAGAGGGGTCTAATTGCGTCCGCCCCCTCCCCTTTTTTGAAACACTCAACCTTTTTTGAAACACTCAAAAAAGAAAATTATTTTATAATTTTATAATTTAATACCTTGTTCCCCTACCTTTAGTACCCTGGAAACCAGCTTCACTCGTATTGAGCCCGCACATGAGTCTGGCCGTTTTTACACTAGAGATGAACAAATCGTCTGGACGGACAAATCGTCTCAAGACGAACAAATCGTCTGATGTGAAAACGGGACGAACAAATGTTCAGACGAACAAATGTTCAGACGAACAAATCGTCTAAATTTGTTCGTCTGTTTGGCCGTCTAGGAAGACGATTTTTCATAGACGATTTGTTCGTGTAGACGAACAAATCGACCAAAGTTCGACCTAAATTCACATTAGACGAACAAATCGTCAGACGATTTGTCCGTCCAGACGATTTGTTCGTCTTCTAGTGTGAAAACGGCCAGTGGGACGATGAGCGAAGCGAGGAGACTATACGAAACCGTTTACTTTAGTCGTGCCGATCACTAAGATTGTTTTTGTCTGTACATTCATACATCTGAGAGCTTCGCGCGACAGGCTTTTGTAACTTCCAAAAATGTCTTAAAAGATGGCAATGGGGGAGAGTGGACATTGTTAACAAACTTTGAAACCATGAGGTCATTAGTTGGTGTCTTGTATCTCGCCAGCCCCATGCCAAAGGCGCGCGTATCGATGTGTGTGTGAACGAACACTATGACGGATCGTACGCAGGCAAAATGGAGGATTTCAGTGAGATGCTTGGTTATGCGTTCAGTCGTGAGGGGCCATGCAGACGTGTGACGTTCAACCATGTCCTTTCTTGGAGGTCAGTGTCGTGAAATATTATTCGACTGTGAAGTTTTTTTATGGCAGATAGGCAGCCGTATTGCACACCAAAAGCCGTATTCGCCTTTTGTCTCACAAGCGCCATCTTTAATTTTCAGCCGGTTTATTCAGCATGAAAACGAGACCAAGCAGCGTGCGGGTTTTGCTCATGTTGAAAAGCGCAGCCTCATGCTGGCATTTATGGTACAAACGTTGACCAAGCTACCAAAACGTACTCGTATTTGTTTTAGAACCAAAAAGATGATTGGCTCATTGCTTTTTGACCTTTTTCTTTTTGATCATTCTGGAAAAAGACTGAGCGGTTACGCGCATTTAAATGGCTTCGCGATCATGTGCTAGCCAAACTTGTAGGTTTTCTAGTGAATTTTACTCGACATTGTACTCGTTGCTCGCATTTTTACGTCCGCAACTCAAAAATATCCGCCCGTATAACGTAAAAAAAGTATTTCATAGCTACAAATCGCTTTGTTTCCATTTTTTATGTTCCATATACTTACACAGCTCTCAGAATTTTCTGGATTCGGACCAATATAAGCGCCGGCAGCCTGCTACCTCGAATAAGCTTCACATTTGTTTTAACTTGTATAAATTACGACGATAAAAACAGCTCACCTTATCTCCTAGCCGTGTACTATAAAAAAAAACTTTAAGACAGGAAAGGAAAAATAAAGAGGATTTTAGTGTCGAAAACTGGACGCATTGTAAATACACTTGGCCAATCAGAAAAGACGTTTAATATAGTTTGCTTATCATTTTTTCAGGCCACAGAGAAGGAAAGAAAGCCTGTCAGAATTCCTGGAACCAGACGATATGGATGTTGATGGCAACAGGCCGTACCACTCTGGCCATAATAGGTAACTAAATGACCTTTTCGCACCGCTTGTTTGACGCTGATAAAGCCTCATGGCTCATTCATTGTGGTCATTGTATTCAATTCATTCACAGCTCCAGGATTGCTTCTCTAAAACTGGCTCTTACATTTCTAGGTGCAGGCAGAGTAGTAATGTTATGGTAAAATTTTACTGAGAATTAACCTTTTCTATTAGTGTGTAAGACAGATGGGTTTTTGAGATTTTGCATCGATATTTGTGATCTTCAAGACAAGTGTAGTACCTTGCTCAAAATTGCATAGTGTGTATGTGTTTTAGTATTAACACCAACGTCCCCTCCGTTCCCTTATTACCGGCATAATATGACCATCATGGGAAACAGGATTGGTTGATGTGGTCCGAGTTCGACTCCTAACCGGGACAGGAAATTTTCGGAACTGGTTCGTATTGTGAGCTGAGCTTGTTCTACTGTATTTCACTTCTTTCGGGCGGCTTTTGAGACAATAGTCTGAGGTCCCGTCTTGCTCACACCACCCTGCCGAGGACGTTCAAGAACCTCTGAGGACGTAATAATCCATCTGGCAGTGACCACCTTCAGTGTCTGTGCTTATGACCGCTTGTCTCCCAGTGGCGCCGTTGGGACCCAGCGCAATTCAGCTTTCGAGCTGCCAGTATGGCGAGTCGGCCTCAAACATTTACATCTTAATGATGACGGCAGCTAAATGAGAGACTGGATTGGCTTTTTCCATGGATGATTTCAAACGTATTGTATCCGTTTTATGTCATGTTTCCTAAGGTTGTACTTCCATGCTGAGACTTATACACCCATCAGCAAAGAAGAACTTGGCTCGTTATCGATAGTGAAGGGGAAGAGAACCCAGATTGGATGAAGGCTAGAACGATACAGGTAATGTATGATAGGCAGACAGACAGATGGACTGACAGAGTTACTGATACACTTACTGACAGGCATGCAGAAACCGACTGACTTAGTGCGACATCGTTGCGTGACAATCGTGTTTCTCAGGTCTCTTACAAACACGCCTCTTAAGGACGTGTCATTATTTAGCGGGGGGGGAGGGCTCCTATTTTTGTGGGGAGGGTCCTAATTTTTTTCGCGTGTCTAAAGGGAGGGTCCAAATTTTTTTCACTCCTATTTGGGGGAGGGTCATAATTTTTTCAGCAACATTTGAACGATGAAGAGGGTAATACAAATGGCGATAGTGGTTATTTCAGCAACTTCTCATAAAAATTTCGGCGCGCTTCGCGCGCATCAACAATGACATAATATACTCTTTTAGCCATGAGGACACTACCGTTGACAAGAACAAGTTATCTTGACAAGGTAAATCAAACTTTCCCAGAATTTCCCTGCAAATGATAGGCCTGGAGGGCAAGTCACTATATGTTTGAAAGAGGACCCCTTAGGTAAGCGTGAGTTTTCGACGTTACAAGCATATAAATTCGTCCGTTGGGCCCGCTTCGCGCACATGAATATTAATAACTTCGTCATTTGCGGAGCGCATGTGTGCGCATGAATAATATAACCTAACCTATATAGTTGAGGTGGTGTACTTCCTGACAGGCTTTTTTTTACTATGCCATACACAAAACATGTTCATCTACCCTTTCTCTGAGGCTTGATGAAATGCGATGAAAAAAAACAAAAAAAAAACGATGAACAATCAAAAAAACGATGAACAAACAAACAAACGATGAACAAAATTTGGGCACGCTTCACGCGCAACGAAGGATATGCGAGCCCGTTTTTCTGTAAAATGTCTACAGTACTAGGTCAAACAGGGGACGGGAGATGTGGGATTACGTTAATCATTGCACTTAAGAGGGAGGATCACTGTATTTTACCTATGTATTATAAACATCCTCACGTAAATAATCGAGGCGATGAATAATATATGCACCAGTCAATTGACACCTCGGCCCCCACCCCCGGACAGGCGGGAAAGTAACGCGGTCAGGCCGGGGATTTAACACATTAATCTACGGAAGGGCAGGGAATTTAACACGGACCTTCTATAGCGGGAATATTCAGCGGGGCATTAACGGGAAATTAACGCTGAGCCAGAAGTTCGATTATCGTGCGAAAATATTTGGTTTAAGGACCGAGGTCGGAGGATTTTGGGAGGGATCACTTCATTTTTGGGCGAGTGAAAGGATCTCTCGAAACCTGAAGCCTTGAAAGATTCCAGCAACGAGTTCTATATCATTTTCTAGTTTTATTTCACTCATTATGTTGAAAATTTCGGCGCGCTTCGCGCGCATAAGGAATGGCATCTAATCTAGTGTTAGAGAACTTGCCTAAAGAAAACAATACGCTTGTGGCGCTTAAATGGAATGCGTTCGAATGTCGTTACACGCATGTGTATCTTGGCAAGGACAAATGAAAACCCCCAAAAGCCCTCCAGTGATACGCCTGGTTGGCAGTCAATATGTTCGAAAGAAGTGAGTTCGACGTTACAAGCTGCATAGAAATTCGTTTTTGGGCTGCGCTTCACGCACATGAATCATGATAATTTGTAGCGCGTGAAGAATAAAACCAACAGGCTTTTTTACTACACGCAGAAAATAAAAAGTTTATCTTTTCTCTGGAGGCTTGATGAAATGCGTTTATCAAAATAAAGGCGCGTTTCGCCATGTTGCAAAAGTGTCCCCGGGGGCCTGGAGCTTTAACAACGTCCCTGGTGACCGGGAAAATAGTAACATTTAACACTTAGTGAATGTTAAATTGGGAGGCCGTGATGTCAATTGACTGGTGCATGACAGAAGTAAGAAAAAAGTAGTTCTGTATTAAGAAGAAAGAAAGAGACATACATCACTTGGACAATAGTCTATCTAACAGTTTTTTTAGAAATAAATTGCATGGGGGAGGGTCCCAATTTTTTTTACCTATGACTGGGGGAGGGTCACATTTTTTTTTGTTATGTTCAAGGGGAGGGTCCTAATTTTTTTTAGCCTTCTTTGAAAAAAATGGGAGCCCTCCCCCCCCCCCCCCCCCGGTTAAATAATGACACGTCCCTAACCAATCAGAATGCGCACATTCACAATATAAAATAGGTGTTATTTTCTAAATTCAATTTCTGTATTTGTTAGGCAAAGCTGAGTAAATAAAATCATTAATAATAAGGTTGGCAGGCAGGCAGGCAGGCAGGCAGGCAGACAGACAACATAGATAGATAAATTAACGAAGGACTGATTCTTTCGCAGATGATTGATGACTTCACAGACGTTAACAGCGGGGAGAAGGACTTGATGAAGCTCTGGAACATACATCTCATGGAAAAGGGGTTAGAATTAAACGTTGTTCGCTAATACCAGTTACCTTTAACCTTTTAATGAAATAGAGCGGATACCAGTTACCTTTAACCTTTTAATGAAATAGAGCGGATGACTGTCGTGAGTAATTCGCAATTAGTTTGTAATTACTCCTATTCGTTTTATTCAGAATTGGTGTAATTACTTTGCGATTGGTTTCACTACAGTCATATGAAATCCGCTCTAATTGCCAATAGCGAGCTAATCCGGCAATGAGGGTTCAGAGATTTCAGGTGACCGTCGAAAGTAATTCAGACTTGCGTTTAGTCAGCGTTTCTATTGGTTGAGAGCAAAGTATTTTGTGTCTCTCAGACGTCACGACTAAACGTAAGTCTGAGTTACTTCGCCTCTTGGTATATTGTTAAATGGCTTCCACTCCTGATTGGTTTGTTGTTAAATGGCTTCCACTCCTGATTGGTTTGTTGTTAAATGGCTTCCTCTCCTGATTGGCTAGTGGTATTTGCGTCATCTGAAATCTGCGCTAAAGTGGCAATGTCACGCTGTATTTAGGCGCGCATGGGATTCTGGGTATTTTGAACTTCAGAATAACGTACCCCGCAGGATTCCCACGGGTCCTTGAAAACCTGGAAAGTCATGGATTTCAGAGATGTCCTTTTCCAGGTCTGGAAAGTCCTGGAATTTTTATAAAAGCCCATCAAAGTCATGGAAATATTTTCCTCAAGAAATACTTACAAGATGTTGGGTGTGTTTCTTGTTACATTTTGAATTAAAGGATACCAGAGCTTATTACCAGGAACCTGCAATACCGTATACAGGCTCTTGGTAAGCTCTTATCGTGCGCGAAAACCCGAATTTTTCGTTCGAAAAAGTCATTGAAAAGGTCCTTGAAAGTCCTGGAATTTTGAAAGCCAGAAAACGTGGGAACCCTGCCCCGTGGACGGAACCGGATGGGTTGTCACGTATACTTCGAAAAACGAATTTTGTGTTGAAGTACTCGACCAATACGATCAGCCCAAGGTATAGCTTACTCTTGTACAGCGGTTGCACGATGGTGGGTGACTGTAGCCCATTGCGTGCAGCGTGACACGACCCCTTTTCTGATCATATAAAGTGCTTTTCTGATAATGCAAATTCCTCACACATGTGGCTAGACTGCTAGCAGCCCCTTCTTCGTCCGTGAACGGAAGGAAATTTCTGATTTGCGCGCGCTAATTTGTAGCAAGCGATTTGTTTACGGTATCGAGAAAGTTTCCTCGATCTGCAGTCACGTTCGCCGAAGAAGGGGCTGCAAACAGTCTGAGGCCCTGTCCACATGCCAAACTAAAATGCATTAGTGTGGACAAAACACTTCCCAATAACGCCGCTGATGTTTCTTCTCAGTTAAGCCGCAGTTACACGGTGCAATGTTTTCTGTAACTTGTCTCGCAAATGTAACACCCTCTGCAACGTTGCGAGACAGGTTGCTGCAACCGTTGCAGCAAGTAGGATACGATTCTACTTCTCTCAACGCATTGCAGCAACTTGCAACTTGTCTCGCAATTTCGTCCCCAGAAGCCCTCTTTGCGCATGTGTGTTCTGCATCAAAATGGCGCGCAAAAGGATTGCGAGGCAAGTTGAAGAAAACATTGCACCGAGTAACTCCACCTTTACTAACGCCGCTGATTTTTCTTCTCAGATACATAGCGGATGCCCAAGTGTACAACGCCTGCGTCTCATTCCTCGACACGAACGCCAAAACAATTCTTTCAAAGAACCTCAAACGTAACTTCCTTGTCCATCTCGTGAGTCTGCACGACTTTAACTTGCTAAACGGAGGACAGATCACACAGCTGATGCAGAAGCTACGAGGGGCGGGTGAGCAACCACGTGACTCTCCAACGACTCTCGCTGATAACTAATTAGGAAGAGATTTACGGGATCGCTGGTTTGTCCCGCGGGATAATGCGAGCGACTCGTGGAACGCTACAATTGGGCTGTTCCAAAAAATAGCGGACCCCCAATCGAGGAACTCCAAATTTTACCCCTGTGGAAATTCCAGTCTCCTGTATATCCCCTGTGGAAATTTGAAGCAACCCCTGTTGAAATTCCACATTTGCAAATGAATACCCTGTGGAAATTCTAGTAAAACGTATGGCCCTGTGGAAATACCAGGGCCAACAAACCCTGTGGAAATTCCAGGGCCAAACACAGCGACCCCTGTGGAAATTCCAGGTTCCTAGATAGGGGGGTAATGGATATAATATGGAACAGCCCAATGGAGACCTTAAGCTGCAACGATGGACACGAGGTCGACAGCGCAGAGAACAATACACGTGATTACAAAGCACAATGCTTGCACGTGCAAATGTATGAAATCAAATGCATTTTATCCGTTTTCTGCAGAACTAGGACATTTAATGGCTACGTTTTACGGTCTGGCGAGAAAGTGAGTGCGTTTGGCCGTTTTTTTTTTTTTTTGACGTGATTGCAGTTGGATGTAAATTTGCTTCTGCAATGTTAAAATGCAAAGAATGCGCGCGCTGCATGTCGATAGTTGTGTTACATTTCACAAACAAAGTGTTGTATGCGCGCATTGCATCCTGGTAGTTGTGTTACATTCCAAAAGCATTTCTAAAGAACGTAAAGCGCGAGTAGACGAAGTTAAAGAGCCCGTGTCAGCCACTCCTTTGTTATTGTTTTCGTTCGATATTAGAAAACGAATTACGTGTAGAAATCTCTAACATCTAAGGCCTAGTACATACGCCGCTCTTAGGGAATAGGTCAAAATATCCGTACTCTGTTGGTACCCAATTTAGGGGGAGTTGGGTAAGTTTCCTCGCAGCAAGAGGAGTCCATATGTGCAATAAAACAGGTACCCCTAGATCATGCTCTGAGAAAATGAGGTCTGAAAAAGGGTATTGGGTACGTACCTAAGGGGTAGATGCCGGTACCCACCACCTCCCCTAAAAATTGGGTACCAGTCGAGTACAAGTGTTTTGACCTCTTAACTTATCATGAGCCGATCCTAATGCAAAATCTCAATAAAAAATATTTTTTGGCCATCTCTCGTCTGCTTGTAGCCTAAACTATTCTAAATCAAACCGGGAATGTAGAATCGATTTTAACGCCGCGAGTTTCGAGTATTTCATGGTAACAGTTTGGTACGGCTCATGATAAGAGCGGCGTATGTACTAGGCCTAAAACAAAGTTTCAGATTTGATTTACTGAATTCAATCGAGAAAATTGCTCTATATTCTCTAAATCAGCCCATGGAAATGGATGCTTTATCTGACTTGGTATGTTGCTATGCTGGTATGTTGCTATGCTGCGGCTGACACAGGCTCTTTAAGTGACGTGACGTCGTTGTAGCGTAAGGTCTCTATTGAGGACAGGTGAAACTATGCCACGAGTTGAGTCTGCGGGATGTTGCGAGTGATTCAAAAGGTTCTGAGTATGAGATGTAAAGTATCCAGAAACACTGCGGGATGGTGCGGGATTTAACAACGGGATGGTTCGAGCGTCCTTATTGCAAGTGTGAGTTGACCCGAGTCTCGCGGGATGTTGCGAGCGATTTGAAAAGCTTCGCGATCCCGAAACACTGCGGGATGTGTAGGGTTATGCGCGGGATTTTTCGAGCGTCGCACAGTATATTGTATGGCATGTATATTGTGTGGCATCATGACAGAAAACTTACCGTTGAATGTTGTGTTGTTGTCCAGCAAATTCTATATTCTCTCAAACATTTACCACTTGTGAATATTTATTGTAAATACACTTGAGCTTTGCTATGCGTACATACGTTTTCTCTACTGATCTATATCAAACAGGATGCATCAGAAATATACCTCGTCTTACACTTATCTTATTTTCGCCCATTAGCTGTGGGATTTTCGCGATTTGAAGTTGGAAGTTCTGAAGGCAAGAAGTTTTGACAAATTTGGAATTTCTCGCTGCTTGGTGTGTGCAGGCAGATGACCATTTTCCAGACTCGTACCCAGTCGCTGTGTAGAAAAAGTCGAGGAACGCAGGGGATTATGGGAAGGATTAGCGGAGCGTAGGGGGTTGTGGGAGGGATTTGCAAGGCGCGCAATGGATTGTGGACCGGATGAAAGAAGAGAAAGAACTTCACTCGTCCCACAATGCATTACGCGTCGCCTCGCTGATCCTTCCCATAATCCCCTGCGCTCCTTGACTTTTCTACCAGAGCAGAGCGAAGCAGCGATGATTGACCTACTTAGCGACTGGGTGCACGAGTCTGACCATTTTTAGTGTATAGAAACGGAATGTGGGACATAGTCTAATGGTCTATTAGTGATAGACCGTGCCTGGCAAAACCACCACCTTTCTTTGCAAGAAAACTTGATTTTTTCAACATAAAATAATGGAATTCATTGCCAAAACCGACCAACTAGTTGGTTTATACTAAAACAATTAGACCTCTCGTCCTCATGTGCTATGATATCAATAGACCATTCGGCCTTCGGCCTCATGGTCTATTCATCATAGCACATTCGGCCTTGAGGTCTAATTGTTAATTAGTAGAAACCCACTAGTATAATATCACGAATGTAATCTGATTGGCTCCGCTACTCACTATCATGGGAAATTCGGCATTTCCCATTGATGGGTTTCTGCAGAAATTCCCTGTGGGAGTAGTGCTGAAGATCATGATGTCTAGTACTTGACAAATTAGGTACTAGTGGCACTTCAAATAAATTTGTGCTATATATTTAAAGGAGGCTGTCACGCAACTGCGCAGCTGTTCTGCGCATCCGAAAACAAGGAAGTATCGTCCTGTAACGACGGCCAGCGAAGGCTGAAAACCACGAAAAGAATCCGTTTTAATCTCCATATTTCTCGATCCATCCGACCAAATGTTTATGTTTTACATATTCTTCAATTCTGATAGGATGGTCTAAATAGTTTTGCTCAGTGATCGTTCCTGGAGCATGCGCGTTTCGTGACAGCCTCCCTTTAAGACAGGTTATTTTACAACTTCGAGCAACGTTTGGCCAAAAATAGTGTTACTCAATGATTTCTATCCTAATTTGTAGATTTGTGGTCCCCATTTCGAAATATCACAAAAGACAGTGGACTGGGTTCGCGCCGCCACGGTCAAAAATGGAAAATTCTATAGAATCTATATAGGCTGTGATTGACATCCCCCTTTTAGGTGCGAAAAATATGTCTATCTGTAAAAACTGAAATTTATTTTCTCAGCTTCCTCTGGAAATTTTTTACCGGGACGATAATACAAGAAAACTACCATAAAGACCTTTCAAATGACACTAAATTCAAAGCAACATCGTTTTTTATTTCGAGTAACAAGATTTTTTGCCGCTTTCTGGCAAAATTGCTCGAAGTTCTAAAAAATCTGTCTTAAAATGGTAACAAGGTTCTGGTGTACGAAGTTGAATTCGTATTTTATTTGGATCATGCAATTCGATTGGTTTCATTGTGCTGCAAATCTACTAAGAGTATGACCTTTTACATGAACTCAGTTTTCTATTATAGCCCCCCCCCCCCCCCATTATAATAAATAGTGTTCTTCTGTCGAAGACCCAATCGTGAAATAGTTTGCCCGAGGAGATTTGATGTTCACACGAATATATATTAACCAAATCCGAGAGTAATGATAGATTTTCTCTTACCAAATCATGGCACAAAAATGTTCCAGTAATCGCCGGTTGTCCATGCCGGTCCATACATTATTTTTATTGTCACAATGCGGGTTAGAAATGATAAGCTAAGGTGAACGAAGTGGAATTCGTATTTTATTTGGATCATGCAATTCGGTTGGTTTCATTTTGTGCTAAAAAAATACTAGTATTGCGTTTTTATATGAACTCATTTAGGTTTCTATTAAAATAAATAGGGCTCTTCTGTCGAAGGCACATGCAATCGTGGAACAGTTTGCAGGAAGAAATTTGATGTTCACACGAATACAGTAAAAACCCGCATAAAAGAATGGTTTTAGAACACTCAGGCAGAATTTGGTCAAAAAGGTACTTTAGACATAAGAACACATGCAGCCTGAAAAATGAAAATTGTTCTTGTATAAAAAAATAGCTGCCAGTTAGATTCGAGTACAGTAACCCACTGTGTTAGAATACAGTAGATCAATATAATGCTAGACCATTGCACACAGTTCTACAGCAGCTGGGGAATTCTAGGGAACATTTAGCAATATTGTTTTCAGACTTCACAAATTGCTGTTACCAAATGACTGTTACCTTCTGCCAATCACATTCTTTATTTTGACTGTTGGTAGCGTATGCAGTATTTGATATTAAGAAACAATTTTAAGAACACCTTAAGAACATTTTCAGGCTGATTTTACAGAAAACATCCAATGTACAAGAACAAAATCAGCCTGAATCCCCAAAACGTTCTTTTATGCGGGTTTTTACTGTATTATTAACCCTAAAATCATCGCACAAATATTTCCAGTAATCGCCGGTTGTCCATGCATCACTTTGATCATCACAAAGAGGGTTACCACTATATGGTATCAAATGATGTAACGAAGCCTCAAAAATCCCATAATAATAGAGCATGTTATCGCTGATTCGAGAGGTGTAGCCCCATTTTCCAGCATAATGACTTCCCGCTAAATTCCCCCAGCGTGAACACCGTTGCGCAAGGTAGGAATTGTCATCCGGGAACTTGGTGAACGAGTTGCAAGCAGGTGGCTGTGTGTCTGTAACTCTTGTGAAGAAATCGATGACTGGGAACCCTGTGGTGTTGGGGTTTGTCATAATGTGGAACTTGCGCCCGACGCTCTGTTTGTAGCAAAGAAACCTTAGCTGGGTAAAGCTAATTAGCTGGTGGAGCTGTCGCAAAGGAGGCGAAGATATACCTGAAGCAGATTTAAAGAAAAACGAATCAGTAAATCGCGCCATACTACGTCGGTCATTTAAAAAGGAAGAATGCTCTACTAGTCCAGTAAACTTATAACACAACATGGAACAAATTGCAACAGAAGGTGTTTCTTAAATATTGTTCCCAACACTCTAGTATCACAGGGAAAAAATCGACAAAAATCGAACCATGCGAAAGGTAAAAATTACCGAGTTCTTTTGGGAGCTTGTTGGCGCTATTTTCTCTTCTAGCTGTGTTTTGAAGTACTTTTGCGTAGTTGAAAAACACAAGAAAACACTAAAAGTGAATGAGAAAATGCAGGGAGATAAAAAGTAGCCTCTGCTCGCAGGCCGGAAGGCGCTATATCGTGACCGCCATTGTTATTTATGAGTTTGTCGGCACTTCAGCCTTCCGAGCCAGAAGAGATTCTATATGGTGTGTACAGTACAGCAAAAATACTTCCATTCTTTCTGCCCCAGAAGCAATGGTTTGATTCACACACTTCATTTATATTTCGCTAGCCATAACCGCTAGCCGTAACAATAAATATCTTTTGTTTTCGTAACCAACATGGCCACCACCGGGTGTACGTCACGTGCAATCAACCCAGCGTTATTCAGCTTCCGAGCTTTGTAGCCTGCTGGTCGGTTTTCCAGTGTTTTTTTTTCGGATATTTGATTTTTTGGGCGCGCGGGATTCCTGTGTGAGACAGAAGTGTCCTTCCGCGACACAGCAATCCCCCCCCCCCCCCCGAAAAAAACCCCAGAAATATCCGAATAACCTCACTGGAGAGCAGGCTAGGTTCTTTGTGGATCCAAAATGATTTTGAGGCTATTGCAAGGCGCGCAGCGCGTGTATGTGAAAAGCTAACCCCATGCTGGTTGGTTACCATGGTTACGGACTTCTCATGTCGTCTCTCATGGCATTGGTTTTTAATTTACCTGTGTGGTTATTGTTGTAATTTTCAAGTGATTTTAGGCTGTTTTCAATAGTGAGTCCCTGATCTCCGACTTTGATGAAGTTAGCGATCATCAACCACCCACCTGCGGAAAAGAGAAGACCTGAGAGTCAAGAAAGAAGAAAACAAAGTTTCCCCTCTGGGGGAGTCGCACAAATCCCCCACCAGTCCCCTGTTGGTGGCCTCTGGAGTTTTAGGGTGGGTGGTATTAGAACATGGAGTTATTCCGGAGCGAGTACTTTATAGGTGGGGTCATTGTTCAGGCATTCCAAACTGACATGGAAACTTTTTGCCCATTTAGTGCAGGAATTTGGTGAAAAATTGTTCAATTTGATGGAAAAAGCATGAAACTTGGCAGGGTGATAGAGCGTCCCATGCCGAGCAATTCTGGATGTAGACCCACCCTCGATAAGTATACTTCCAGTTTTCTAGCAGTGGAATTAATTATCATTTAAACTAATAAATAAAGTGTTACCTTTTGAGTTCAGACACGAAATTTTGTATCATGACAGAGTATTCAATACCCCACAATTCTACAATACGTAGCACCCCCCTGATCATGTACTTCCAGAGTTCCAATATGGAATTCATTATACATAAAATCAGTAACAGAGGGCGTTGCCTTCAAGATACACGTATGTACATTCGTGTAAAAATGGACCATGGTGCAATGGGCAAATTCGCATGTAGACCCACGCCTTAACTCATGCACTTCCAGTTTTATCGAAGTGGAATTAATTATCCTTTAAACTTAACAAACTGACGTATGCCTTTTCTCTTCAGACACGGTATTTTGTATCGTGTCAGGGTATTAAAATACTTTACAACTCTACAATACGTAACACCCCCCTGATCATGTGCTTCCAGTGTACCAATATGGAATTTATTATCACATAAAATCAGTAAAAGAGGGCGTTGCCTTCAGATACACGCATGTAAATTCACGTTAAGATGGACCATGATGCAATGGTTAATTTTGCATGTAGACCCACGCCCTGACACATGTACATCCAGTTTATCGAAGTGGCATTAATATTAGACTTTAAAGCGGTGTTGGGCTTTCATGTCAGGGTCAAATTCTGTATGTTAAGAGTTATGCATTATTGCATGTTTTGCTATTCATGATCAAGACCCCCAGTCATATACTTACAGTATCAGGGGATGGAATAAATCAGCATGATTGCAGCACAAAAATAGTAACATATAGAAACGCATTATATTTTTGTAACAACGCTTGACCAAATAGACTCCACTTTATCGGGTCAAACAAAGACTTCTCTTTCTTGTTAATGCGACTATTAATGAAGTTTTCATATGCATCTTTCCCAGTGGATTTATATTTCTTACAGTAGAGACAGTTTCATCACTGGCTGTGTCCCTCATGCCCGAGGACTATCAAATCGTTGCTGGAATCCATCTCTATGGAGCTTACCAGTGGGTTCAGTTGCTCGAAAGTGGTTTAGCACTAATCCAGGATTAATTACCATGGTGACTCGATGGTTTTGTTCAGAACTAAACCTGGTTTAAATTTAATCCATCTTTGAACAACCCGCGCCAGCTTAGCATATCTATTTGGTCAAGCGTTGTTACAAAAAATATAATGCGTTTTTATATGGTTCTATTTTTGTGCTGCAATCATGCTGTGATTGTTTCCATAATCACAGAATACTGTAAGTAAATGACGGAGGGTGTGTGTGGCTGGGGCGGGGGGGGGGGGGGGGGGGGGGGGGGGGGGGGGGGGGGGGGGGGGGGGGGGGGGGGGGGGGGAATACCAAAGTCTTCGAAAGCCTGGACACCACTTCAGGACAATTACCACACTTTTAAAGAGAAGCTAATTAATTCATTTTGATAAAACTGGAATTGCATGAGTTCGGGCGTGGGTCTACATGCAAATTTGCCCATGTACCATGGTACATTTTCACATGAATTTCCATGCGTAAATCTTGAAGGCAACGCCCTTTGTTACCGATTTTATGTGATAATGAATACCATATTGGTACACTGGAAGTACATGATCAGGGGGTCAAGTATTGTAGAATTGTAGGTATTGCATACTCTGTCATGATATGAAATTTCGTGTCTGAACTCCAAAGGCAACACGTTATTTTATTTGTTTAAAGGATAATTAATTCCACTGCAATAAACTGGAAGTATACGTTATCGAGGGTGGGTCTACATCCAGAATTGCTTAGCATTGGACGCTCTATCACATCCTGCCAAGTTTCATGCTTTTTCCATCAAAATGAACAATTTAACTACTTTTTCTGCACGATATTCCTGCACTAATTCAGAATTTGATTTATACTGCTTACCATTAAACGTCATCCTCCTGACAAATTTTATTTGACAACTATATTTGACCGTGTTGAAAGCATGTGTCAATAAGAGATTGGCAAAGTTTACATGACAAAAATATTTGTTGGGCGTGCTTTGCTTTTGTTGTAAAACATTTTCGTGCGGATGACAGTCAATGATTTGTGACACAACTAGTGTTTCCCAAGCCCTCTCAAAGCACTCTCGCAATCACGTCCATATGGCGGCCTCGACAGCATTCGCGCGACTTGCTTGGTTGTTTTCTTTTTGTTCAAAGTTAGGGCGGATTTCAGATGACCGCCGAAAGTAAGTCAGACTTGCGTTTAGTCAGCGTTTCTATTGGTCGAGAGCAAAGTCTTTAAAAACGCGCCAATGCTCAGGTCATGACTAAACGCAAGTCGACTTACTTCGCTACCTGATTGGTTTTGTTATTGAATGGCTTCCACTCCTGATTGGCTAGTGGTTTTGTTTTCGACGCTCATCTAAAATCCGCTCTACGCTGGTGGCCATAGTTAACAATATTGTTGGCTATCCACTTGGTCAAATGTAATTGTCAAATAAAATTTGTTCGAGTTTCCATGCATTAGAAAGGTTCTGTACGTACCTCCATCAGTTGTCATGTCCACAATACACCTTGAGATCTCAGATCCTCAGGATCAATATAGTAGGGTCCGGACGGACCAGCCTCTCCGCTGTCCACAATCTCCCTGCAGGATCTCGCGGGAAAGGTAATCAGCCAGCCAAGTCTCTCTGTTTGTGGTGTGATAAAAGAATATCAGCATGTCCACAATGCCACTCAGAAAGTTATCAGTTAAATTGCGCGACTTGGTATACAAATATTATTAAGCGGTTGCGACTTTGTTCAAATTTCATGCGAGTTATGGATTACATACACAGGGCATGGCGAAGAAACTCATTCATGGAAAGCTGATTTTCCCATATGGATAGCCAAATGGGAGATCCGACACTTCCCATACTTTTACCATGATTATTATACATTGTACTCGCTATATCGATTCTGATTGGCTACGAGCGCGCGCTTTACTTTGGGAATCACGCACTTTGAGGGTCTTCAAGAATCAGCTAGCTGATTCTTGATACGCGCGCAATGCATCATGGGACTAGAGCGCTTTCCCTATTTTAACAAGGCGCTTGTGTAAAATAAATAATTGCTTGACAGAAAGAAAAGTATTTTTTACTGATCATTTATATCAAACAATTATTGAATTCGGTTTTTGTGATCTCCAGAATAAACACTGTCTCGCCAAGTGGAATCAGGCTCGGCATCGCGGCCTCGCCTGATTCCACCTGTCTCGGCATGTTTATTCTGGAGATCACAAAAACCTCATCCAATAATTGCTTGCAATCAGCTTTCCCATGAATGAGTTTCTGCAGAAATTGCCCGTGATTAGCACGCCGCGCCCTGCATTGTAATTCCTATTGTGTCGCTTTGTCAAGCCCACGCGTTTTTAGGCGCTTTTTTACTGGGGGCTTCAGTCAGAAATTTGAGCGCTTCACCGAGCAGGACTTTCATATCTTGGTACAAGTAGTTTGTCAATACCAATCATTCAATAGATTTGTACCAAGCAAAAACAATGCCTGTCTTACTTGTTCGCAGTGTCTGCCCTTGTGCCCGTGTTTTTACACTCACACCAGTAATATCAGTGTCATTTGCGGGCGTGCATGTCCCTCCAGGTGAACAACGGTCTGGCGTGCATGGATCCTGTCAAAAGAATAAGAAGGCTTAGCGGCTAGGAATCTAGGTACTAGCCTAGGTACTAGCTGCGAAAGCCGACGCCACTTAGCGCTCGTCGAAACAGACTCTTGAAAAGAGGCGTCTGCGCGCTCAGCCAAACATTTCATACTGATGACGTAATCTGACCCAAATCTGGTCAGAAGAATTACGTGACCATGTAACGTTGTTGCATCTTTTTTCGTCTTATTTTAATTTCTTACTATAAAATGCTTTGTATGCTATAAAATTAAATATCAAATAGTCAAATTGGCGCGTAATACTTTTGACCAGATCTGGGTCAAAATACGTCAATGGAATGGCTTGAGCGCGCAGACACAACTTTGCGCAAGTCTCTTTTGGCGAGCTCTAAGTGATGTCGGCTTCGTAGGCTAGGTATTTACTTCACCAATACTCTTAACAGGAACATGCGAAGAGGTGAAAAAGGCGAATAGAATTTGGGAGTTTTGCAGCGTATAATTCGTCATCAGATGGTTTTTTAAAGGAGTGTGCACCACATTGTCCCCATATACTCTCAATGGGATCAACTAGGTTACTGAGAATCTTCGCGCACGTCCTCGGAAAAAACATCATACTCGTCCTTAGTTTTACCAAAACATGTCAACCTATATATCGTTGAAAGCTTATAGAATGATTAGCGGGCTATGGCAAAAAGATAACACCGCGATAACACCGAGAAGAAATTCCCAAGGAACCGGAGAAATAATTTTAAAGTTGCGAAGGAATGGTGTTGGCTGTTGATGCTCATGGTGCTATAACCTATATATAATATGGATTATTGGACAAATTTCAGGATTCATTTTCGATGTGTCCGCGTGTGGTGCTGTAAGAAATGACATTTTAGATCAGATAGATAGATAGCTTTATTTCAAAATCATATGGCAGCCTCTAAGGCTGAATTGCATGACGTTACAAGATATTAATAATACAATTAAAATATAAAATATATATACTATTCTAAAAATTACAAACTATAAATATTATAAAAAGTAATATTATAAAAAGTAAAAAAGTATAGATCAGATATCAAAAACAGTAGTCATAATCTCCACTATGATGAAATTATTTGTTCCAATTTTCACCAATCGTTACTCTATTTTTAAGTGGATAACATTGGAGTACCACTCTGGTGTATAAAGTACAGAGGAGGTAAATGGTGTCCCTCAAGGCTCATGCCATGGTTCTTACCCGCTCATAATAGGAGACCCCAGGCTGCGGCTGGTAATCACTCGGCGAAGACATTTTTTTGTTTTGCTGTTCAACTGACAGGTATTGGAGCTCTGTTGGTAGTTATAAGACTGACAACCTTCATTGCGCACCTCCACCCACAATCAACAACATGTGGTGCAGTATGTGTGGAGATCACGTGATTGTGGAGAACGGCACCTGAAAAACAAGAAGGAAGAAACCCTGTGAGATTTCGAGACCCTGTGTCCTAAGCCTCGTCCCCGTGCGTCTTGTGCCAGCTCTCCCTGTCACGCAAGTTCACTGTCCGAGACGTCACTGACGCCGGTCTTATCATAAGCCATTATAATGCAAATGAGGACACTCCTACCATTGTTTATTTGTGTTATGGCTGGTTTAGGGTCTATCCGAGAAACAAGAAGTGATGACGTCATCGATCACGTGATTCCACAAAACTGCTTATAACTCCGCGAATTTTTAGAATATGACCGTCAAACTTTGTCAACATACCCTCTGGCACATTGCAAATTGGTACCTATCAATCAAAATGTGATGACGTCATCGATCACGTGATTTCACAAAACTGTTTACAACTCCGCCAATTTTTAATAGCCATCAGCAAAACTTTGTCAACATCTCATCTCGAGCACTGACATTGACACCTATCATCAAAATATAGTGGCGTCATCGGTGACATGGTTTCACAACACTGTCCAATTTTCACGGATTGGTTTCCATTAGCCATGTGGAAGATGAGATGTTGACAACGTTCTGCGGCGTTGCTCTATGAATTCACAGAGTTACAAGCAGTTGTGTGATCGATCTGGTGGATCGAGGACGTCATCGCATATAATTGACTCTTTGTCATTTGACAATGTCCAAAGAATTTTGACAAAGTTTAACGGCCTTATTCTAAAATTCGCGGAGTTTATGAGCAGTTTTGTGAAATCACGTGATCGATGACGTCATCACATTTTGACTGCTATGTGCCAATAACCGATAAATTTTGACGATAGCTCCGCCCACTCATAGCAAAACAATAGGAAGTTTTCTCTACGGAATTCAAAATGTCCGAGCAACAAACTTGAATATCGAAGATTTTTCAATAATTATTCAGCTTTTCAAGATAAAAATATAAAATCCAAATTGCATGCAAACTTCTATCACCTCCCTGCAATCGGTGTCTTTTCCGCGCTCTATGCCAAAGATAAATTTGGCTTGTCCGACGTAGCAACAGTAACTAGGGGTATAACAATGAATGCGGGATCGGTGAATTGGCAATGTACCAGAGGGGAGGGGATTTCGACAAAGTTTGACGGCTTATTCTAAAAATTCCCGAATATGAGCAGTATTGTGAAATCACGTGATCGATGACGTCATCACATTTTGATTGACATGTGCCAATTGGCATGTGTCAGAGGTGATGTCGACAAAGTTTGACGGCCTTATTCTAAAAATTCGCGGAGTTATGAGCAGTTTTGTGAAATCACGTGATCGATGACGTCATCACATGTGATTGACAGGTGTCAATAACGATGTGCGAGATAATTGTTGACAAAAATAATTTGGTGGTTGCGTTTCGCAGAGTTGAATTTAGGAAATAACGTTAGTAATGACGTCACAAATATTTGATTGACAGGTTGTTTATGTTTTGTTTATGTTGATTACCTTTCAGGAGGCATTATATTTTGAGTTTACCTGTTTTCAGAGCTTTAAAAGGAAATACAGGGTAGGCCATAGGGTAGGCCATGGCCTAGGCCACGTTGGTACCTTTTTAAGGGGTCAAAATAAGTAAGCCACGCGCTTTTTTGGTACCTTTCAGGGGTAAAATCGCGACGAGCACCCCCGCCCCCAAAACTTGGGTAGCTCCCCTCCATCCTCGCGCGCCCTAGCCTCCCTCCCCTCCCCCCCCCCCCCCCCCCCCCCCCCCCCCCCTGGCGCGCGAGGAGGCCCCCCTCCCGGGTGTAAACCAGCTCTTATATTAGGAGGGGGTTCATGACAAGACCGGCGTATATCCCGATATCAAGAAAGTGCTGTCGTTTTTATGGCAAATCCGCGCGGGCTGCCTGTGGTGTTCAATTCGCGTCTCAGGCCCCTCGGCGGGGGTAAAAGCAAAATGGCGACCAAGAGAACGATTTCTCGAGTATCTGCAAGCAACCTCGTCCCCAGGGTCTTCTCGGCGTTTTCAAAATGGCGGTTAGCTTAGAGAAGACCCTGGGGGAGGCTGAGTCACATGACCGTTTCGAAACAAAGGACAAACCTCATTCTCATGTCCTCAAATAATAGCCACGTGACTCAGCCTCCCCAGGGTCTTCTCTGGAGTCAACCGCCATTTTGAAATCGACCGAGAAGACCCTGGGGACGAGGTTGATCTGCAAGTTCTGGTAAATTTTCCTGCTTCTTTCGCTGAGGATTTCCCGAATAAATTAGTTTGCAACGTTGGCAAAACGACAGTTTGGCGATGATTTTTTTGATATTGGGCCAATACAGAAGCTCATAAGTAGGAGCGTGCATCCTACGAAATGGTGGGTCTCACATGTGTTTTATAGCTTGAGCTATTTTTAGAAACAGTTGCGCGGAAAAATTAGCCAATCAGAATTCTTCCTTACATTTGACGTCACGCCTCATGAAAAATTCAGATGGAGCTCTGCTTTTAGCCAGTGGCTAAATCTTTTTTTACTTGCAGTTCTTTTCGAGATGGAAAACCGGGAAAATAGTATCTCTTTGCATGGTTTCGGACTGTACAAGTTCAGTAACTAAAACAGATAACAGATGGCTTCAGACATAATCTCTAAACGACTAAAAGCCCTGGCCAAACGAAACGCAAGTTCACGCAAGTCCATGCAAGTTGTGACTTGCACAGAATTTCGCTCACTTGCGTTGAGGTGGCCAAACGAGATGCAAGTTTTGATGCAAGTTGAGTGTTTTGGTGCTTTGCGCTCGCAATGACGACATGATCACGCCACTTTCGAACACTAGCGCGCGCTCAAGCTAGTGTTTTTCTTGGTAAAAAAGACAAGAAAAATAAAGAAATCTCACCCAGTTTCTTGTAAATAACAGCTAAAACTATAAGTGCAATTTTCATGACTTATTTTGGTCATAATATTTGTTATTCGAAAACGAAAAAAAAATTGGAAACTTGCATCAACTTGCGTACACTTGCGATGTGGTGGCCAAACGAGACGCAAGTTGTCGCAAGTTGCGTGGAAATTTGAACATGTTCAAAGTGGACGCAAGTCATCGCAAGTCCGTGCAAGTCATCGCAGTTGGTGGCCAAACGAGCGCAAGTCGACGCAAGTTACAAAACTTGCGTCGACTTGCGTGAACTTGCGTTTCGTTTGGCCGGGCTTAACGGAAAGCAGAAAAGCACCACCGCGGCCTCGCCGCTTCTTCTACGGTTCTCGCACAGCAAAAGTTCATGAAGGACTGTACATCTATGCACTAAAGCTGATGATTTTGGTGGCTACGGATGGATTAGGGAAGCATAAAGGATTTACAACGAAGTACCAGGACTATGTGGATGATTTGATTCTAATTTGGTACACTGACAATGAGATGAAGTTCGCTACATAATTACAAACGATCCAAGCAGGAAGGCGAGAGTGAAAGTTTGTCAAAAACTTTACAACGTGTTCGCCGAAAAAAACTGAACACATATACAAGCCGGGGCTATGTACTTTTTCAATTCCTAAGTCGGACTTTTAGTTTCTTCTTTTGTTTTCATTTTTGTGAAATTATTTTTTGATGCACGAATTTGTCAAGTTTGTTTTTTTTGTTTGCGAGAACTGGAGTCGGTATAAGTAGCGTTGAACTGTACTGGAACTGCTTGAATGAAGCACGACTTGAAGAGTTGATCAGGCGTTTATTAAAAGGTATACTATAAACGACAAAAGTTTATTGCTTACATTCTAAACCGCACTATTTGAAACCAAAATGAATGGTACCGGTGCGAAAGGTGTATGCACTGCATGATGGCACTCTGCGAATCGACAAGCGTTTTCTAAAATTGTCGGCCAACGGAGTACTTTGTTTTCATGAAATACATGGCAGTCGAAGATCATGGCATCTGGCTTCACAACCAGTCAGTCTGGGGCAGAAGTTAGCTTATTAAGTTGTCGATGTTCCTCTTGTAGCGTACTGCTTTGGTTCATTTTATTTGCCTATTCATTTGCTGCTGTTCGCTAACAATCATAACAATTTTTAACACTTCGTGGATATGTACACGCCTGCTAGCTTGATACTTCATCGTGTCCGTGCTTTGCTTTTTTGCACCCTGGCTCTAAATCACTAGACTATTAAAAATATTTGCTTTATTTGGCAAAGGTATAAGTAAAAGCCGTTCTACTTGTCGTGTCAGAGGACGATTTCGTATTTCGTGCGCCTGCTGCATGTATGACGTAATTTTTTTACTTCTCTCTGATTGGTTGATTTTTCGCGCGAAAATCTAAAAATAGCCCAAGCTATAAAACACATGTGAGAACCACCCATTAGGGGATGCACGGACGCGCCTCCTACTTATGAGCTTCTGGCCAATATGGTCAAAATGTTTTGCTAATTCACAAGGAATTTCTGCAACCCATTCTTTATTGGGAAAAGCTGAATTTCCCATGGCACTAGAATGGGAAGTGTTCGGCTTTCCCATGGCTGAAATTAATATGAATTCCCTGTGTACGAGTATCGTTGTAAAAATATAGACAATGCTAAGCCGCAAGCGCCTATTACAGCTGTTAATTGTGTCATTTTAAGGTCTCATTAAACATTTAAGGTAATTCCCCTGAAATAAGAGTTTCGTAGAATTTTTTTCTTAATTTGTATATTTACTATTTAGTATATAAGGAATGAAAGTATGAAATAAAAAGAGGGGGTCCCATGCTCGTTTAGAAACTGTAATGGCGCAAACATACCCATTTTAGTGCCTGAGGGCTATTTTGTGAAGGAATACGTGAACAAGAAAATTGTGATAAAACGCTCACTAATGAAGCATCCACTTCGTTTGCAAGTTTGAACAGAACTGTTGGATGCTTCACTACCTAGGACGAACATTGGAATGTTTATTTTCTATGCGTGTTGACGCTACTCTTGAAAATGTGCAAAAATGTGCGCATAGCCAGAGCTCGTGATAATTTGGTGTCTCATTTGAGGCTTTTTATGACGATAGCACAAAAAACTTGTCGTGGAAATTTCTTAACTTATTTTATAACAGGGGGATGATAGTCTTATCAAAATATAAAATAAAAAATGGGGGTGCCCAATCTTGTTTTCGCGCAATATCCCAAAAAGCTTGGTGTTTCTCGCTCAAATGGGGATATTTAGCTTGCGCACGCGCGCGCGATTGCGTCATTTTCGAACGAATTGAGTGTCGATGCGCAGAACCAGAACAGCGTGCGCCGTGCAAAATAGGGAATAACCTTTTAAGAAGGAGTAATATATCAATAATATATTATTTTATACCGAATATCAATCAATCGTCTGAATAGGTGTATGCAGAAAATAATTATCCTCGCGCCGCAATTGATTTAAGTTATATTATAGTCGGATATTAATTGAAACGACAGTCGAGATCGAGTATGTTATATTCCCTAATTTTTTTTTCATCTGTTCTGCCTCCTAGCTGAGAATCTACCTTTCCCGAAAATGCTGTTATGGTGGATAATGAACCGAAAATACGACGTGTAGATTTTGCCAAGAAACCCCTCCGCAAATTTCTCAAAAGTCCAATCTGTCGGGAAGGCTAAAGTTGACTAAAGTTGATCCAATTACAGTAAATGAGGTGGCGGGATATTTGGAAAATAACCTGACATACAGCAGATCAAAATGTTTATACTTTTCCTTGTTAAAAACAATGTTTTAGACTATGTAATATTGAGCACCTGAAAAAATTATCAAATTCCAGGATGTTCAACATTTAAACCTTTATACCGGGACCTCTATGTTTCGTGGAGTAGTGGTTAAATGTTCACTGCCTATATGCCAGAGGGCTGGAAAAATAATTTCTCATCAGTAAAAAGAATGTCACACCCTTTAATCATCACATAGGCCTTTCATCACATAGGCCCTTCAACGTAATATTGATTAATAATATATAATAGTTATCCGAAAATGAAATCCAGTTTCCAATTCTACATATCTGTATTAGTAAAACCTGCAAAGTTTCAAAAGAATTACTGAGATATGAATTTTCAAAACTTTGTATTCTGACTTACTTTTTACAGAGAAATGTATGGGCAAACCTGCTCTCCCGATAATTTTAGGGCGATTTGTCGTCGCCATGTGGGGCCCTTTCAAAGAAATCGAAAAATTCCTTTTTGAACGTAACGCTATAAATATCCACGAATAGGAAGTCCTAGACGATTAAAAACAGCAGAGGTAGCGAAACGAAACGAAAAACTTAGTGATCACTCTGTTACCATTGCAAGACAAACTTTTCGGGTCCGAGGAATTCTCGGGTGAGAGACGCCCCAGTTTGTTGTTTGCCCACGCACTTAGTTACAAGGAGCCCAGCCGTCTATCTTACCTTCAAAGGCGATGAATTTCCCCTCACGCGTGTTTTCATCATCAAGCAATGACCAATGGCATGATCACTTCTGCTATTCCCAAGATAAAATACAACTTATGCATAACTTTTCTGCTCACTTAGTTCGACATTCGCGTAGAATTCGCCATGAAGACCTCGCAGACTGAACAAAAACAACTGCATTGACTGGGTTTTCTCATGTTTTATGCCCCCTCGCTCGAGGCATGGCTCTGGTGACGTCGCGGCTGCATTAAACATGAGCTTCGTGTTTCTAATTGCCTTGGAAATAAGAAATAGAGGAATGCTACATTGGAGCACAATGCGAAAGTGTTACTTTTTAAATTGTCAAGCAATATTTTTCTGTTTGATAAAATTAAGCCATGAATCTAGCTTAATCGAAATTTTAGAAATTAGCTTTAATGGTTTGCACCTGTCTTCAATGCTATTCATTGAACGTAGTTACATTTTGTTTTACTAATTTCTATTTTACTATGAAAAAATTACCTGCATTATATTAATGATTAATCATCATGAAAACCATGAAATTATAACTGGCAGAAAAGTTAGGCCTACGGAAAGCGCCGTGCCAGAGTCGCGCCGTTCCGATACTAAACAACCTTTGAAAAAGGAAAGTTCGACAGAAGAAGAGCGGCTGAAGTTCGGCGTTTGCCGTATGCCTTAGGGGCATTTAAAATTCTATACTGGGAAAATCTGCCCATTGTTTGGTGATTAATCAAGCGAAGGCCACTTATTAATCCTTTAATTTCTTCTCGTGTCCTGGGCAGCCTGTAATTCAAGACTTAACTAGAGTCCCCAAGACTGCACAACACTATCCATGCTTGACGTTTTCAGATTTAATACAAGCCTTTGGATGTATTCAGAGACATGATTTTGTCAATGGTATTTTGAATCAACAAGTTTAAATACATTGTGCGTTGAACAAAGCTAGACAGGAATTGTGGTGCGAAAACATGTTCTAGAAACTCATGCAAAAAAGTGCTGTAAACTGAATTTCAATTGTCGAATATTGAATAAAGTGGTCTGGACAATTTCATATGTAAGAATGGAAACGTTTGAATATTATCCGTTTTAGTGCTACAGTCTAGACCCAAAATAGAGTCGTTAAACTGTATATTAAACAACACACACGAGGTTCGTTTTAGGCTGGTTCGCCTGTGAAAAAATCAGACTAGTATAACCTCGCTTACATCCTATCGGACTAGTACCCGGGGAGGGGACTCCCATATTTTTGTGACCGGGATGATCGTCGGAAATTTTTAGTTTCACCCCTAAAAGATACCGAACATGGCGGGCCATGGCGTGGCTCAAATAATTCTTACCCTAAAAGATGAGGTCTTATGTGCAAAGTAGGCGCGAAGGAGACAGGTAACAGGTAAAAGATACCCATCATGAAATTTCCGTGTTTGTTTCTAATTTATCGTCTTCTCATCGAGTAATCTCTCTTTCTTACACGCGGTTTTTAGAAGCACCATCATGAGAGAAAACAATTTGGCACATATTTCGGCCCTAAAAGATACCAATCTCCCTAATTTTATTGAAGATTAAGATCACCCTAAAAGAGACCAAGGCCCCGTGATGTTAACCCCTAAAAGATACGACGATCATCCCCGGGGGGGGGGGGGGGGGGGGGGGGGGGGCAGAGGATTTAGGGGGGGATCACTTCATTTTGGGGGCGAGCGAAAGGGGGGATCTCTCAAAGCCTGAAGCTCTGAAAGGGGGGACCACAAGAAATTTTCTAAGTAGTTATTCCAGCAACTTCTCTATCATTTGCATTTTTGTACATCACTTCAGTAATACATAATGAAAATTTAAGGATATATCTAATATTCTTTGGCAACTCGCGGAACGAAGACACTACCTTCGCACCCTTCACAAGAACAACTGTATCTTTGCGAGAAAAACAAAACTCTACCAAAAATGCCTGCAGTGATAGGCATGGCTGGCAGTCACTATGTTCGAAAGAAGAGTAAGCGTGAGTTCGAAGTTGCAGGCATAGAAATTCGTCATTTGGGTCGCGCTTCACGCAAATGAATAATAATAATTTCGTCATTTCGGCGCGCAATTGCGCGCATAAATAATAAAACCTACAGGATTTGTTTACTATACACAGAAGAAACGGAATGTTCATTTACACTTTCTCTGAGGCTTTATGAAATGCGTTTATCAAAATTCTTATTTTAGGCCGGGAAAACGGGATTTGGGTTACCGGGAACGGGATTTATCTACCGGGAATGGGAATCAAGATGCTTCAACGGGAACGGAATTTTTCAAATCTCCCCTTGTATATCCTAATAAAAGTCGTTAATTTATCTTTTTCCGCATTTGAGACTGTTCAACGGACTTCAACCTGAAAACATAATTTTACTTGTGATCCCTCGCAATCTGCGAGGTTTCGGACCACGGTTTGATAAATTTGCACTGGCTTTTTTAAATGGCGGATCCACTATTTAAATAGAATCGTGTCAAAATTAGGACGAGATATCATACGGGCAGAGCATTTGGGAGGGGGGGGGGGG